>OZ014511.1:39890331-40414331 GCA_963966075.1 Aphodius sticticus
AAATTTTTGTGATGATAGAAAGCAACGATCCCCCAAATCGTTTCCAAATCCAAAAAAAGTCGACACGTATTTATTATTTCTTGGAAATTTTGATTTTTAATGGTGCCTATCGATGCATTACATAAGAAAATGCATGGGAAAAAGACATTTTTTGGTATTTTTCGAATAATTTTTCGGGGTTTGGGAAAACTTGAGATTAAAGTTATAGGACTTGTAGAGGACTTTCCAATGAAGAATTTGAGCTATTATACATATGGCTTTGACGCTTTGACCCACTCCCACAGTGCCCTGAAAACTACGCTTAAATGAAAAATGTACATTCTTCAGAAAATTTACCGTTCTAATCACTTCATTCTCTTTTTTCTCCTAGAAATCATTACTATAAGTCTAGTTGAATGTTTATAAACATTTGTCAGGTAATTTCCATTTGTTTAAACAAATTCCATTTGTTTAAATAATTTGCTTTTCTCGAAACTCCGTCGGACATCTGTTTTCGAAATGGCAGTTTATTATCTTAGAGTGACATTATTCATTAAACAAATTCTTCCTATTGTTTAAACTATCAAGGATTGTTAATTTTCAACTGTTGTTCTAATTATGGTAGAAGTCAGGTTTTTTGTGAAATTAACTTATAAATTTCATGTTCGAGGTATCTTGCCATGTTATTAGCTAATAAACCCATATTTGTTTAAACAAATTCCATTTGTTTAAACAATTTTTTTGCAATTCTGCTAACATTCATTTTTTTAGATCGGTCTGGTCAACTGTTATTGTCAAGGACATCATTTATATTTTGGGATAATTTCCATTGTTTAAATAATAAAATATTATTCAAATGCATAATGGTGATATACAGGTGGTATGTAAATTTTAAAATAAATTAAAAATAACAGCCACAACCTGGCTTTGAACCAGGGACCTGGGACCTGGTTCAAATCATTATTAAGTGAAATATTATTCGAAAAAATTTAATTTATTTAAAATCCTTTTTTTCGGGAAATTGGGGAGTTACATTTCTTTTAAAAATATTAAATTTTCTACCATAATTAGAAAAAAGTTGAAAATGAATAATAGTTTATTATTTAAATAATAGGAGGATTTTAATAGGAAGTCCTAAGATAATAAACTGCCATTTCGAACTCAGAAAACAGAATTCAGATGGATTTTCGAGAAAAACGAATTATTTAAACACCTACAAATTTGTTTAAACAAATGGAAATTAACTGACAAATGTTTAGGCATCCCACTAGACTTATAATAATGACTTCTATGAGAAAAAAAGAGAATGAAATAATTTGAAGGTTCAATTTTCTGAAGAGCCTACACTTTTTCATTTAAGGTTAGTTTTCAGGGCACTGTGCGGGTGGGTTGGGGGCATCAAATCCATATGTATGATAGGTCAAATTCTTCCTTGGAAAGTCCTCTACAAGTCCTATAACTTTAGTATTAAGTTTTCCCAAACCCCGAACAATTAATCGAAAAATACCAAAAATCGTCTTTTTCCCATGCATTTTCTAATGTAAATTTGAGGCCTCGACAGGCACCATTAAGAATCAAAATTTCGAAAAAAAGAAAAATACCTGTCCACTTTTTTGGATTTGGAAACGACTTGGGGGGATCGTTGCTTTCTAAATAAAAATAGCCAATTTGAACCACCCTAGTGCTCACACACAAAAATAAACAGAAAATGCTAAAATCAAACTTGATGAGCAACGTTTGAGATGTATAACAATAAATTTGTTGGAAAAAAATTTATAGTTACTTTTTGAGTTACTTTGAAAGACAGTTGAAAAAATTCATACCAAAATAACACATGCAACTTTTATTGAACTGTTTGGTGTTGGAAACTAACTCCTTATATCACGACTCGGTAGAGTGAAATCTGAGGATATTTTAGATATCGCGAATGCGAGAATGTTAGACTCTTGGCTGAACAGAGACGACGTGAGCTTGACGAACAGATGGCTCAGCACGAGGAACAGGCCAACGGCGTTGAGGATGACCTTAAGGTCGAACGAGAATGGAGGGCCACCATGCAGGATTCCATGAAGCAAGATCGAGAGAAAATTGCTAAACTACAACACGAACTAACACAATTAAGACTGATAGCGCAGGTGTGTCTCTTATGTATCATTGAATAACGAGTGTTCAGATAAAATAGTCCTCTAGAAGGTTCAAATGCATGTCACTCAAATGACGTGCACTTAACCTCACTTTGTTTGTGGAAATGAACAGTGATTAATTTTTAAATCTGATTTTAGAAATATGCTGGACTTCAAGAAGAGTATTATACGTTAAAAGAGCATTGCTTGGAGCAAGAGCAAACCTTAGAAGAATTAGGTAAAAAGTTGAGCGATTCCAAGCTTGAACTATCGGATCTCAAGGAAGAAACAACTCGGAAAGTTGAAGGATCGTGGGCAAATGACAAGACGGCAACGAATTGTAAATCCTGTACTAAAGAATTCAACCTAACAAGACGAAGAGTAAGCTTTTTATTGCTATTTAACTATTTTGAATAATGTTGTTTGATTATATTTTTTTTTCTAGCACCATTGTCGGCATTGTGGGGAGATATTTTGCCACTCATGCTCGGATAACTCATTGTCGTTACCATCGTCAGCCAAACCCGTAAGAGTTTGTGACGACTGTCATCTAGTTTTAAGTAAACGAACTCTGTGATGCATCGATGCTAGTGATACTTGTTTAAACTAATTTTTTAATGTTATTACCGCATTCTATATGTACAAATATTAATTTTAACTAAATATATATTATCTATTTTAATTGACGAAATTGTCGAAGTTTTATTGGCGTTCGTTTTCTTTACAGGATGTAAGAGTGCTAAGAATTACGGTAAGTATATATGAGATATCTAAAAATAAAAATCACTCACCTTCTTGACTTGCATGTGAGATTTGGTTGCTTCAAAATTAAAAAAGAAAATAATTTATTGTCGGGGAAAATCAAGCGGGAATTTTTGCGTCGATGTAAAAATTTTATCCATGAGGCCAAGAAATCTAAGCCGCCTTAGGATTTGTCGAAAAATATCCCCGGCTCCTCCGCCAAATAGGGAAAAATTTCGGCGTGGATTCCCCGGCTCCGCCGACAAAATTGACGATAAATAAACCAAAATTTTCTCTTCAATTTTGGCGGAGGTGCCGGGTACTCCACCTTGAAATTTTTCCAATTTTGGCAGAGGAGCCGGGGAATCCCCCTTCGGAAATTTTCGCAAATTTGCGATTAGTCACCGTCTTCGAGGGAATTCCCACAATTTTCCGTTTCAATAGTTTCGACTTAGTAAATAAAACATCTAAAAGTTCAAATAACCACTTTTATTATACACACAATGATTTACAATACCATAATCGATTTCTACAATTCATTTCAATATTATTTCATAATATATTAAATTTAAATTCGCCTTTGACAAATTTCAATAATGGTGGTGCCATCACAGGAGAAAGGGAGCTGATAGGAAGCTGTACTTTTGAGGGTTAATTACCCAAACAATCTGCTAATAAAATATACAAGATAATCATTTTTATATCAACTACTTTTCTCGTAATGACAAAAAAGCAAAATCATGACGTTCTAACACTAACGACATATAGTTATCAATTTTGTTAATATTCTCACAGGAGAAAGGGAGGTGATAGGAAGCTGTAATTTTGGGGGGTAATTATCCAAACTATCTGCTAATAAAATATACAAGATAATCATTTTTATCTCAGCTACTTTTCTCGTAATGAGAAAAAAGCAAATTCATTACGTTCTAACACTAACAGCATATAGATATCAATTTTGTTAATATTCTCACGGGAGAAAGGGAGGTGATTGGAAGCTGTAATTTGGGGGGGTAATTATCCAAACAATCTGCTAATAAAATATACAAGATAATCATTTTTATCTCAACTACTTTTCTCGTAATCCGAAAAAAGCAAATTCATTACGTTCTAACACTAACAGCATATAGATATCAATTTTGTTAACATTCTCACAGGAGAAAGGGAGCTGATAGGAAGCTGTAATTTTGAGGGTTAATTACCCAAACAATCTGCTAATAAAATATAAAAGATAATCATTTTTATCTCAACTACTTTTCTCGTAATGAGAAAAAAGCAAATTCATTACGTTCTAACACATAACAGCATATAGATATCAATTTTGTTAATATTCTCACAGGAGAAAGGGAGGTGATAGGAAGCTGTAATTTGGGGGGTAATCATCCAAACAATCTGCTAATAAAATATACAAGATAATCATTTTTATCTCAACTACTTTTCTCGTAATGAGAAAAAAGCAAATTCATTACGTTCTAACACTAACAGCATATAGATATCAATTTTGTTAACATTCTCACAGGAGAAAGGGAGCTGATAGGAAACTGTAATTTTGAGGGTTAATTACCCAAACAATCTGCTAATAAAATATAAAAGATAATCATTTTTATCTCAACTACTTTTCTCGTAATGAGAAAAAAGCAAATTCATTACGTTCTAACACATAACAGCATATAGATATCAATTTTGTTAATATTCTCACAGGAGAAAGGGAGGTGATAGGAAGCTGTAATTTTGGGGGGTAATCATCCAAACAATCTGCTAATAAAATATACAAGATAATCATTTTTATCTCAACTACTTTTCTCGTAATGAGAAAAAAGCAAATTCATTACGTTCTAACACTAACAGCATATAGATATCAATTTTGTTAACATTCTCACAGGAGAAAGGGAGCTGATAGGAAGCTGTAATTTTGAGGGTTAATTACCCAAACAATCTGCTAATAAAATATAAAAGATTACCATTTTTATATCAACTACTTTTCTCGTAATGACAAAAAAGCAAAATCATTACGTTCTAACACTAACGACATATAGTTATCAATTTTGTTAATATTCTCACAGGAGAAAGGGAGCTGATAGGAAGCTGTAATTTTGAGGGTTAATTACCCAAACAATCTGCTAATAAAATATACAAGATAATCATTTTTATCTCAACTACTTTCCTCGTAATGAGAAAAAAGCAAATTCATTACGTTCTAACACTAACGACATATAGTTATCAATTTTGTTAATATTCTCACAGGAGAAAGGGAGCTGATAGGAAGCTGTAATTTTGAGGGGTAATTATCCAAACAATCTGCTAATAAAATATGCAAGATAATCATTTTTAAGTCAATTACTTTTCTCGTAATTAGAAAAAAGCAAAATCATTATGTTCTAACACTAACAGCATATAGTTATCAATTTTTTTAACATTCTCACAGGAAAAATGGAGCTGATAGGAAGCTGTAATTTTGAGGGTTAATTATCGAAACAATCTCCTAATAAAATATGCAAGATAATCATTATTAACTTAACTACTTTTCTCGTAATGAGAAAAGAGCAAAATCACAATGTTCTAACACAAACAGCACAGTCATCTTTTTTTAAACATTCTCACAGGAGAAAGGCAGCTGTTAGGAAGCTGTAATTTTCAGGACTAATTACCCTATCTATCTGCATGTTTTGTGCTCCGAGCATGACTCTGACTTTATGGAATTTGAGGCAGGTCTGAAGTCAAAGAAGTACTGCGCCTAACAATCGTTTTGTGTGTGCGAGACTGTGCCATTTACTGGCTGCAGCCGCAGCACGCATTGTCAAATGGATTAATCATGCTGCAATCGTAAACCAAATCGAAGCCCAGGCGTTAATATCTCTATTGTCAATGTTGTCGTCAAAGAGGAAGACTCACATTAAAGGAAAAAATTGAGTTAGAAAGTTATGAAGATCAGCAGCCAGAGGTCTGTTAGTCTTCTGTCATTACACTGCCTTTTGCCTTTCCCATCGATGAGTAGCTTTGAACTGAAATGAAGAATAATCAACTGTTTACACACTGTTTAAATTGTTGATGTAAAAACTTACTTGTGTAATTATTGCTTTCTAAAAGTTCTTCTTTAATGACTATCGTAATGCATGGTATCACATATCCACGACAAGTTGGAACTCAAACTTCATTGGAGATGAACTGCGGTCATCCTCAAGCGCTGGACATTAGAACATAGGAGGCTCAGTCCTAATCTTCCCCCTTGCATAAGAATTAGATTAGTTACAAATACAATGACTACCGATAGTAACTATTAGTCTTATTTATAGCAATAAATGTCGACAAATACAGTACACTCTTTCTAATCCGAATCCATTTGTGCACATTAGCAGTAAGGTTGCATCTAAAGTCTCTTCTATAGTTTGGTGTTTTTGTTTTCTTCAGTTTTTATGTAATAAATTGACGAAATTTATATCATTCATATTAAAACACTTTAAAAATTACTTAAAAATTATTATACAATTTTGCTTCTACAGTCGCATTAATTAAATTATGACGATTGATTATGTGCATATCCCAATATCGTGCTAATACTCGCTACTGAGATATCTGCTTCCATGAAAATCTTGTTCGCATCTATAGCGAATGTTAACTTAAATGTGCAAAAATTGGGGACCGTTTCTCATTTTTCTCACACTCTTGTTTACACCGCGACTTATGTAGAAATGATTCAGGAGTATGACACACTTTATTTCAATTTTTTCTGTTAGGTTGTTTTAGAGTTATGCGCCTTCAAACACCGCAGTCAACATCATCGAAACGAGAAATGGCAGTTAGGGCGATTCTCTCGTACGGGGTCACATATATTATTTTATACAAATGTGATACAAGTAAATTAGTAAATGCTATTGCACATGCATTAAAATAACATAGAACAAATATTATAAAGAGAGGGGCCTAACATACCAGTCAAACTTCCCATCGCAAATCGTTCCGAGTGAGTTTGGCGATCCACAAATTCGTTCTATAAATTTAATAAACGACCTTATGCCGTACATTTTGGTGGGAGATTCTAACGCAGATTCATAACCATATTTTATACAGTCTTCTAGAACAGCTTGCGTATGGGCTCCAAATATGAGCAACGTTCCTTCGAATATAATCACCTCTCGCTAACATAATTCACCTATGATCAACATTTTCATGAAAATACAGTACAGAGTTTTTATAACCCGTTTTTAACCTTACCTTCAACGAGAGGGTGCTTAGGATACTACCGTTAGTCCAATGTTATCAGTAAAATTGGGGCCAAGTGGGGCAAGCCTTCGGACACACATAATTGACTTCTGATCATCTGCTCTTCACTATCGTCAAAGGATATCAACACCATCGTCGAATGTCCTAGGAGTTTTTTCGAACTATCTTTTTAACAGGCCTGCTAGTATGCCAAAAACTGATTCTTCGTCGTTTCTGGATCCGATGGGGTCGCCTGTTTACGCTATAAATCTTCGTGATATCGTATGGAACAAGTTGTAGTTGTAGTATTTGATTTCGCACAGTTTTAGGAAGTTTAAGCTGACTCTAGGTCGGGTTTTCGGGAATAAATTCACTGTGATATCGCCTAGCGTCATTTCCATAAGCATGGACATGTTTATTCAGTGGATGAAACGTTGCGTGTTCTAAAAAGCTAAGTTAGGCGTTTTTACGCATTCGATTTCTTAGGTTATGTTTGTTTACGAGACAATGGGCGCGTTCTGCCAGTTTAAGCCGCTTAAGCGCTTGAGCTCAGCGGACGGCAGCGACAACATGAACGCGATTGCTTAGTGAAAGCGCCAGACAGCGCTAGAACTCCGCTTCAAGCGGAAATACATGTGATTGGATCTGACCGTTCAGCCACCGCGGCCGCTTAGTCTCGGCGCCGGCAGCGTAAGCAGCTTTGGCTGGAACTGGCAGAACGCGCCCAATTTTTTGGGAAAAAGAGGAGGAACAAGAATGGTTCACAAAAAGTAAATAATTAAAAATATTAATATTTAATAACATGTTATGCTATGTGCATACACGTATGATAGTTAAGTTGCCTACACCGAACCTAAGTAGCCATGCTATAGACGAGGAATGCCAAGGTCACGACAAGATCGGTAGAGTCGTAGTCTACATAGGATACGCCAAGAGCCATTTGTGGGGCGCGGCGATGTCCACCGGTGTCGTCACGAATCGGCTATTCCACCGGTGACGTCACGTCTTCGCTAGATTGCCGGTAACTCAAAAACTATAATAGGTATGGCCAAATTCATTTGAGATTATTTGTTCGCAATCGTATAAGCATCATTATGCCATTTATTTCATTCCGATCGGATGAAAAAATTGTGTAGCAGAATCTATACAGATTTTCCCTAACTATTTTGTTTATGCTCACAGTATAGAATTATCACTATAAACCTGTGAGCCATGTTAAAAAAATATAGAGGATATTTAAATTTGAGTGAATGTCTTATCCCGATTCCGAGGTGAAGTCAGAGGGAGAAGAGTTTCACCTACCATGAAATATAAACTGTTCAAAATGAAGATAAGTTTGCTTTTTTATTTTTTAAGCATCAGGTAACCAAAGTCTAGAAGAACTAACTGTCAACAGTTCTATTGGCCCTATTACTTTGTATACCACACAGAAAAAAAAACTACGCTAGGGTATTAGAAATAGCGGGTAGTCCCCGCCGCGCGTGTTACTAATTTGAACTTACATTAAACTTCTTTAACTTAGTATTTACTTATTTTCTGTGATTTGTTTTGCTCCTTAATAAACAAGACTGTGAAATCAGAGAACAAAAGATTCTGTTTGTATATGATGTAATGTATGATCGTACATAAGTCGTAAAAATATATTTGATTGTAAATATGTACGTATATATGGTTATTCGGTTATTACACTTCTTTGACTTGATTCTATGAATAGTATTATAATAAAAAATTCACAATGAATTACTTTGTTTCCTTGATTTTCCACATATGATAATTTAAAAAAAATATAATACTTTATTTATTTTGAATTTAATAAAACAAATCTTTACTGTTACTGTTTAGAACTTTTTATTTTATATCCATGTGGGGTATTTTATATTCATGTTTATCTCTACTATAGTTTGTACCAAGTGTCATTATAAATAAGTATATATTAAATTCGTTAAGCTAATAAGGTTGCAATTGTAAAAAAAATCACATAATTAGTTCAATAATTATGCCGATATAATAATCATAATACGCATTGTGTATGTGTGATAGTCGGGTAGTATACTCTTAGGGCATTTGTTTAGGTGGCGCCATCTCTGTAAAAATCATTGAACTTCAATTTTCAACAAAAATCTAAAATTCCCCAGATTTTGTCAACAAAATTTCAAACGTAGTTATCAACAAATTTAGACTACAGATATGCATTTATTTTGGTAAGGATATCCATAACACCATAATCTTTGTAGACAGATGTACTGGAGCGTATCTTTCTGTGTAGAATTCAAATTTGAGATGCAGTTTGTGGTCCTCACAAAACACCGTTTTTTTCCTGCTCAAATTTATTACCTAAGACGTTTTTGGCACTCGAGACTTATCTGTCTGTCTAGATTTACCCTTTATCTTAGGATCAACCGGATTTTTGCACTGTATTTACCGTATATTGTCAATGACTACGTACAAAAATACCCTTGCAGCTGCGTCTAAAATGCGCGCGAAAAGCGGTTGAAAACCTAGCCTTAATGCATAGCAGGGAGTTTTACTGCTTGACCAGATTTAACATCGCATGGTAATATTTTATGTCGAGTGATACCATTCAATATGGACTGATAATTTGATTTAATAAACGCTTCTGGAACAATATCTGAAAAATAATAAGTTGACATGCAAATGACATCACTAAAGATGCAATACGTTACAAATAAATTGTTTATAATCATCTGGCGTGTTTCCAAATTGTTTGTGTTGCTAGAAGTAAAGACACTAGCATAAACAAATAATTTTCCGACATTCAAAATTCTTGTTTATTCATATATTTATCAAAAACATTACTACTATTACTGTAACACATAATGCACGTATAAGAACAGAGAAACACAGATCGAAAAATTCCGAAATAACTCGACCGAAAATGAATAAAATTAAAATGATATGAAATGATGAAAAGGCGCAATGAGAGTTCCTATAATAACGATAACAAATAAAAATTCCGATTTCTTCTACTAGTATATTTGATACGTCTACATGCTTTTCAACATTAATTACTTATAACACATCAAGAGATTAAAAAATGAAATCTAAACATATCGTAATACCCATTTTAGAACAGAACGGTTATTATTTGGAATAAGAATTAACATAATTAACAGCGGTACACAACAATATCAATAATAATATGTCAATAATGCTCTGTACCCGGCAATAGTACACAATATATAAAACAAACCCAAATATCGTGCTTTGATAAATAAAAAACGATACTTATATATATATATATATACGACTAAGAGAAAAATATGTATGTATATCAATATTATGTAACATATATTTATACACATGTGCTCCGATAAAAAATTATCACTACAAGAAAACGATAAATTCAGTTAGCTTTGCAGTTTCAAAACTAACGTAAATTTAAAGTGTATCCGTGCGTTCTTTTTTACGGGACACCTGTACGTTTCTTTATTGTACTGCAAACATGTATTAAAGAAAGAAAGTAACTGTACCTTGCACCTATCACTCAGTTTGAGCGTAGGCGCGAGCTCCTTCCGTGATGCGCAGTTTTGTGAACACAGATGGACCTACCTTTCGACGATAAACCCACTGTTAAACGAAAAATTTTGACTTGACGAAAATAACACCCAACCAAGTAAGTATAAAAATTATATAATTGACTTTATTATCCATAAATAATTACTATCGCTCGCTTATAACGTTATAAAAGACTTGTCGGTATAAATAATCGGTCACCTGTGTTCACGACACTATCACAGCCCTACAGTTATTTAGTGTTAACATATTTGCAACACACCTTATCAACTAAAGAAAATTTTGAAAAATTGTTACTTTACTATACAAATTCTCTTTTACGCACTGACGTTCATTCCGCCACCGCCTCTCCCTCTTGTGGCTCACTCAACTCCTCCTGAACAACCGGGGGCTGTTCACCCCCCTCTCCAGTACCCCCACTTGCATTTGGGGCTTCGTCATGCAACGGCGTTGTATTCCCCCTCTCTTCGCAATCCTGACTTATTATCTGGCTATCCTCAATTTTTTCCGTTACACGCTCTTCCAAATTACTTTCCGTAGTCGTAAAATTTGAGGTTATAACCACCTCTTCAGGTACGTTATTTACTACTGCCTCCTCCCTAGCGGGCGAACTGTTACCCCAACGACTACTGCGTTTTGCTCGATCGACGTTTTCTGTCGCAGGTGCTGGTTTTTCTCCAGTTTCTTCAATGTCTTGTTTATTTCGGGGGCCGTCGAATCTCGGGGCTCCTTCTGGGGGTTCGAAGCGATTCTCTGGGCCTTCGAAGGGTTCAAAGCGGTTTCCGTCAGGGCCTTCAAATCTGCCTTCGTGTCGGTCGTCGTGTCTGCCTCGCGGGTGTCGCTGATGGTGGTCGTCAAAGTGGCCCCCAGGGGGACCCCTGAACCCGCCTGGGGGACCGTCGAAGCGCGGCCCGAAGCCGGGGCGCATGCCCCCTCCGTCCATCCACGGTCCTAAAGGTGACAAATTATTGTTAAGTAAATTGTAGTTATTATTGAAATTGTTAGACAAATAAAAATATCAGAACTATCATTGCAAAAGCAAAATTTGAAAAATAAAATAGTTAAAAATTTTTGGCAGGGATCATTGACAACAGAGTAAAAAATTCAGGATCATTGATAACCCAATACAAAATTAGGGATCATGACAACAATAAAAAATTGTTATTACAAAGAGCGGCATCATTAACAACTGAATAAAAAATTAGGGATCATTGACAAAGGAATTAAACATTATGGATATGGAACGAAAATTAGAATTATTGACAACAGAATAAAAAATTGTTATTAAAATTCAAAGACAGGGATCATTAACAAATAAATAAAATTAGGGATAATTGACAAAGGAATTAGAAATTATGGATATGGAACGAAAATTAGAATTATTGACAACAGAATAAAAAATTGTTATTAAAATTCAAAGACAGGGATCATTAACAAATAAATAAAATTAGGGATAATTGACAAAGGAATTAGAAATTATGGATATGGAACGAAAATTAGAATTATTGACAACAGAATAAAAAATTGTTATTAAAATTCAAAGACAGGGATCATTAACAAATAAATAAAATTAGGGATCATTGACAAAGGAATTAGAAATTATGGATATGGAACGAAAATTAGAATTATTGATAACAGAACAAAAAATTGTTATTAAAATTCAAAGACAGGGATCATTAACAAATAAAAAAAATTAGGGATCATTGACAAAGGAATTAGAAATTATGGAACTTTGATATGGAACAAAAATTAGGATCACAACAGAATAAAAAAAAAATAAGATTTAAAAAGGATCATTAACCAATAAAAAAATTAGAGATCATTGACAAAGGAATTCAACATTATGGATATGGAACGAAAATTAGAATTATTGATAACAGAATAAAAAATTGTTATTAAAATTCAAAGACATTGATCATTAACAAATAAATAAAATTAGGGATCATTGACAAAGGAATTAGAAATTATGGATATGGAACGAAAATTAGAGTTATTGATAACAGAATAAAAAATTGTTATTAAAATTCAAAGACAGGGATCATTAACAAATAAAAAAAATTAGGGATCATAGACAAAGGAATTAGAAATTATGGAACTTTGATATGGAACAAAAATTAGGATCATGACAACAGAATAAAAAAAATTAAAATTCAAAGACAAGGATCATTAACAAACAAAAAAATTAGGGATCATTGACAAAAGAATTAAAAATTATGGATCGTCGATATGGAACAAAAATTAGAATTATTGACAACAGAATAAAAAAATTGTTATTAAAATTCAAAGGCGGGATCATTAACAATGAATAAAAAATTGGGAATCATGACAACAGAATAAACATTGTTAGTTATTAAAATTCTAAGACAGAAAAACAAATGAATAAAAAAATAGGGATCATTGGCAAAGAAATTAAAAGTTATGAATCATTGATATGGAAGAAAAAGTAGGATCATGACAACAGAATAAAAATTGTTAGTTATTAAAATTCTAAGACAGATTAACACATGAATAAAGAACTACGAAATCAGAATATATAGATATATATATATATATAGAATCATCGATATGGAACAAAAAGTTGGATCATAACAAAAAAAAATATTAATATTCTAAGACAAGGATCATTGATATGGAACAAAAAATAAGGAGCATGACAACAGAATAAAAAATTGCAAAATACGGACATCATTGACAAATAAATATAAAATTAGGGATCATTGACAAAAGACTTAAATGGATCATTGATATGGAACAACAATTAGGATTATGACAACAGAATAAAAAAATATTAAAATACTAAGACAAGGGTCATTGATAAATGAATAAAAAATTGGGAATCATTGAGAAAGAAATTAAAAATTATGGATCATTAATACGAAACAGGAATAAGGATCTATAACAGAATAAAAAATTGTTATTAAAATTTAAAGACAAGGATCATTGACAAAAGAATAAAAAATACGGAAAATTGACAAAGTCATTAAAAATTATAGAACATTTATGTGGCACAAATAAAATAATTGCTATTACCAAAATTCTAAGATAAGAATCATTGACAAAGATTTATAGGGATTATTGAAAACAATATAAAAAAAAATATTTTAAATAAATATTTAATAAATTTACAATTTAGGGGCCATTTAGAAAGAATAAAAATTTTATGAGGATCATTGGCAAACGAATGAAACTTTGATAGAAATCATTGATAATAGAATTAAAAATCATTTATTAAAATCCTAATTTAAGGATCATTGACAACGAATTGTTTTTCGTTATACAACTTGTTAGTTGTATTTATTAAAACTATACCAAGAAACAATATTAGTTGATTTGATTACAGAACTATCAAAGAAATAATCATTGAAAATAGATGACAACAAAATAAAAAAAAAAACGGTATTAATATTATACTACAAAACAATAGCGGAGATTACCTTGAACCGGGGGTTCTTAAAGTCGGCGAAACTTGGTAACCTAATAAAACTAAAAGCACCATAAGTACCACCAAATTACCTTTTTTAAAGAAAAAGAAGTCTATGCATTGAAATGTAAACATCAGACATAACCTAATTAATTATAGTACAATTTCCTGCACAGGCCGCTATTTAATTTTTTTTTTTAATACGTTAGGTCATCATCGTTTTCTTAGCTAATAATTTTGGTTATAAACAGACAGCGGAATTTAATCTACCTGCAATCGTCCATATGTAAGAGCAGCGTTATTTAATTATATATATTATTTCTTTAGTTTATACTTTGAATATGTATTATATGTATACATAATCAATGGTTTATATTTATGTTCTTTGTTCGTGATAACTATTTTTTTAAAAACAGGGGATTTGGTGATGCTTTTGACGCTTTAGTTTTATTAGGTTACCAAGTTTCGCCATTAACTTCTCTTGGTAAAAGTTTTAGAAACCCCGCTATTGAAAGATGACATATTATTAGTTGAAATAGACTTTATTTTATCGAGTAAGAATAAATAAAAACAGTTTTGTATAGAAAAAAGTAGACAAAACCGAAAATTGTACTCTTGAGCATGTAACAAATAGTTATCTTCAACATTGTAATAAAAAACAATTGTTCAGCGGCAATATTAGAAAATGGAAAACACAGTGAAAGAGGTTTAAAAACGTACAAAATACAATCACATCCGTTAAGCCTCGTTTACATGCACTTAACTTAACTTAACGTAGGAAAAATTATACTTAACGTACGAAATTTAGATCGGTTCCATTTCAATTCACTTACGGTAGAGTGTTTGACATGCACATCTGACAGTTACACAATATTAAATCTATTGCTTTTAACGATACACATATGTTCACGTGCACACAAGTTGGATCAAGTTTCCATCATCCATGATTATAATCAGTAATTGAGCTAAACATATTGCAAAAAAACACAAAGACAACAAGATTCTAAACACATGAGTTAATTTTTAGGTTATGTACCTGTCACAATCATCTGTATTGTCAAAATAGAAAGCCTGTGATTGGTGCACGTAGCGCACAGATTCTGTTAAGTTGAAGTTGAGTGAACAATTTCGTACGTTACGTTAAGTTTTGCTACGTTAAGTGAATGTACACGAACACATATAATTCAATGGAGTTCAACTTTCCCAAATTTATAAGTTTTCGTACGTTAAGTTAAGTTAAGTGGATGTAAACGATACTTTATAAACAAAAAAATCACCAAACTCTCAACTCAAACAAAAAAATAGTCTCACCTGGCCTCGGGCCGCGCATATGCGGCGGCCCCCTAGGATGGAACATGGGTCCGCGCGGGCCCATCATCGGCGGCCCCCTCGGTCCGAAACCGTCGGGCGGCCCGCCTCTCGGTCCGAATCCGTCGGGACCGCGCGGCCCCCTCATCATCGGGCCGCCTCTCGGTCCGAAGCCGCCGTCCCTCGGTGGCGCGAAGAAGTCCGGCGGGCCGTTGTTGCCACGCGGCGGCGGGAATCGGTCGTAGTCGTCCATGATCGGCGGCCCCGGGGGCATGTCGTCCGCGAAACGGTCCCGCCTCATGTACCGGTCGTCCATCATGTCGTGGTGCATGGGTCCGGGAACGTCCAACGGGCCGTCCTCGAAGTCCGGACGATCCATGCGCGGGTCGAAGTCCGGTGGGCCGCCGTAGCCGTCCGGCGGGATCGGCCTGCGCATGCGCGGCGGGTGGTCGAAGTCGTCGATCGGCGGGCCCGGCATAAACCTGAATAAAGTCGGCGTTAGAGATGGCTGTTTGTGTTTGCGGATAGAAATTTGTAGTTTTTCTGGTATTTTTTTTTGAGAATAAAAAGTTGAGGCAAAATATCTTAGTGTTTGCTGAAGCATTTGCTAAAGACTAAGTACACTATGTACAGTCATGGAAATAAGTAAGTTCGTATCGGTATCGCAGGATTTGAAAATAGTATGTCGGTTATATATTTGTGTACTATTCTACCTCGACCCGGCCGCTTCACAAAAAGTTGTCTGTCACGAGGTGGTTTTTCGATGGATGTAATGTAACGGGATTTAGTTTATTTTTATCCGATCCGATCTTTTCCTTAATGTGAAATTTGATAATATGATACAAAAAGCTCATTTTAAGATATTGCGTAATATCATGACACATTATATAAATTTGTTAACTAATACACATATTAATTACGCAAGTAAATGCCTTTGCCCAGCAGTAGGATGACGGGCTTAAGTAAGTAAGTAAGTAAAGGCGCAAATCAACTTGATGCCAAGGATTATCACTAAATATAGACTATTTCAGAATTGTAATATTAAAATATATTCACTAAATGTAAATAAATTTTCTAAATTTAATTTAAATTTACATTTAGGACGAGCATGTATTTTGTATGAAGGGCAATGGAAATTTTATATCTGTATTTACTTTACAGCAGTTAATGTTCAATTATCTTTCATGACATCTAATACATGCTTGACAACCAAAATAATTTAAATTATAGCAATATATACAGGCTGTCCCACGTTTCTTCCGCAAAACAATTTTTTTCAGAAAGTAAATTACTTTTTCAATTCATTAAAAAGTTACAGCCGTTTGAATTATTAACAATATCTTATTTTAAACGGCTCCAACTTCAGAAGGAACAGCGAAAACCAATAAGACCATATGAAACATATTACTTTCTACTTTCTAGAAAAAAAAAACAAAACATTTTGGTATTTTCTTTTGTTCATTTGTTAAGACAAATTATTAAAATTTTACATATAATTAATTAATAATTTTTTATTGTTGTAATATCTATTTATTGTGCTTCATTTTTGGTTTTGCATTGTTTGATAACTAATCAATTTTTAATTTTTCTTTTTTTGTTAATATTTCAAAGAGCTCTACAGAAGTTCTATTGTAATATAGTCCCAGTTCAATAAGCACACATTTTTCATTTACTATATATTAACTAGAACATTATTGGAAATTTTATTTCTAAATTTGTTTTCTAAATAAATTAAGAGGCGTGCATTAACAACGATAATAAGTTAAAAATAACATTTTGACTTATGAATTGTGTACTGTAAGGTTAGCTAAAATGCATATACATTAAAAATGAAGGCCTTTTTAATTTCCAAACAATATAAACTATAACTGAAAATTTAACGACATACTTTGTCAAAGTAATATTATAAGTTAATAATATGGTAACATACAGGCGGGATGTAAATTTTAAATATATCAAAAATAACAGCCACAACCTGGGTTTGAACCAAGGCCCTTTGCGTCGCTAGCACAATGTCAATACCTCAGATGGGAGAGCATTGTGCTAGCGACGCAAAGGTCCCTGGTTCAAATCGTCAAGTTGTTGGGTTTCTCTTACGTATAGCTTTTATTGCATATGATTGTGAGTAATTAATATGCAATAAAAGCTATACGTAAGAGAAACCAACAACTTTTCTTTCTGAAACGTCTCCTTTTGGGAAATTATATACCCGTTACCAACACAATTTATACTCATCCCAGGTCAAATTTGATGAAATAATTTTTATGTTATATAAATGTTCTTTTAGATGGTCGTATATTTTGGTTTATTTTATTTTTTTAATAATAATTATAACATATTTACATTCTATCAAAATGCTTAGAAATGAAACACTCTTTATATTTCAAAGTATTTCATATTTATAACCTGTCATTTTCAATAACGACGAGCTATCGACATGGTACAAATCCTTTTAACATGGCGCCCATAAGAAAGTTACGCCGCCATCTTTGATGTTATTTCAAAATAAGAAATGGCACTACATTCCTTGTTAAAAAGTAGCTTTAGAATGTTTTTGTTTCAAATGTCTAGCTACATTTGGTTTTGAATAAAAAATAAAAACGATACCTTAATATTTCAGTTTTTTTCGGATATCTTCAAAATGAAAAATTATAGCTTAAATTTCGTTTCAGATAGTTGACCAACACAGAAATACGAAACTTTGCCCAATCTAAACATAGGCTCTATCTCCACTAATAAGCGAGATCCCCATGGTGGGCCTCGAAATTGAATCACCCGGTACAGTGAGATCAAAACTGATTGACCTATCCGTTCTTATGAAATAGGGTTATATATGGGTGCATATATGGCACACTTTTACTAAAACCCTGTTTCATGCGAGCGAACAAATTCCCGCTTCTACATATTATCTAAATTATCTTTAATTAATTAAATTAATTCATCTTTGTTATTGAACAACAAACTCCTAAAAAAAAAAACCTTACCTCGGGTCCATATCCAAATCCAGAGGCTCGGGATTCACAATCGGCGGCATATTATCCCCGTTATAGTCAGCGGGCGGCGGATACATATTCGACGGCGGCTCCCTATTTCCGGAAAACCCGTCATTCATACCCGCTCCTCCGCCACCGGCCATCTCCCTCAGCCTGTCGTTCAACCTCTTCTCCCGTTCCCTCCTATCGTCTCTCTCCCTGTTATTATCATCCCTATCGCCCCACCTATTCCCCCTGTCGCCCCTCCTATCTCCTCCTCCGCCCCCACCGCGCCTATCCCCTCTACTTCCATCCCTGTCGCGATTCCTATCGTCGCTACCACCTCTCCTACCGTCACGATCTCTATTCGACCTATCGCGGTCCCTGTCCCTACTCCTATTTCTGCCCCTGTCGCGCCTGTCACGTCTGTCGTCCATCTCGTCGTGCCTGCAAGCGGAGTTGAGGAATTTCGTTAATTTTCGTATGAATTATGTGTAAATAAGTTTGGTTACAATATTGGTCTTGGAGCAAATCGAAAATTTGTTTTATTGTGTATTTCTCAGAAAATTTTATTCTTCATAAATGTTGGTGACTGGTCTAAAACCAACAATTTGATCATTAGATCTTACAATTTACGTACTATATACCGGGCAGTTTAGAATATATGATTTTGAGATAAGAGTAGTGTACTTTTATTTTCAAGAGTACCGAAAAATGTTGTTTGCAAACGTTGTTTACAATAATAATAATAATATATAGTTAGAAGACTTGTATTCTTTTAACATCTATAACCTTGCTTAAAACAATTCTTTCTCTTTCAAACATATCAACCATCTTTTACAACAAATCATAAACACTTCAGACCCACTTTTGACTTTACATATCCTAAAAAATCACTTACAATAGTGTCAATGTGAAATTTAACAAAATTTTACCAAAAGTAACACCATTTACAAGTTACTTTCAAATTTCAAAACCCCTAAATCAGTTATGGATGAGTCTGGCTTGGAGTCTCACTTAAATGCTCTAATAGGGTATTTGACTATATCAAATATGGTTTGTATTATAGACATCCTAATAGATTACAGTTTAAGGAAACTATTTATTACTTTTACAAAAAAATATGCATTATTTCTATTAAAAATCAAATTAAAATTGAATTTTATTCACGTCCTATCACGTGATTGAAAACGCTCTGTAATTGGCTCAGTCTCCAGTGACGTCACATCGTATTAAGCTTGTGCTTCTGTCGCTTGACTTTACTATGTTAATTTACAAACAATGGATAACAACTTTGTTATAGCGGATAGCGGTAATCTACCGAAAGTTAACGGTGGGATTCTTCTTTAAAAATAATCCTTATTTTTACGCTCCGGAACTAAGTAACGTGTAAAAAGTGCAATGTAAGCATAACTTTGTAGGTTTGGTTAGTCCTAACCTCAAACTGTCAGATTATACCTGGATCTAAAACACGATAGATAACTTATTCTAATCTATCTTACTTATGTCACTATTAATATATATTAATATATTGGCCGCTATTTATTTCTACGAGGGTTTCTACGAGCCAGTCTCAACCACTTTTTGCACAGTTTCACAGCTTGTGGAACAACTACAAATAGTTTATCCAGAGTTTTTATTGACATGGACAGATTTAACTATTGAAGCAACATCTATTATAAACCTAATAAATAAAACAGGTCCGAAAACAGAACCTTGTGGTACCCCCAATATGTTTATTAATCCGCTTGGCTCATTTTCTCCAATCCTAATCTTTCGTCTACTGTTTCATAAATAATTTTCTAACCATTTCAATTCTTCTCTTTTGATCTCTTAAGTCTCCATTTTTTTTGTAATAATTTTCGACGACAAATAGTCTTAAAGCCTCTTTTCAAGTTTACAAAAACTGCAACTATAGTTTTCCCGTCTTCTAATTCACCTTTCTAATTGGCCAATACTAAATTTAGCGCTGCCCGACTCTTAATTAGTAATAATTTCATTTTCATTAAAGTAATCACTGATTTTTTTTTCTTATTACGATTTTTTGGTTAAATTTTGTATGCTGCTTGTGATTTTCGCAAAATTGTTCACTGTTTTGATATGCAAAGTTGATATATCACTCTGTAGATAAACAAAATCATTTTGAACGAATGAAAACACTCTCGCAATGAATATTACTATTGTTAAACCACATTTCTTATGTGGTTCTGTGACTTATATAACTGCCTGGTATACCGGGTGTCTAAACTTATCGGTTCACCATTGGTAACTTTGTTATTATTATAACTACACAGTAGGTTAAATTAGCAAACTAGTAGTATTTTTTCGGCGATTAAGATTATGGTAACAACTAAATAATTGAAAATTTGGTTTTCGAAATATTTACGAAAAAATGTTTTTTTCATTATAACACTCTGTATTTTGTCAAATATTTTTAAAGAAAATTTAATTTTGAACAGAAAGTTGATAATGCATGATTACCCTAAACATAAAACTAAACACGTAATGCGCAGTTTAATTTTGTGATATTTGTCGGAATAAGGTAAGTAAGTAGGCCGGACTGAATGTAGTGCCAAATAATGAAATACACAAATTTCCTTGGAAACAAAGTAAATAAACCTAAATCTGTCAAATTAAACTGTTAGAAAGTAAGATTAATAATTTTCATTGTTGAAAAATAAAATGCCTTTTACACATTTGGAAAAGTGTGATATGCTGGAGGCGTATCTGGTTTGCAGAAAAAATTCTGCACAAGCTTTATTACAATACCAGCACACATTCCCGGATCGTCAAGCACCAAGCCAACAATACTTTCTGCGACTGTATCAAAGATTGCGAAACAACGAAAATTCTTTTACTAAAGTAAGAAGAAAGAAGCTCTTTATTATTGATGAAGAAACGGAGACAAATGTGCTAGCGCATTTTGTAGCTTACCCTAAAATATCGATCAGAAACTGTGCAAGAGAATTAGAAGTAAAAAGGGCCACTGTTCACGCAATTTTGAAAAAGAATAAATTCCATCCCTACAAAATGAATGAAGTGCAAACATTATTAGCTGGTGATGAAGAAAGAAGATTAGTGTTCTCTAATTGGTTTATAAATTTTTGCAATGGACGACGAGATAATTTTAAGTTTATTTTGTGGTCAGATGAAACTAACTTTTCAAACACAGGTATACGCAATAAACACAATGAGCATTATTGGAGTAAAGAAAATCCTTTAGTAGTGGATCCACGTAATCCACAAAACCGATTTAGTTTAAATGTTTGGTGCGGCATAATAGGATCTAAACTTGTTGGCCCTATTTTTTATCACGGCACGTTAACCGGACAACGTTATGTTGAATTATTAACGCCAGTTATTGAAGATTTCCTGGACCATGTTCCTATTATTCAAAACGGCCGCATTTACTTTCAACAGGATGGCGCACCTGCTCATAATAGCATACAATCTGTTAATTACTTAAATACAATTTTTGACCAGCGATGGATAGGAACAAACGCGCCAGTTCGTTGGCCTCCTCGGTCACCTGATTTAACGCCGCTTGATTTTTATCTTTGGGGCTCTGTGAAAGACGTAGTTTACCAGGAAAGACATCAGAATGTGGAAGAGTTAGAAATAGCGGTAAGAAACGCATTAAACAACATCGACGGCAGAACAATCTTAAAAACCACTCGAAGTGTAAAAAAAAGAGCTCAAAAGTGCGTAGATCAAGAAGGTGGTACTTTTGAACATTTATTACATTGAAAAACATGTATTCAATTAATTTACAATTTTATACGTTGCTGTTGTTGTTAAGTATTTATGTATCTATTTGTTTCTACTTATTTTTATGTAGTGTTAAGCATAGTGCGATTAATGTTATTACTCATTAAAATTTCTTCCAACTATGTAAAAAGACGCAGTCACATTAAAAAAAAATTTTCACAAGAATATTTTGAAAACCAAATTTTGAATTATTATTTTGTTTTCATTTTCTTAATAACCGAATAAAATACTACTAGTTTGCTTATTTAACCAACGTTGTATCTGCTTTAATAACAAAGTTACCAATGGTGAACCGATAATTTTGGACACCCTGTATATTTTAAGTTCTGACGACTACATTGTTGTTTTTGGACCCACTCACAAGTTTTATAAAGAATAGAATTTTCTGAAAAACGGATAATAAATTTTATATTGGTCTTTTTAACTTGAGACTCCTAAATATCTCGGAAATATGCATGGTACGACAAAAGTGTCTTAAGAGTCGGCACCAAATGAAAAAAATTCCCTAAACCGGTAAAAAAAAGGTGCTATTTGGGTTGCATACACGGTGCAGTAACGTCCGAATTTTGTGGTAAAGAATTGAAACGAAACCGTACATAGCGGTAACGTTGGATCACGTGACTAGACAAAGACGAATGGCACAAAGTGCCATTCGACGGATAGCCGACACATTTCTACTATGAAAACTACTACATTGTTTACATCTGTTGAATATCCTGATATCCGTCCAGGGATATTTTTTCTTGCCGAGCGCCGGCCACACGACTGATTTGAACCATTTTACACAATGATTAATCAAATAAAGTGTGCAAAAAAGTTACATTTAGTGTGTGCGCATAGGTATTTAGTTTATTTTATTGACTAATTACGGTACCGATCGGTTGGTTATTAGTGTTATTACTTAGGCTGTATACCTATACCTAGTTTTGTCTACAGGTATACTACAGGTATACATTAGAATAAGTATGTAACAGTTACAACTTTTTGTGTAAGTTATTACAACTTTTTGCAAACTAATAAACTACATATACATAAGTGATAATTTTTGTCTAGTGTTTATTTGGTGCAAATCGTAGGACAATATTGCTTTTTCAAAAAATTATGTTATATACAATGACATAGAGTTCGCCATGGGCCGGATTTGTTTTTAAAATTTCTTTTTGGTGCTAGGTTATGTATGAGAATTTATAGTATAATTTATACTATATTTATATATACATAGTAAGTACAAATATTATATGTATTCTACATACATATGTATAATACATACGTACTGTATAGCTTGAATAAATCCGCCGATTTCGAAACTTGGTTTGCAAATGTGAAAATAATAATAACCAATAAAATGTATTTGCTGGTGCTAACTTCATTGTGTAATTGGTTCATGCTCGGGATTGTACTCAACTCAAGCACACCCATGCTAACTAGCATTTATTATTTTTATAAATTCTTTTCGAAGAAGCATAAAATGGTGTTATGTAACATTCGAAACTTGGTACATTACAAATGTACCATTATCAAATGGTTTTAAATGCGAAAATAATAATAAACTATGAAACATATATACTGCAGCTAATTTCATTGTGTGATTTTATATTTTTGGGGTTGTACAGAAGTAATCAGCGAATCAATCGATACGTGCCATTCTGTACTTGTATATTTACTTGTAATTCGTGACAGCAAAATCCTGAAGCTTCTATTGACTAACAAATTTTTGATTTCCATTCATATAACCCCAATTCATAGAGGGTAACACTTGTTACGCTACTAATAATCCGTTATACATCGGTTAAACCTTTACGATAAATACTTCACATTTCATTAATTTTATAACCATTATTCACTTATTCAAATAAACACAGTTTGATTATACATGATTTCGCAGCTTATAAAAAAAAGCAAACAGTGCAGTTTCAAGAATAATTTTCAGAAACATAACCTCAATAATGCCATTGCAGTTTTGACACTATTTATGAATTAGATTGAATCCGTATGAATGAAAGCAAAAATCAATACATATTTTCGTGTGGGTTGCCTACATCAAGGGGCTAAACAAGAGCGACATCTCGTATCAGAAGCTTGAACTACAGACCAATGAATGTGTCAATTTATTTTACACGATCAGTTTTTTTGAATAAAGTACAAGACGACTAAATTACAATTTATTTTATTATGGTCGTATATACCATTCGGTTCAGAAGAACAAGGTGATTTTTATCTCTATTTTATCTCCGTTAAATGTTCTTATTGCGGCCATTTGAGCATAACAAATAATAAATTTATAGAGACAATTAAACTGAGATCTCTATTTATAATCTTGCAAATTCAGATATTCAATTAATCCTCTGTATCAAATGTCTTGTATACGTTCCAGTTGCGAGCAAGATTTCTGCGTCGTATTTGGTAAGCTTGTAGAACGCAAAGGGGAAAATGAGATGGCGATATCAGGTCCATTGCAGATGGCGCTGCAATCGGTGAAAATGAGGTTAACTTCATTGTTTTAAATGGGAATACCCAAATTTTTTATAAAATTATGATTTTACGCTAAATAAGAACCATCTTTTGTCAGAATATTTTTTTCGTACGATGCATCTATCAAAAGTTATTGACGATGGAAGTTTGTGGCGTCTGCGGTAGTTACGACCGCTGCCACTGCATGGGATGCGCTCGCCGTCTGGCAGTCAAAGCGACGACTGGTACAACGTAGGAAATATAGGGTTTGTTTACGCACGAAAAAAATGTTTAGCGTAAAATCATAATTTGATAAAAAATATTCTCATTTAAAAAATGAAGTTAGCCTCATTTTCACCGATTGCAGCGCCATCTGCAATGAAGCTGTATCGTCATCTCATTTCCCCCTTTGAGTCCTACAAGTTTATTTAAGACACTTTTGTCGTATATGAAACGGAATACGTTCGGTATTATAAAGTAATTACCTGCTAAATCTATTCACGACAGCAGTTAAATTAACCTCTGCGCCCGCGTTGAAGGTGTTCATCGAAGCCAGTAGCTGATCGCTAAGCGCTTGCCTGTCACTTTTATCAGCATCTTCCATTTCAACGTCCATATTGTCGTCGTGATTCCCGCTCAAATTGTGTTGCTGCATCATTCCGTATTGAGGTGGGATAGGTAATAAACCGTTGTTATTGTCATTTGATGAATCTTGACTGTTGTTGTCATTTCCCGGCACAGACATATTCGGAACTGGCGTCTGCAGTAACGCTGGAGGTGGGCCTTGGCTAAACGGCGACCCAAGCCCTAAAATAGATACAAACATAACCTATTATTCATGCAATATATAGAAATTATAAACATAATATATCAAAATATGACATAAAATACTTTTATTTAAAGAAACAAGTTTTCATTGGTTTAAACTAAAACAGATGTAAATATTGAATTTGTTGACTAAAGGCGATTTCGCGTGGAACGGTTCGGTTGCGGTTCGACTACCGATTTGAACCAACCATTTTCACATGGCGATTGATGACGTAACGGTTGCAGTTGGTTCGATTCGGTCCGTCAAAACCATGAACCTGCCTGGCAAGACGGTTTGAAATATCGGTTCGTTTCGGTTGTCATTTTTAGGTTATAAGTTGTAAAATTCTGGTAAAATGGATAGGTATGCCGTTCTCGGAATTCACGGTAGACCACTGCGTATGTCATTACTGTCATATTTAACAGTAAGTGGGGCACCTAACCTATGAATCGAACCGAATCATTTTCCGTCGAGCGGTTACTGACGTTTTAAAAATGATGACGATTTAGAGCCGCTCTGTCAACCACATCCAACCGCCAACCGGAACCAAATCGAACCATTTAACCACGCGAAATCGCCTTAAATTCTATGTTTGCTAATGTACAAACTTTTGGACCTTTCATTTCTAATAAAGGAAAAGTTTAGAAAAAGGTAAAAACAACTTTTTCTTAATTTACAGGGTGGGCCATTTCTCAGTTATTGCGTTATTTGTACCAATAAGTTGTTGTTCCAAGAATACAGATTTTCTTATTG
Source organism: Aphodius sticticus (assembly GCA_963966075.1). Taxonomy (NCBI): domain Eukaryota; kingdom Metazoa; phylum Arthropoda; class Insecta; order Coleoptera; family Scarabaeidae; genus Aphodius; species Aphodius sticticus. Next base: position 39,916,390 of record OZ014511.1, read on the forward strand.
GAACACCCAGTATATATGGTTACATTTTTGGAATTCAGATATTTTTTACATATAACAAGTCATAGCATACTAACTTTTCTTCAAAAATCTAATGTTTTGGAAAAAAATGCAAATTGTACCTGTCAATAGAAACACTTATGACCAGTGGCCGGACAAAAATGTATGTCTCGCAGTGCTAGCAGTCGCCCAGCTATGAGTGTGCGTAGCGGGCACGCATGAGTCAATGCGTGCGTTCTGCCACTTTAGGCGCTAACCGCTTGAACTCAGCGGACGGCGGCAATTGGGCAGCAACAACATGAACGCGAAGGCCATTGGTTGCTGAGTTCAAGCGCTTAAGCGGCTTAAACTGGCAGAACGCGCCCATTGACTACTTATGCGGTCGATTGGATTGATATCCATAGGCGCGAAGCGGCTGGTGGTCGGTAGTAAACCGAGTGAATTTAATATTAAATGTTTGTCGTAACTATATGCAACACGTGCCCACTGAAATATTTTACTCATTTCTTGGATATGCATTGAACGATTGTATTACTGCATATTTTTCTAAATTATCTTCAGTAAAATTATTTTGCTTAGATGTTAAAATGTCTTTAAACCTTGAAAATGATCTTTCTACATCGCAGCTAGTCACAGGCGCAAAAGAATAAACCAACACCAAAATGGAATATTTTTGAGAAATTCCTTCATCCATAAATGAATTCGTAGAGATTTGTTTTAAAATATTAAAATCCGGATTTCTATGTACTACCGCATCAATTTTCTGTTGTAATTTTTTACTGATTGGTGCTTCAATGCTTCGTAACCTTTCGTACAGGGATTCAATCCTTTGAAAACTGCTTGCAAGTTCAACATTTTGTTGTTCTAGAAACTTTATGGTTGGCAATATTTGCGCAAAATTTGTATCAATAAATTTTAATTGATCATGTAAATCTTGTAATGATACTACTTTTTTGTAGTCTTTAATACTAACTGCTTCATCAGGCAAATTCAAGACGAAGGGTTTTGATGATATCAAAGTTTCTTGCATAAAAAATCCATCTCGTAATAACTGGTCGTGGTGGCAAAGGTAGATTAGGGCACTTTTCCTTGTAAAGAGACAATCTGGAAGAAGCTTTCAATAAAATTTTTTTGCATGTGCTTATTAGCGTATTCACGTCTGGAAATTCTTCCCGAATAAACTCACAAATTCTATGAATAGCATGTGCAAAACATGTCAAATGAAGAATATTTGAAAAATGTTGTTTAAGTAATTTTCCAACTTTTAACATAATCGCAGCAGCGTCAGAAACAAACAGTAATACTTTGGTAGCGTCTGTGATTCCTACTTTTTTTATGGCGTCATTTACTATTGTACATATCTCTTCAGCTTTGACGGTACAGTGAAACTGAGTAGATATTAAATAGGAGTCCAGGAAAACCGGACTATCAAGACTTCAGGAAGTCCGAAGTCAGGGAGGGACAGCTGGAGTACCGCAGTCCCAGAATAATAAAGACCGGAGTGAGTGTCCCCTAAAATAGTGGACGTAATCGTCAAACAAGTCCTGGTGGTAACGCGTGAGCGCGTATAAAGCATTCCCCGCGTCGCGCTGTGCGCGTTTCGTCTTTCGCGACTGGTGCGCGGGCGGTGCATAGTGCGCGTGAACGCAATGTAGAGGACACATGAATATGTGCTGCATGTGTAGTTTGGTAGTTTAGCACTTAAGAGCATGTTAGATAATAATTAATAAAATGCATGTTTAGTAGTTAGTGAGTAGTTGTAAGGCATGTAGTTAGCGTAGGTGGTTGTTTTTAGTTTGGTTTTTGTTGAGATTAAAGGTTTTTACCCAAACCCAAAAGAGCGAAAGGGAAAACTTGCTTTTTCAATTGATTAAAAATCAGATTAGATAAGATATTAAATAGGGTTTATATAAGTCTTGCGGGTCCAACAATCCGACAACGACGTTGACCACACATCTACCCTTCATATCCGTAGTTTCATCTGCAGAAACCCAAATATATTTATCGGATAGTTTTGACTTTATTGTAGAAATTGTTTTGTCATATTGCCCTTGTACGTAATATTTTCTAATCGTGGATTCATCGGGTAAGTCTCGTCCAGTATACTTCATGTTAAATTTTTCAAAACGGTATTATTAATTTTTGTGAAAGGTATATTAGCAGAAATAAATGTTTCACATAATTCATCAAAAAAGTTTTTAGTTGACGTTCCTGATACATTTTCCATGTGTTCTTTTGTTTTTACATGAGCCCGAAGGCATTGTTTATTACGAATAATTAAATATCGTGAGCAGAAATTGCAAACCACTTCCCCTTTCTTAACGAACGTGAAAGTATTGCCAAACTCAGCTAGCAAACCATTCATTGCAGGATTTTCAAACTAAGTACAACTATAAAATACAAAAAATAATTCAACTCTAAGTATAAAACAGAAGAACAAATTCGAAATGGAAAATAAAAACAGATATTCACATAAAATTTCAAGAAACAACACAATTGAAAGAAACTGCTCAAATTATCTACCGACAAAGTGGAAATTTAAACAAGGCAAGCGACTATACTCCATCAACGCCAAAGCAGGTTGGTATGTTATGTATACCACATGAGCCGAAGCCAGACCGGCTAGCCGCTCGCGGCCCCACCAGCACGTGTCCCATGCACGAAAATATACATTTTTCTCCGGCCACTGCTTATGACAAACAAATTTTCAAAGAAAAGTGTCTTATTTTATGTCTGTCAGTAGAAACACGAAAAAATGTTTCAAACAAATGTGTCTTCATTTTTATGTAGAATCATAATAATCAAGCAAATCAAAGGAATAGGTTTCATACAATCAACGAAAAAATGAAATTTAGACTTTTCGAATTTAGAATTTTTACCTCTGTATTGTCATTTTTTAACTAATTTATTTCCATTTATGTCATGAATATCAATCGTGATACAATTTACACTTGTCACACCCGTCACATTTTCAACAAATCATAAATCAAAATCTATCTTGTTAGTATAATCATGTAGCCAAGTTGAAATCAAATTAATTAACATGGTTTTGCTACATTTTTAAGTTGAACTTAAGGCTCCTGTCTCAATTCAAATAGTGGACTGTAGCAAACTTCTCTCCAAAGCTTCGAAATAAAAAAAAATCACCAAATGTAGATGGCACTACTATAAACATGTGTGTTTTTATTTCGTATTTATTACATTTGACGTATGGTATAACCTAAAGAAATAATTGTATTGCTTTCTATTTGTACAAATATTCAAACTGGACTGTGTTTGAGTTTTCTTGTCGTTGATATAGTACTTTCACCATCGTCGCTATTGTAAACATGTTTGCTAAATTATTAGAAACACGCACTACAATCCTCCAGTTGCAAGTCTAGAGAAGTTCAGAAGACTGTTATAGTTAACATTTAATTATATTTTATTAGGTATTACAGCAGACGATGATCAGACGCAACTGCCATCGGAAAGTATTTCTATATTCGTAGTCCACAACAAAATTTGTATAAATATTGAAATTACTTTCCGATGGCAGTTGCATAAGGACCTTCAGAATTGAATGGTAGCGAGTTTTCGGCGTCGGAGACGAGAGCCTTAACTAAAACCTCTAGACTTGGGTTGTGCTGGTCACACCCGTCACACAACTATTGCCAAAGATTTCTTTGCAATAAATTACAAAAATAAGTCCTGTTAATAATAAATAAACAACAAAAAGAAACCCAAAACAAACCGTTCCTGAACCTAACCTATAACAAACACAACCTACCTAACAACTGATTCTGCATCAGCGCGCCGGCCAAGTTCGGCGGAGGCACCCCTATCGGTAAATTAGGGAACGTCCCGGGCGGTAAATTCATGCCGACGGCGCCCAACAGAGTCCTATTGAGTTGGAACGGCGGCACCAGATTTAAGGGCATGGGCGGCGCCGGAAGCAACCCTCCGGGTACCGGCGGAGGTTGGCTGGTGTCGACCGTCGTCGACGATATCGACGACAAGTTTGCGGTTATGTTCAACGAAGGGTCGTTGGCGATCTCCGGCTGTTTCTGGATCGTTTTGTTCTTGAGCCACTGCGGCATCGTTTCTTCGTCGATGACACCGCCGTCTTCGAGGAGTTCCGTGTCCATGTCCGGTTTGACTTTCTGGAAGGGGATGTACGAGACGCCAAGGTCGCCTTCCCAGTAGTCCTTGAGGTCCTTGCCTTTGACGCCCTTCCCGGGGGCCCAGGCGAGCTGGAATAATAGGAAAATGTTGCTGTTATTTCTATCAACGGTTTTTTATTTGTTTTATAAATCTTTATTTGTAAAAAGATGGCACCTGTATCGTCAGTGTTCAAACTTTCCTCAAACTCAAGTTGATATAAGGCTACTTTTAGTACGCAGGCTTATTTTGTTGTTTTAAATAATATCGCAAAAGTTCTTATCCCATTGATTCTTATAGCAAATTTTTCAATTTATCATTTGAATTTAACTTGGTTTTTCTAAAAAATTAGCAATTCCTGAGGCAATTCTGAACAAACTGAATGTTTTCTAATGTCTATAAACTCGAAAATGTAACTGTTATTTCTATCAACGGTTTCTTATTTGTTTTTTAAATCTTTATTTGTAGAAAGATGGCACCCATGTGATCAGTGTTCAAACTTTCCTCGAACTCAAGTTGATATATGGCTACTTTTTGTCCGCAGGCTTATTTTGTTGTTTTAAATAATATCGCAAAAGTTGTTATAGCATAATTTTTCAATTTATCATTTGAATTTAACTTGGTTTTTCTAAAAAATTAGCAATTTCTGAGGCAATACTGAACAAACTGAATGTTTTCTAATGTTTATAAACTCGAAAATGTTACTGTTATTTCGGTCAACGGTTTTTTGTTTTTTTAATCTTTATTTGTAGAATGACGGCACCCGTGTCATCAGTGTTTAAACTTTCCTCGAACTCAAGTTGATATATGGCTACTTTTTGTCCGCAGGCTTATTTTGTTGTTTTAAATAATATCGCAAAAGTTCTTATAGCATATTTTTCAATTTAACTTATTTTTTCTAAAAAATAATCACTTTTTAGCAATTTCTGAGGCAATTCCGAACAAAATGAATGTTTTCTAATGTTTATAAACTCGAAAATGTTACTGTTATTTCTATCAACAGTTTCTTATTTGTTTTTTAAATCTTTATTTGTAGAAAGATGGCACCTGTGTCATCAGTGTTCAAACTTTCCTCAAACTCGAGTTGATATAAGGCTACTTTTAGTACGCAGGCTTATTTTGTTGTTTTAAATAATATCGCAAAAGTTCTTATAGCATATTTTTCAATTTGTCATTTGAATTTAACTTGGTTTTTCTAAAAAATTAGCAATTTCTGAGGCAATTCCGAACAAACTGAACGTTTTCGAATGTTTATAAACTCGAAAATGTTACTGTTATTTCTGTCAACGGTTTTTTATTTGTTTTTTAAATCTTTATTTGTAGAAAGATGGCACCTGTGTCATCAGTGTTCAAACTTTCCTCAAACTCGAGTTGATATAAGGCTACTTTTAGTACGCAGGCTTATTTTGTTGTTTTAAATAATATCGCAAAAGTTCCTATAGCATATTTTTCAATTTAACATTTGAATTTAACTTATTTTTTCTAAAAAATAATCACTTTTTAGCAATTTCTGAGGCAATTCCGAACAAAATGAATGTTTTCTAATGTTTATAAACTCGAAAATGTTACTGTTACAGTCGAGACCGGATATAACGAACTCCGGATATAACGAACGCCCGCTTGTAACGACCAAAAATGAAAGTCCCGTCAGATCGCCATATAGTTACATGTATGTTTAGCTCGCTTATAACGAACGCTATATAACGACCGCCCGGATATTACGACCAAGTTTGTATCCATTTTTAGTTCTACAAGTTCGGTTATAACGACCACTTAACGAACACTCAGCACGAAATCTGGTTGGATGTCTCCTGCCCGCAAAACTTAACCTATTTTCGCCAACAGGACTAATAGGGAGAACCCCTACCGTTCGTTTCACTATTGCGCGGTTACGTCTCCTCTATTCCCCACCTCTATTTTCTTTACTCGTAGGACTTTTAACTTGGTTTTAGCTTGGATATATGCATTAATACAAAGTTTATTTAAATATATATGTAGGTACAGGGGTTTTCTTTAAGAGCGACGCTTTTCGTTTTTTTAATTAAAATACTTGTGGGTTAGTTATGGAAATGATTTTTATTTCAAATGAAAGTATAATCGATTCCATTATTTATGGAATACGATTCAAATGTCCGCCGCGGAAGCGCTGGCATGAGTGAATACGCTAGACCAAATTTTCCATGACTCGAGTACACAAATCGGTCGAAATACCAGGAATTTCGCATTCGATGTTGGCCTGCAGATGTTCTAACGTTTCTGGCTTGTTGGCATAGACCAACGATTTAATGTAACCCCAAAGAAAATCTAAAGGGATTAAAGACAGCAACGTTAGAACAGCTGCCGAACAAAATGAATGTTTTCTAATGTTTATAAACTCGAAAATGTTACTGTTATTTCTATCAACGGTTTCGTATTTGTTTTTTAAATCTTTATTTGTAGAAAGATGGCACCTGTGTCATCAGTGTTCAAACTTTCCTCGAACTCAAGTTGATAAATGGCTCCGTTTTGTCCGCAGGCTTATTTTGTTGTTTTAAATAATATCGCAAAAGTTGTTATAGCATATTTTTCAATTTAACATTGAATTTAGCTTATTTTTTCTAAAAAAGAATCACTTTTTTTTTTATTGTTATTTTGTTGTTTTAAATAATATCGTAAAAGTTCTTATATTGATCTCATGCGAGATCAAGCGGTCAAATTTGTTAGGCATTTCACAACATATTTTTACGTAGCCCGTTATTTACATTAAAGCCAGTGATATCCAGCCCACTTTAATGTAATAAAACCAATTTTTCAATTTTTGGCACTTAATTTCTTTTCATTTATGTATCTAAATGAGTTATTTTTTAATTAAGTGCAAAATTTTGTATTTTACTTCATTTTCACAAGTTTACTGTCTGATTTTTCAAAATTTTAAAGCTGCGCTTTTGGAAATATTTAAATTTAATATATTAATGTATAATTAAAAAACACCTACAATTGCACTTGTGCTGCAGAACAAAAACCATGTTGATTGGACATTGATATTCAACACCCCTCACCAAGAAATTATTTCTAGGTTATGTTAGCGTACGCCACACTCACCGTCAACGCCTTTCCGTGCAGCTTGTAATTCTTCAACTTCGTCAGGCACTTGGCGGCGTCCTGCCGACGATCCATAACGATGAAAGCGCAACCTCGAGGAATAATCAAATCGATGCTGACGATCCCGCCAAATTCGCCAAACGTATCCGACAGATCCTCCTGATGAACAAGCTTCGACAAGTGCCCCACCCACAACGTCGTACTACACACTACAAAATTTCCAAAACCACATAAACAATAATTAGTTATTTAAAAATTAACTAATAAATTAAAAATTAATTAATTAAAAATTAATTAATTAAAAATTAATTAATTAAAAATTAATTAATTAAAAATTAATTAATAAAAATTAATTAATTAAAAATGATTTAAATTAAAAATTAATTATTTAATTAAAGTAATAAAAAATTAATAAACTAAAAAAAAGGTGTTGGCGTACCGCTAAGGTGGTCCTTCTTGATGGGCGGCAGGCCACGCTTCTTGCGCTCCTTGTCCTTCTCACGCTCTTTCTCGCGGTCACGGTCCTTGTCGCGGTCGCGCTCCCTCGACCTAGAACGATGTCGGCGCGATCTAGAGCGAGATCTCGACCGGGATCGGCGCGCTCGCCGCCGATCGCGCGATCTAGATCTGCTCCGTCGCCTACGATTGTTGTACCTGTCGTCCCTCGGCGACTGGCTCCTCGAGTCCCCGTGATCGAGCGTTATCACCTGCAAGCGCAACGGGGGAGGGTAAAGTAAATTTTTTACGGAATTTCGAAAGCGAATAAGCCATTTTTCAGAATGACATTTACTTAAATAAATATGGGTAGAAAGCAGGGTTGTTACAAAAAACGTTTTTTTCTTATTTAAAACAAACAAACATGTTTTTTTTTTATAAAATGATGTTCTTTTAACAAAAAAATGTTTTTAAACACTTTTTAAACATGTTATGTTTAAAACAAAATATTTCTATTAAAACATGTGTAAAACAATGTTTTAAAACAAAGTGATTTATACATTTAAAACAAAGATTTAAACATGTTTAAAACAAAATGATTTAAAACAAAAGATTTGTTTTAAAACATGTTTAAAACAATGATTTAAAACAAATCTTTTAAAACATAACTCTGGTAGAAAGGATAATTGAATCGGTCGGTTCGAAAACAGTACAAGACCAAAAAGTGAGTTCTGAGAATGCAATATCTTGAAAAGTATAGCAGTTTGCTATTTTGTGGCAACAGACAAAATATAAAGTAGTTCACAGAGGATTAAATGTATTACATATTTTATTTATATTAGCAATAAAAGCAGAGCTATGATTTAAACAATAATCATGGACATGTACTGTTTTTGAACTTAACGGAAAAACAGAGTAAATTTGTAACTATATTAGTTTTTTTTATACCCCCACATTTAATGTGGTGGGGGTATATTGAGTATGATACAACATTTGTAACACCCTTAAGGAGGCGTGGCAGATATAGACATATATAATATGGATTTGATCAGATTTGAAAACTGAATCGTTATAGCTGTGTCTGTCTGTCTGTCCATCTGTGTACACGATAACTGCCGTAATTTTGAAATAATTGATCTGAAATTTGGTATACAGCTTATATCTTAAAAAGTAAGGACAAATTCATGAATGGCAAACTCGGTTCACTTGTTTTTTTTTATATATTTTGCGGTAGAGGGTATTTAAACTTCAGCACGGCTGAAGATAATGTTCTTTTATTAATTCAATGTAGTATTAATTCAAAGTGGCAGATGCAAGGAATAATATGGCAATATGGCGACCAGAAAATTTAGAAAGATGTCGGGTGCTTATGAAACATATTTGCCGTGATATTTGAAGATCTTAGGCTCCATATCCAATGTCCAATTTTTAAATTCAAAATGTCGGAATCAATATGGCGACCGAAATGTAAAAAGTCTTGGATTTGCATGAAACTTATTTCCCGTAATATTTGAAGATTGATGATTAAAAATCTCATGTCAGATTTTCACAATAAATTAAAAATGGCGGATTATACAGGATTAGTCAAAATTACCAGAACACCTTAGTAATTCTTCAACCGTAAAGAATTCCAAAGATAAATTGAAACTAAAGTTTTTTCGTTTTAAACAAGCTATCATCTAAATATATTTTTAATATACATTTTTATTCAGTTCATTTTATTCTATAAATTTCGTAACCTTTTCTTTTTTAAATAGAACACCTGTATATATATATATATATATATATATATATATATATTTAATTATAAGATTAATTCTGAGAACTTTTTGTAAAAATATTTTTTTTATAAACTGTATCAGTTTTTATAAGCAACTAATCAAAATTAGTCCAAATTACCGGAACACCAAAATAATCCCTCAACCCCACAAAATTTAAAAAAAAAAATTGTTTTTTTAAACAAACTGTGTATATATAATATACACAGTGTTCATTTTATTATGGAAACTTGGTAAACTTTTCTTTTTCTAATAGAACACCCTGTATATTTTACATTGATTAATTCTAGGATTATTGCTAAGGGTGGGTTTATGTTGGAGCTGCGATAACCGATAAGAGCGGCAATGAGCTGTCGATATCCATACCGACCAAAGCTGATAGAAGCAAAGAAAATGGACAAATGAGTTGTCGCCGCTCTTATCGTTGGTCAGTTACCAAACGCGTCTCAACGCGTCGCTCCAATATCGATAAATGCGTATAAAATTGCAATCATTCTCACCGTTTCGCCGCTCTTATTGTTTATCGCAGCTCCAACATCCAAATCCACCCTAAGAGTTTTTAGTAGGAATTATTTTTTTTATATAAAGTGCATCATCTTTGAGTCATGAGCAATTAGTTGATATATATAACGGAAACAATTAAAAAAATCAAGTAAAAATAACAAAACTATGAAATTGAATTAAATAATATATTCAAGCTGCCAAATTAAAAGAAATGTGTTGTGTTTGTCGGAACATATTCTTAATTTTTGCAGTTCAAGTAGTTTGATTAATTGCTAATATATAAAAAATAGTATTATTAAAAAAATAAAAAAATTATTTCTACAAAAAATTCTAATAATTAATCCTTAAAAAATGTAAAAATGTATAGAGTATGCTATCAGAAAAAAGAAAGGTTACCAAATTTCCAGAATAAAAGATAGTTTGTTTAATTGCATAAAACTTTTTTGCTTGATACATTTTTTTAATTTTTTTTACAGTTGGAGAATTATATAGGTATTTTGGTAATTTTGTCTATTTTAGATTAATTGCTCATAACTCAAAAATGATACATTTTATAGAAAAATGATTCCTACAAAAGATTCTTAGAATTAATCTTAGAATAAAAAAAACGTAAAAATATACAGGGGTGTCCTTTTTGAAAAAGGAAAGGTTACCAAATTTCCAGAATAAAATGAATATATTAAAAATATATTTAAACGATGGATTGTTTAAAGCAAAACGACTTTTATTGAAACATTTTTTGAAATTGTTTACGGTTGGAGAATTATTTAGGTGTTCCGGTAATTTTGAGTAAACCTCTATATGGCGATATGATATTAACGAGTTTGATGATGATATACATGATAGTATTAAATTTCCGCTTCTATGGTGGTAGTCGGTCCAGAAGTTACGCAGTAGTAAAGTTCTAAATTTTCACCAGTTACATTCTTTAGGACTTTTAATATTTTACTTGTACTTTTAATAATATCTTTTTGATCTTGATATTCATATTGATTAATTATTTTGGCGTACCTCAACAACGATTTAAATACAAATTAGGAAGTTGGCAAATGTATACGACTGATATATCAGTAAAAACTGAGGTGAAACGCCTTGCATAAGGGAGCAAAAAAACACTGTTCTGGACTTGCTCATTGCTCAGCAATAAACCATAGTGAACATTTTGGCTATTTCAGTTCAATTTTGGCCAATTTTGGACTTGTACTGTTTTCGAACTCGCCGCGATTCAATTATATATGGAACATAATTCATAAACGTCTTTAAATTAGTAAATTAACTAGGAGAATGTGCAGGCCTAATAGGCCTGCTGGTCGACCTAGGTAGATCGCCGAAGCTTTAAGAGAGAGACAAAAAGCCCGGATGCTCTTAAACGCGCGACGTGATTATGCTCGCGGTTACGGGGCGCCATCTTTTGCTTCGTAGCGTAACATCAACAGCGACATGATGATGTGTTGCCATCTGGTGACAGCGTCGCGAAGCGCGCGGCCGTTGCCTAGCAACGCCATGGCGACGCGCTGATGAGTACAGTCCCAAACAATAACTCATAAATTTAGCCGAATCGAGGTAAAAAATAACGAGAACTGGGCCGAAAATGCACGCAATCGAAAGCCTAAGCACTGTAGAATCTAATTTCAGGCCGATTTTCGTAAAATTGTTCCTCGGAGCTTCTTAGACTTTTAGTATATAGTAGCAGATAGTAGATAAACGTAAAATATTCCAAAACATTGATGCTCACCTCGACATCGTTATCGTTACCGCCGACGAATTCCACCTCCGATCCAATTCCACCTCCATCGTCCTGAGCCTGGTACACCTGCTGGCCCCCCTTGTACCCAGGCGGAGGTAGACTCATATCCGTACCAGGAGCCATAAAATACCCGGGCAGTATCGTCACGGGCGAGTTCGTATTCGGCTTAAAATCGCACTCGGCGGCAAACGGCAGATTCTACAAAGTCACACCGACATACAGTCCATACGGTAAGAGAAACCCCCCACGTCATCAACCACTCTCAAACCTATCCCACTCATCATAGTTCATGTTATTATAACAAAAATTTTCACTTACAAAGTGGAATTTACAAAATTTAAGTGGTTAAATGCGTATTCATAACTAAGACATAACCTCAATCATAACCTCATCCTCCTATCGGATGAAAGAGAGAACTGAGTACAAATATGGCTGAGAATTGAAGACGTGGGGATATTTGCTTAACGAATCGACTGTACAGACATTTTATCGACCGACGGGGTGAAATACTCAGTCCCTAAGGTCTGCTTACCGGTACCGTCTGCGCCAAATGTTTGTCGAACTCTTCCTCCTGTTGCTTCATCTCGTGTAGCTTCCTGAGTTTCTCCAGGTCGATCTCCTGGTGGCCGTGTTGCATTATGGAGTTCTGCAGCGTCTGCAGCTGCTTTAAGACCTCCGGGTTTGAGAGTAAACTAGAAGCACAGAAGAAGAAAGGGAAACAATGATTTTACTTGTCATAAAAGTTTTTGGGAAAAAATTATTATCATATACAAAAAATAAATTGTGTAATTATTCCTGAAAATTACAGCTTTTCATCTAAACTATGTTGCTCAGGAGAAATTTTGAAAGATGGAGGTTATATCGTTTTTAGTTGGTAGACTGTTGTGATTTTGCTTCATGTGCGATTGCGACCAAAGTAGTTGGGTTAGAAATTATTATCATATACTCCTGGGTCACCAATGAATTGGGTAATTATTCCTGGCAATTACCGCTTTCCATCTAAACTATTTTGTTCAGGGGAATTTTTAAAAGATGGAGTTTGGATCGTTTTTAGTTGGTACACTGTTGTGATTTTGCTTCATGTGCGATTGCGACCAAAGTAGTTGGGTTATAAATTATTATCATATACTCCTGGGTCACCAATGAATTGGGTAATTATTCCTGACAATTACCGCTTTCCATCTAAACTATTTTGATCGGGAGAATTTTTGAAAGATGGAGTTTGAATCGTTTTTAGTTGGTACACTGTTGTGATTTTGCTTCATGTGCGATTGCGACCAAAATAGTTGGGTTAGAAATTATTATCATATACTCCTGTGTCACCAATGAATTGGGTAATTATTCCTGACAATTACCGCTTTCCATCTAAACTATTTTGTTCGGGAGAATTTTTGAAAGATGGAGTTTGGATCGTTTTTAGTTGGTACACTGTTGTGATTTTGCTTCATGTGCGATTGCGACCAAAGTAGTTGGGCTAGAAATTATTATCATATACTCCTGGGTCACCAATGAATTGGGTAATTATTCCTGACAATTACCGCTTTCCATCTAAACTATTTTGTTCGGGAGAATTTTTGAAAGATGAAGTTTGGATCGTTTTTAGTTGGTACCCTGTTGTGATTTTGCTTCATGTGCGATTGCGACCAAAGTAGCTGGCTTAGAAATTATTATCATATACTCCTGGGTCACCAATGAATTGGGTAATTATTCCTGACAATTACCGCTTTCCATCTAAACTATTTTGTTCGGGAGAATTTTTGAAAGATGGAGTTTGGATCGTTTTTAGTTGGTACACTGTTGTGACTTTGCTTCATGTACGATTGCGACAAAAGTAGTTGGGTTAGAAATTATTATCATATACTCCTGGGTCACCAATGAATTGGGTAATTATTCCTGACAATTACCGCTTTCCATCTAAACTATTTTGTTCGGGAGAATTTTTGAAAGATGGAGTTTGGATCGCTTTTAGTTGGTACACTGTTGTGATTTTGCTTCATGTGCTATTACGACCAAAGTAGTTGGGATAGAAATTATTATCATATACGCCTGGGTCACAAATGAATTGGGTAATTATTCCTGACAATTACCGCTTTCCATCTAAACTATTTTGTTCGGGAGAATGTTTGAAAGATGGAGTTTGGATCGTTTTTAGTTGGTACACTGTTGTGATTTTGCTTCATGTGCTATTACGACCAAAGTAGTTGGGATAGAAATTATTATCATACACGCCAGGGTCACAAATGAATTGGGTAATTATTCCTGACAATTACCGCTTTCCATCTAAACTATTTTGCTCAGGAGAATTTTTCGAAGTTGGAGTTTGTATCTTTTTTAGTTGGTAGACTGGTGTGATTTTACTTCATGTGCTATTACGACCAAAGTAGTTGGGTTAGAAATTATTATGATATACGCGTGGGTCACAAATGAATTGGGTAATTATTCCTGACAATTACCGCTTTCCATCTAAACTATTTTGTTCGGGAGAATTTTTGAAAGATGGAGTTTGGATCGCTTTTAGTTGGTACACTGTTGTGATTTTGCTTCATGTGCTATTACGACCAAAGTAGTTGGGATAGAAATTATTATCATATATGCCTGGGTCACAAATGAATTGGGTACTTATTCCTGACAATTACCGCTTTCCATCTACACTATTTTGTTCGGGAGAATTTTTGAAAGATAGAGTTTGGATTGTTTTTAGTTGGTACACTGTTGTGATTTTGCTTCATGTGCGATTGCAACCAAAGTAGTTGGGATAGAAATTATTATCATACACGCCAGGGTCACAAATGAATTGGGTAATTATTCCTGACAATTACAGCTTTCCATCTAAACTACTTTGCTCAGGAGAATTTTTTAAAGTCGTTGAGAATAGTCCGAAATGTTATGTAACTTACGTGTTGACAGGATCCATCGTGTTCGTAGCAACTTTCGGCGACGGATTGGTAGGATCATCGTCCTCATCGTCTCCGTAGTCAAAGTCCAATAGTTTGCGGTCGAAATGCACCGGTTGCCCGTCAACCTTGCCCCCGCTAGCCTGCTGGTATAGCAGTTTGTGCAACTGCTGCAGTTGGGCAAGCGTTGCCTGGTCGAAGGTACCCTGGAACAAATAAACCACCGTTAGCTACCCCAAAACTATCGATTATTTCTAGTAAATTCTAATTTAACTTTAAATTTAATTAAACGATGCTATTTATTTGAGCACCCAGCAGAGAGGTTGTGTTCTACCATAGGGTTGTACGGGCTACATTTTATGCTAAAACCAACGTGATAATTATTCCAAAAAGAATTGAGATAGTGTTAGTGAGTAGTATATTTGAATCCAATCAATTCTAATGATGTTTTTAAATTAATATACTTAATTTTGATAAGTATTTGAGGCTTTCTGTCAAACTGTTAGATCTGCTTAGCACACAGCAGTATTTGATGATGTTTGCAAGTATTTAGTGGACCATAATCCATTAATGATTTAAAAAACAAAATTGTTAATTTTTGTTAATAATAAAATTAATATAAATGCAGGTGTCCAAATGTCAAAACCCCTTTTTGTCAATGAGATATCACTTACATTTTTCTTTTTAATTACAGCAGTAAAAATGTTTTTTTGGTTCCATTTTCAACAACATGTTCAAAAGTTTATTTAAAAGTTGAAACATGAAATAATTTAAGGACAAATAAATTTTTAAAAAAAATTAATCGAATATATTGGCCATTTGTACGGAAATATTAACTTCATATAATCCATATATTTTGCAAAAACAAAAATATAATCAAATTCAGCCATCCATTGAAACATATGAAGTTTTTCATTAACTCTCAAATATAATCATTCTTATTATTTACTGAGATAACTATTCAAATATATAACAAATCAAATAATAACCGTAGTCAAGTTTGATTTTGAACTCGTTGAAATTTTACGTTTAGTAACCAATTAATAAACTAAAGAAAAATATCTAAATATTATGGGTTTCAATACCACATTTTCTACATGCATAGATATATTTTTTTAGTTAGTTATTTTTTTGTATCAAGTAAAAAAAAGTTTTTTTAGTGAAAGAGCTGTTCTATAAAATGAGAAAACTAAAATTTACGGAAAGTAGACATGATAAATCCACCCCATCTAATGGGTTTGTGAAAAACAGAAAGTGAATCAATTTGAGTTGAAAATAAGTAAATAGCTACTACATCACTTTTTAGGTATCATTAAAGAAAGTATACAAAAAAAACAATGATTACGTCATGTTTTAACATTGATAGTATAGTCTAAACTTAGCATTATGTTTTTACACACCAGTGTAATCAATTTTATATAATTTCTCTTTTGTAAACCTTTCAGAAAATTTTGATGCAAAAACTTTCTTAGTTTTTTTTTTTTTTTTTTTTAGGTTTTGATATGCACTTGATTAATTAACAAACAGCAGGTGAATATTTATTTATGACTGGTTGTGCCTAAATTTAAGCTTTTAGTTTAATTAATCATCATTGATATTTTTTATTTGACTTTAAAGAAAATTTTCACTTTTATAATATGACCATAACAAAATTGTAATATTATTTTGTTTCGTCTTTAGGTATAACAATGACACAAGCGGATTAAAAAGAAACGTGTAATAACTATAAGAAATTTGACGCAAATAATTTAAAAAAATAATCAATATATAAAGGTTATGTTTTCTAGTTAAAAAAAAATAACTTTGGTGATGACAGATGACTTGACAGAATAGATATTAAGCCATTATTGATCCAATACGTCAGTTCTAAAAACCAATTTTTTAACCTTCTCCCAAACAGTCATCTTTTAATATTTTCCAGTAATTCTTTGTTTATCATATACCCGCATCCTTTAACATGCGGTATAATTTGTTTTGCTAAGCTTAACACTTTCGGAAAAATTGATCCAAACATAGTTGGACAACATTTCTTAACAATTTTTGTACAATTTCTTTTGCACATATAAGAAAAACTTAACACGTCAAAACAAGATTTAAGTTTCGAGATCTGATGCGCGAAGAAAAAATCGTTCTTTCGTTCTCGTTTCCCAAGTAATTCCATCTTTTAATCCCTGATTCTTTGAGACAGACGTAGCCATACAACCACACACTGGTAAGACGAGCACACAACCCCGCTGTATACGATAATCGTCGGCCTATGTACCGGTGCGTTAGCGCCATGGTGACTTATATTTCCGGCGTCCGATACTCCTGGTTGCGCACCCTTTGTCGGCGTCTTCTGGTGAGCCGGTGAACCTAATATGGAAAATTTATTTAGACAAGTAACTTAACTAACACAGTGTACCAAATGCAACTACCTAACAGCAATCTAATTTCATCTTCCGGTGTTGAATTGTCGAAATAGCAGAGATACATACCGTATAAATAAGTAGAACTGATAAAGAATTAGGTTATACTACTATTTTTCTACTTTGGTTTCGTAATTGATACAATATGACATAGTTTTGTTAGTTAGTTGTAGCCATGGTTACAACTAACATAACCTAACAGCAATTCATATCAAATTAATGACACAGCTAGTTCTGTTTGATAGAATTAACATTTTGTCGTGGTAACACTGTATGTCAAACGATATTACTGAACGTAACCTCAAATAATTAGCGTTTTCTGCAGTTTAATAATAAATTTCACTACTCGGTAATTCTAAGGCATACCATTTTTGGAAAGTTGCTTAGTTACCACAAAATATTATCTTAAAAATCAAATAAAGGCCTATTTGTGTTACCTATTTGTTATTAACGAGGTGTTAAAGGAGGTGGGGATTGTTATTATTATTATTTGCATAAAAAACACAATATATTTTACGAGTCTCGTATATTTTAAAAAATTCTCATATTTAGTTACGAAAAACTCATATAATTTAAGCAAAAGTACATACAAGGATCATAAAATTACTGCCAATAGATTATATTATTTTATACAGGTGTAGAAAATAAATATTGGTTGTTGACTACTTCCAAAACAAGAGATTATTGATTATTAGAATTACTGCTAAATAAATTGAGTTAATAAAATCCATGAACGTTGAACCACCTTAAAAAACTCTTTGAAATGCTGTGACAAAAATTTTAATCTCAACAATGAGGTGTCAACAATTTTTTTTTCAATTAAACAATGTTTCTAAGCACTTCACATATAAAAACATGTTTTGGACTATGAATACAACATATTTTAAACCACAAATTTGTGATTTTATGTTTAAAATTTGAATATTTTAAAACATGTTTCAAGTAGGGTTTGAATGTTTAAAACATGTTTAAAACAGGACTGTTATGTTTAAAACACGTTTTGAAACAGTGTTTAAAACATGTTCTAAAACAAATACTTTGTTTTAAACATGTTTTAAATGTTGTGTTTTAAACAAATTTTAAACTGCTAAAATTATAACCATATTTAATTATTTAATCAGAGCTTTATATGCATAGATCAATTAAAAAATCAGAAATAATTTAAATTATGTGCTTATTAGTTAAGTTTTTTGATAAAATATAGTAATACAATGACAGTGGTTAAGGAAGAATGAAAATACTACGATCAAAATGCTTACAAATAAAATAATTGCGTGATTTTAAATATGTTTAGAAAATAGTTTTATTCTTTGTTTAAAACATGTTTTATTTCATGTTTAGAACATGTTGATTTTGTGAAGTGTCGAAAAACAAAATATTTTGTCTCGTTTAAAATAAAAAAAAATTATAAAGTGTTTCTTTTATTTTATACAAAACAAAACATTTGTTTTAAAACATGTTTAAAACACTGTTTTAAATCAGTGTTTTAAACATAACACACAACCATTGTTTTAAATAATTAAAACAAATCTGTTTAAAACAGAACATTTATTTTTAATCAAGTTTAAAACTATGTTTTAAAATAAAGTGTTTTACAGAACAACCTGTCAACAATTTGATTATTTACAAATACAACTTTCCTGCGAAAAAAAAAATACCCTAATGAGATTTATCTTTACTGCTATCTGATTATATACGCTTATGTATAATTAAAAAAAAGATTTTATAATATGCTGGATAAAATTCCAGATATGTCTAATTTAATATATTTTTGATTAGTCTACCCATTTTAGATTTGGGTAGAAAAATAATTCTAAAAAAAATCAAAAAATACAGAAGTTTTGCCTGTATTTTAACGTACTCCCAAAACTACAACTTTCAATATTTAAAACTAATTCTTTGTTTATCATGTACCAACATCTTTTGTCTTTAATATGGTGTATAATTTCTTCTGCTAAGCGCAATACTTTCGGAGATATTGACGTAAACATAGATGGACAACATTGCATGATGACGAATTTTTTCATCACTGATAGTGTGTATAATTAATTTCAATAAAAATATCATCAAAGATTCAGCAAACATTTTGATATGATGTTTAGGACATTATTTTAAATTATTGTCTACCTATATAATAAATTACTTTATATTATCAAACCTAATCACACAAATTTTGCAAATTTTGGTACACTGTGCTTCCCAATAATAACACGACAGTTAAATCATATGCAAAATACACACCTTTCGGTAGACTCGTCCCACTCGTATTCCCAGCTCCGTTATTCTGCGCGTTAATCTCCTTATAGATTGGATGATTTGGGTCCGCCAGATCAAACAGCGGCTGTATAGCCTCAGGCACAAAAACCTGGTTTTTCTGCCACAAATTCAACACCCGGATAACTTTACTCTAAAAAGACACAAAAACAATTAAAATCACATAAACAAACATCATATTAAACCATACCTTATCTTCCGGAGGGCACTTATACAAATTAACGAACGTCTGTTGCATGTTCTTCGCAAATCTAGGCGCAAAAACGTCCTTTTCGGGCCCAAATTGGTGCCGCGACTGTCGAACAATCGAATCGATAACGTACAGACCGGGTACTTTATATTCCGGCTTGCATTTTAAGATGAATTTCTCGACACTTTGTACGACGTGTTTGTAAAATTTGATGGCCTTGATCGCACCTCTAGTGATTGCGGTCATCTTAGCCTTTGATATTGGAGGTCTAACCTCGTAAAGGGAGGATAACTGAAACAGAATATCGTAAATACCTTACCTACTTCTTGCATATTTAATGGATTTTTGATGCAATGCTATACCGAAAGCGGTGTTTCGGTAACGTCACGCGTATCCTCAAATTTAGCGAAAATAGGACTTACCTCCGCATTAAATGACTTCACAGCATCCATTTTTCCGTATTTATTGCTCCGATTTAATCAAAATTGGTTAATTTTTTGGTTTAGCATCGTCTTTTCGAAGTTAATTTACACCATCAACGATAGCGAGAAACGGACGCCATATTAAACGACTTTTAATGACGTAACGCAGCGCCTGCGCGTTGGAGAATTCTATTGGGTGACGCTTCATATACGAGGGTTCGACAAAAAGTCACAAGATGGAAGAGACTTCTTAGACAAATGGTTATATGCGGGTTGCAGGGCGGTTGTAGGCAATTCCATTCGGTAATGTCTTACAATTTTTCTTTTATTTGCAATTCTTAATCTGCAAAAACCAAACCTAGTGCATTTTCTAGTTTTTTTTTTTACTTTACGTCTCCGTACGTATTCAAGATAGAAGAAAATTGTAAACACAAAAGTTGTAGGAAATTTTATAAATTGGAAATGAGATAGTTCTTTAAAAAAAACGTGACCCCAATGTCTTACAAACTTTAAAGAGGTCTCAACGTAAACTTTAAATGCAAACAAACATCCAAAAACACGATAGGTTTTTGCGATAGGGAGTTTTTAGATATTTATTAATATTTTTTTGTATGTGTTATACATAGTAATTTCCTTTTTGATCTTTTTCGAAAGATTTTTTTAATTACTAACGCCTTAATATGAGTTTGTGAACTTGATAGCTTTTTGGGTGCACCTCGTAATAAAAAATCATTATTTTCTACACATTGCAAATATTATTTTGTTAAATTATTTGCAAAACACAATAATAATTTTGAATATATTCGTTATATTGAACACACAATAAATAAATTTACATTATATTAACAATATATATTCGAATAATTACTTCGTAAAAGTTGTGGGTGCGTTCCGATACTCGTAAATTCGGCGCTCAACGACTATGCAGCATTTTGCTCCCAGATTTTGTCAAGTGATTTTATGAAGATAATCTAATCAAATAAGAAAAAAGGGGTAAAGTATTAGGTAATTAGGGTGGCCGGTAATTATTATAAAATAGTAATTACAAATAAAGCAATTTTTTTATATTTCAGGAAAAACAAGTGTATGAATATAGATGAAGATAAAAGCAAACTGTTGAGCTCTGACCCATCGCTGAACCACTAAAACAAAATTAGGGACAACATGATAAAAATTATCATCAAAAAAATATCCAAAAAGCGCCTCATATGTCCAGTAATTCTCCTCACCGCTCTATACTTGATATACTTAGCAGTCATCGCCACAGATCAATTTGTAACTAAGCAAAACACCACTGAAAAAATCTACCACAACATCACCAAATTCACAACGAAACTAATCGACTTCAGCGACCCAAACTACAAAAACGAGATCGTA
Organism: Aphodius sticticus; assembly: GCA_963966075.1. Taxonomy (NCBI): domain Eukaryota; kingdom Metazoa; phylum Arthropoda; class Insecta; order Coleoptera; family Scarabaeidae; genus Aphodius; species Aphodius sticticus. The sequence continues at coordinate 39,937,637 of OZ014511.1, forward strand.
AAACAAAAAGCAGAGCGTCTCGCACAACGTATGCGTAAACGACGTGTCGAACTAGCTTCACCCCCAGTATTAACACCGAATTATAACGTCCACATCTTTTATTACGCCTGGTATAAAAACGAGAAGATTGACGGACAATACGCTCATTGGAATCATAAATATTTACCTAATTGGAGATCGGATGATTTAAGGGTTTACCCCACGGGTAGCCACAAGCCCCCCGATGACATCGGAGCAAATTTTTACCCGGAACTTGGATGTTACAGTTCGCGGGATCCAGAAGTGATGGAAACGCATTTAAAACTGTTAAAAGACGCTGGAGTTGGTGTTTTAGCTTTGTCTTGGTATCCTCCTAATTTTCCTGATTCTATCGATGATTTATTACCGGTAATATTTGATTTAGCTGCAAAAAATCAGTTAAAGATTGCATTGCATGTTGAGCCGTATCAAGATCGCAACCCAATTAATTTTCGATTACACCTAAAAAAATTTTTACAAGATTTCGGGAATCACTCCGCGTTATATAAAACAAAAAAATTGGGTGGGTCTAAACTAATCCCTCTTATTTATATTTACGATTCTTATTTAACTCCGCATTACGCGTGGCGTCAATTATTTAGTCAAAGAGGCAATTTAAGCGTACGTGATACAGATTTAGATGCAGTCTTTATTGCTTTACTAGTTGAGACGCAACATCGTCACCACGTAAAAAAGTCCCAATTTGACGGCTTTTATACGTATTTTGCTGTCAACGGTTTCTCGTATGGAAGTTCGTGGAAGAATTGGAGCGATCTCCGTAGATTCGCTCAACTAAACGATCTATACTTTATACCTTCCGTGGGGCCTGGTTATATCGATACGAAAGTTAGGCCTTGGAATTCTGTTAATTCCAGACATCGGAGGCACGGGCAGTATTATGACGTAGCGTGGAGAACGGCGATTAAAAATAAAGATAAATTTGTTACGATAACTAGTTTTAACGAGTGGCACGAGGGTACGCAGATTGAACCTGCGCAACCTAGATGGGACAATGATAATTCGTATTTGGATTACGAACCCGAGGGTTCTTTGTTTTATATGAATTTAACAAAGTTTTGGGTTAAACAGTTCGAGAAAGGTATCTCGTAAATAAGTTTGATCATTTCATATCGCTTCCTACAATAATTTACAGGGTTTTATGTAAGTACGTATCAACAAAAAAACAGAATGTGACCAAACTCATTAAGATATTATAATTAACGTTTGTGATGTCTTTGTTTGCTGTGGGATATATTTGCGTTGTCCCGATATATAAATGTTATAAGTTGAGTTGTACATATTAATTGTTCTAGGAATAAGTAACGCTCTGTATATAATCTGTGTGGTACAAGAATATGCATGTATTTGGACCTTCACAACTTCACAAAATGAAACCACTAAATATGTGAAAACTTCTGTGATATTGTTTTCCTAATTTATTAATGTTATTACAATTGTTGTACATATGGTTTTTTTTTATAAATGTATATGGTTTTTTGTACATTAAACTTTTAGTTATAATAAAATGGTTAAAAATTAACACATTTTTACATTATCGTCCTTAATAGATCAGAGTAATGTCATATAGGCAACCAAGTATTTTCTTATTTTAATTTACGGAAAACATGCAGAAAACGCACAAAGGGTAGTGCAGTAAAATAAGCAAAAATAAGGGAAATAAATCCAATAGTGTTGTTTCAATATTATCTATGGCCTCCAAATTATATTACAATTTTAACTTCTGTACAAAAATAATCCGTGTAATTCTGCACCAAAAAAATGCTTTTACCACTTTTTCTTATATATTATTAGTTCTCAAACTACGAGCACCCCAACATCTGGGTGTTTTTTTGTTAATTTAAATTTCACCATCGCGGAAATACGTTTATGCAGTTCTCAAAGAGTCGGGGACAGATGTTTTCGTTGAATATTTTCACCAAAAATATAATTATTAATATAATGAAATATTAATACAGCATAATCAATCAAATTATCAACAAAATTTATAGAATTCCCCTATATGATGGAGCCTGGACATGGGTATTGCTGCAATTATTATGAGTTAAATAATACTGAAATAGAAAAAATATTAATAAAATCTAGACATAACAGGTATCTGGTGCAAAATGTGTTGCAAATTTTGAAATTTGGTAGCAGTGTAGACTTGAGGGTCCTAAAAGTATAAAAAAAAAATGGCGCCCAAAGTCAGATTCTAGCATATAACTCCATTCTTGTAGGTTTTAGAGAAAAAGTTTCTTATTGAAAGTTTGAGAGGATAAAATTTGCTACAAAATTACTCATAAGCACTTTTTTCGTCAGGCTCGTACTTTACGAGTTACACGGCCGAACAATAGAACAAATTTCTCTCTACCGTTTCTGAAAAATATCAGGTCAAATACGTGAAACAAAAACGTTCTTTTGATACTTTTTGAAATTTTTCTCATGCGACGAAACTAATACATATATACTTACTTAAAATACTTCCATACATTTTGAACTAACTTATTATTTTCAAAACAAAGTTTAATAATCTGTCCAATAAAAATTCCTTTAATTATCAAATCATAACAAACCATACATAATGCAAATGACTCTATAATTATAGACGACCTTTTGAACGTCAACCTTGACCCTTAACCACAGAAAAAAACGACACATCTACTGGGAAAAACTCGGTTTTATTAACAAAACAATCTACACACAAACACCTATATAATTATAGAAAAGAAAACAATTCGTAATGGAATGGCTTCCGCTTTACAACTTAGCGATACCAACAACGCCGCATGCCAAACGTGCGCCTGCGTTTCCGGTAGTTTTGCTGAGCTCATGGCCCCCAACACCTAAATCATCTTTATCAGCGTGGACGACCAACGTACGTCCGATGATATTATGGGCCCCTTCCAGCGAAATAACATTATCGCACAACTTTATCTTGGCAATTCCGTCCGGTCCAGCCTCAACGTTCCCCAAATCGCCAACGTGACGGTTTTCGGCATCGGGGGCCCCATGTTCCTTGTTGTGAGGGTTGAAGTGAGCCCCAGCGGAGATACATCCGTTGGTGTTGTCACCGAATTCGTGGATGTGGAACCCATGGAGTCCCTTCTCAAGGCCAACTAGTTCACCGGTTACCAGTACCGGCGCTTTGGCACTCTGTTATGTCAAAAAAGAAACGTTAATTATATTTCTATTCTTGGGAAGGAGAACTTACCTCTTGTTCGAAGTAAAGGGTACCCTTCACGATCTCACCGTTTAGTACACAAACTGCTTTGGTGGGCATTTTGTTATTCGATAATTTACGGCCTGACTAAGCAATAATAAACGTCTAGAATATTGAAATACGTGATTGACAATTTGATTAGAAAAGTGCGAAAAGTGGGGGGTCTGCACGCAGCACCAACTTCCCCACCTGCAAACTAAAATAAACCTTTTGTAAAGAAAGCGGAAGGTTCAAAATAGCTTGCGACCGAATAGTGGCTAAAGGACCGCACCTACGTACTTAAACTTATGACCTCTATATTTATTTGAAGTACCGATTATGGTATAACTGAATGAATTAACTATTTTAGGTAGATTGTAATATAAATCAAAACAATCTCGAAATAATTACAATGCTGTAACTAGCCAACCGTTTGCATCTAGAGCTAACATTTGAGGTAACGTTAGCCACGAAAACATACCCGAAAGTTGTAACTACATGATATATACAAGTAGGGTTATGCCGGAATTTAATAGTTTGGTGAGTAGGGGGGGGGGGGGGGGGGGTTAGTTTGTGACGTCACTCCGCCCCAGCGTGAGCGCTAGGTATATGTAGAAAAAAATGTTCAACTAAAAATATTAAACAACGGCGGAGATTCAACACGTTTTGATTTTCTGCATCATTGTAATTTTTATAACAGCCAATTTAATATCTATAACGTTTGTTTACGCATAAATAAAATTGTCTTTCACTGACGTCACCGACGTTACAAACACAGCACATACCTAGGCAAACCGTACTCTTATTTGATCATGTCCTGAGTCAAGGTCTATAAAAGTAGTGTTCGATTGCCGGCCGCGCTCAGTTCAATCTGAGCGCAAATTTGAAATACTTGCTTCCTATTGGTGGAATCAGTTGAACAGAACCATAAAAGAACTAACCACAACTAAGCGCGGCAGCAATCGAACACTACTACAGTAGTAAGGTTATCCAAGTACGAGATTTTTCAGTTTGAGGGGTAAAGGGAGATCGTGACGTCACTAGAGTCAAGCGCTGCCACCAATTTGAATGCTCATTTCGTTGTATGATTTAGGTTAAGTAGGTGCATAATTACATTGAAAAAATAAATGCATCTTCATTGTGATCATTTTTAAATGATTAGGATGAAAAAAAAATTGATGAATGTGATTATCACAACATGCTATTTCAATAATTTGTTAATAATGCTGAATAAGTACATTAGTATGTAATGTATGTCCGATTAAAGAAATGTGTTGTGCTAAACCAGGTCTCTGCAGTTGGAATCAAAATTTAGCTGAAATTCAGTGAGTGGAGTCAACCTACAAACAAAATCAAGAGCCGGAGTCGAAGGTGGTATAACTGCTACCACATATTTTTGCAACCATGCAAATTGGGAGTTGAAACACTAAAATTATCAGGAATTGAAGTCGAATGTTTGGTTTACCGACTCTACAGATAAATAAATAGAAAAACTATAACTAAATCAGTATTGGTAGAACTTGCTTATTAAACCACTCATTGGCTTGTCCTGATTACTATTTGGTTAGAACATACGTACAAAGAAAAAATAAAAAATCAGTAAGAAGCTTTATTGTACAAATTTTCTCATCTTTGTTGTAATTTTATTTTTAATATCAGCTACTCTTCGTTAAATATTTAGATTTTTTTGCTGTTGAAAAGTAAAATTTAAAAAAATTTATCCTTACATATATTCTTTGCTCGACAAAAGCTTTCAAAACTATGGTATCAATAATTGGATTGTTTTAAAAGTTCTCTTCTTAATTTACTGCTAGTCCTTTTCGAATTATTAATCCCATCCCCCGTAAGTCTTTCGAACTTGCTAATTCATTTTATTAAACAAGCGTTTAAATTCTTCCGACGGTTTTATTAGGTCGCCAAAAGATCAATGACGTATCCGGGATGGAAGGGAGTATGGGTGCTCTTGCTGGTCTTCGTATGAGTAATGTCCCAATTGTGGATGAGTTCTGCTTCAAACTTTGATCACGTGGAAAAGTAAAATATGATATTGTTAATCCAATCACTGTTGAAATGTTATACCTCATACCGCAACCCGGTACGGAGCAAACCATAGGCATCTAAAATTGATACATGATTTAGAATAATGTAATTTCCAATATAAATTAATATCTTACCTTTACTAACTTAATAATTACTTCATAAAATACTACACTAATAAAACAACCAATAACGTAGAACTATCAACTATTGAATATAACAATATAAACGCAGAATAACGATTAAACACGAACAAAAGCAACCTTTCTAATTCACTAAAAAACCTATAACGAGCTGAGCTGGCAATAATTAAACGTATCTTTGACCAAACTAAAACGAGTGATGTATGCCAAGGTCTATAAAGTATGTAGTAAGGTTATCCAAGTACGAGATTTCTCAGTTTGAGGGGTAAAGGGAGATCGTGACGTCACTAGAGTCGTGCGCTGCCACCAATTCGAATGCTTATTTCGTTGTATGATTTAGGTTAAGTAGGTGCATAATTATATTGAAAAAATAAATGCATCTTTCTTGTGATCATTTTTAAATGATTAGGATGAAAAAAAAAATGATGAATGTGATTATCACAACATGCTATTTCAATAATTTGTTAATAATGCTGAATAAGTACATTAGTATGTAATGTCCGATTAAAGAAATGTGTTGTGCTAAACCAGGTCTCTGCAGTTGGAATCAAAATTTAGCAGAAATTCAGTGAGTGGAGTCAACCTACAAACAAAATCAAGAGCCGGAGTCGAAGGTGGTATAACGGCAACCACATATTTTTGCAACCATGCAAATTGGGGGTTGAAACACTAAAATTATCAGGAATTGAAGTCGAATGTTTGGTTTACTAACTCTACAGATAAATAAATAGAAAAACTATAACTAAATCAGTATTGGTACAACTTGCTTATTAAACCACTCATTGGCTTGTCCTGATTACAATGTTTGGTTAGAACATACGTACAAAGAAAAAATAAAAAATCAGAAAAATCAGAAGCTTTATTGTACAAATTTTCTCATCTTTGTTGTAATTTTATTTTTAATATCAGCTACTCTTCGTTAAATATTTACATTTTTTTTGCTATTGAAAAGTAAAATTTAAAAAATTTATCCGTACATATATTCTTTGCTCGACAAAAGCTTTCAAAACTATGGTATCAATAATTGGATCTTGTTTTAAAAGTTCTCTTCTTAATTTACTGCTAATTCTTTTCGAATTATTAATCCCATCCCCCGTAAGTCTTTCGAACTTGCTAATTCATTTTATTAAACAAGCGTTTAAATTCTTCCGACGGATTTCTTAGGCCGTCAAAAGATAAATGACGTATCCAGGATGGAAGGGAGTATGGGTGCTCTTGCTGGTCTTCGTATGAGTAATGTCCCAATTGTGGATGAGTTCTGCTTTAAACTTTGATCACGTGGAAAAGTAAAATATGATATTGTTAATCCAATCACTGTTGAAATGTTATACCTCATACCGCAACCCGGTACGGAGCAAACCATAGGCATCTAAAATTGATACATGATTTAGAATAATGTAATTTCCAATATAAATTAATATCTTACCTTTACTAACTTAATTACTTCATAAAATACTACACTAATAAAACAACCAATAACGTAAAACTATCAACTATTGAATATAACAATATAAACGCAGAATAACGATTAAACACGAACAAAAGTAACCTTTCTAATTCACTAAAAAACCTATAACGAGCTGAGCTGGCAATAATTAAACGTATCTTTGAACAAACTAAACGAGCGATGCATGCGACGTGATGCGAAGTGTGCCGGGACTCTAGTGACGTCACGAAAGTAGAGCATATAGGGATCTGAGGGGGGTATATAAAGTGTACTATAGGAAAGATAGCAAACTGGATAACCTCTCTCTTTATAGACCTTGGTCCTGAGTGGGGATTTGTGATTTTTATAGGTTATATACCTACGTCGAATCGTCCATAACCTATAGATTCCCCAAAATCTGATACTAAATTTAAAACCCGGTGTATTATTAAATGTAAACACACAGGGGGGCGATTAAAAGCATCCAAGATGAGTACCGAATTGATAAAAGAACTAGAAAACGCGGCGAACATAATAATGGTAAGCTCCCAAAGAAATCCAATTATTTGTTTATTTTATTTTTATCACAATGATTTCATAGGCGCCGCCGAATCTGATTTCCAACGACCAGCGGCGCGCAGCAGAAAATATTTTTCTTGACTTCAGGAGATCCAAATCTCCATACGCAATGTGCAGACAAATACTGGAAACCTCGCAAGTGGGATTTGTGCTTTTTGAAGCAGCCGAAGCTATAAAACGTGCCTTGATTCGCGAGTGGTCTTTTCTACAGGAATCCGACATTATTGCCCTCAGGCAATACTTAATTCATTATATTACGAATAGGGAAATTCCTCCTTTCGTTCAAGATAGGTTATTACAAGTAATTGCGATCATGGTCAAAAGGGCCAGCGTAGATGATTTTGGACACGAGAGGGCTAGTATTATTAACGAAGTAGAGAATTTAATTATAAGCCCAACGCCGCAAAAGGTGAGTTCTATAATAAAACAATAAGTGCAAATAGACAAGTGTTAAATAAGTTTTGGGTTTCCTAAGTTTTCAATTTTTTTTTGCAGACAAAATTATAGAATTAGTGAAAATTAGTAATGTTTTTTGTTATTATAACTAACATTTTATTATTGCCTAATAAAAGCTTATGAATTAAAATCAAAATAACTCAATCTATCTTAATTCATAGCTATAATTAATAGTTTTTTAGATTCAATTTTTCTGAAATGTTTATGACACATTTTTATATAAAAATAGAGGCTTTTGCAAACATATTTCATAATTTTACTTAAACATGAATTTTGAGATGTGTCACTTTTCTTGTGCACCAACAATCTTGAACAGTTCACATTTTATTTCAATCAATTGCCACAGTATTATTTTATAAACTTAAAAACCCATTAAAAATATATTTTTTTTTTTAGCTTTTTAAAAGAACATTTCTATATTTTTACTTTATCATACGTAGTATGATAAAGACGAGAAACTACTAAAGGTATCGGGACGAAACTTCGTATTTAGAACTTTTATGACCAAACTTAGAGCTGAACAAATTTTTGTTCAAAAGGGTCCAAAGGAACTGGTGGTTTACTCTTAGCATTTTTTGATGATTTTGCAAATGAGTCGCTATTTCTGTAATGTCGTCAAAATAGTTAAAAATAAATGAAAGTAGAGGAAAATTTATATAATCTATGTCCATGACATTTTTTGGTAACATTAATAGTTTAGCTACATGAGCAAATTCTATTTGATCGAGATCGGTCATGTCTGCAGTAATATAAAACTAGTTGCGCCAGGATTTGACAGATATTTTCATTCTAATGACAAGAGGTAGTGCAAACGCTAATGTTTTGAGAATACCTACTGTCAATAGAATCACAACATCTGTCAAATTCTGGCTAACTAGTTTTATTTTAATGAATACACAACCGATCTCGATCAAGTGGAATGTCATGCGGCTGAACTATTAATTTTATATATATGTAGTATGATAAAGTCATGTGCCTGGCCACATTAGATTTTTTAGTTTTACTAAAACTCTGGATTTAACTTTTTGAGAAATTCTGATGGATAATTACAAGCAATAACTATGTGTTAAAAGAAGCTGGATTACTTGACAACTATTACTTGTAGTTTATTATATAGTATAATAGTATGTGTCCTGGTCTACGTAAAGGGGGTTTATGTGTCAAGAAGTCATTTTTGAGTTTTTGGATGATTCTAATAGAAAAAATGAACCCAAAACCAGGTTGGTAGCTCTCTTAGCAGCTGAGTTATTTGCGTGTGTAGTTTTGTAGAAGTAAGTAAGTGCGTAAGGTTGTAGGTGTATAAACTTCAACCACGTTTTTCTCAAAAAACCTGTTTTTGTACATAAACCCTGTTTCCGTAGTTCAGGTCACAAATAATATAGAATTTATCTCAGACATATACAGGCTGTCCCACTTTTTTCCCCGCAAAACTTTTTTCAAATAGTAAATATCACATTGAGCGATTTATTTATTCGTTTATTTTGGTTATTTGTTTTCCTTATTCCTTAAAAAGTTACAGCTGTTTGAAATAATAGCAAAACAATCTAATTTAGTAAAATAATATAGAACAATTAATTATTACATCTTTTTTTTTAATTTAATATTTTTATATATAAAACGTACCATAGTTCTTATTTATTTATGTTATTTGGCAATTATCATTCCAGCAAATACTCGGTTGTAAAATAATAATGAATCTGATGCAAGAATACGCCAACACGGTAAAATCGACAGATGTCGGCCTAGCATGGGAGGTACATTTCAAAGCAAAGAAGCAATTCGAAGCAACGGACTTAAAACGCATTTTCAAGTTTTGCGTTCAAGTCCTGTCAGAAATTGTCAACACTGACGGCCCCTACGGACAAGACATGACCAATCTTTTGAAGCACCTACTAACAATTACTGAACGTATCCTATCTTGGGGCTTCATATCGCAACTACTTCCGAAACGACTAATAGGTGTTTACGAAACTGTCTACGAGGCCGATCAAGCCCCAGCTTTACGGTTAGGTGTCCTCTGGAAGTCCGTTATGTTAGCGCCACAATTATTACCGTTGATGTTCCAACTCTACTGGAAAGTTCGGGAATATTCGGACTTGTCACATCATGCCTTAACTTGTCTCGTTCAGTTGGCTACGTTAAACGGGGCTGTGTTGGGTAACGACGACGAGAAGCTACAGTATATTGTGTCTTATATGGATAATTTTTTAAAATTGACAAGCAGGTACGATGGTGTTGAAATTATTTTGATGTTTTTAATTGTTGTGTTGTTTTTTTTGCAGTGTTACTATTAGGAATCAAGAATCGTTAGGTATTTCAAATATCGTTAGAAAGTTGGAGTTGTTTTTCGGTAGTGAGATTGCTGACTTACCGAGGAATATGCAGGAATCTTATCTTGACGACTTAACTCGATTGACGTGTGCTTTTGCAGAAGGTGCCGCTGCAGAAGAATATGTAAGTAACTGTCAAAATTACATAATTCTAACCTCTTCTGTTTTCTTTAAATAATTTGACAGCTGTCAAATTAAGTCAAAATTACAATTTGATTGGTATATAGTCTCCCTTATATACCGTATATAAGGGAGACTTTCTTGGTAGGTCTTCAGTATTCAATTAGCTTTGAAGAAGCGAGCAACATGGCTCGCGAAACGTCAGCCCGGAAGCAGTTTATTTTCTAAAATACCAAAATGTTTTGTTTCTTTTCTAGAAAGTAGAAAGTAATATGTTTCATATGGTCTTATTGGTTTTCTCTGTTCCTTCTGAAGTTGGAGCCGTTTAAAATAAGATATTGTTAATAATTCAAACGACTTTAACTTTTTAATGAATTGAAAAAGTAATTTACTTTCTGAAAAAAATTGTTTTGCGGAAGAAACGCGGGACACCTGTATATATTGCTATAATTTAAATTATTTTGGTTGTCAAGCATGTATTAGATGTCATGAAAGATAATTGAACATTATCTGCTGTAAAGTAAATACTCGTCCTAAATGTAAATTAAATTTAGAGAATTTATTTACATTTAGTGAATATATTTTAATATTACAATTCTGAAATAGTCTATATTTAGTGATAATCCTTGGCATCAAGTTGATTTGCGCATTTACTTACTTACTTACTTAAGCCCGTCATCCTACTGCTGGGCAAAGGCAGTTACTTGTGTAATTAATATGTGTATTAGTTAACATAAATTTATATAATGTGTCATGATATTACGCAATATCTTAAAATGAGCTTTTCGTATCATATGATCAAATTTCATGTTTATTAATATTATTATAAAAGTAATTCTATATTTAATTAAATGCATTACCTACTCGTAAACTGAACTGTAGTGATCATATTTCATTTATTACATTGCATTGAAGATATCACATTAAGGAAAAGGTCGGACACGCTAAAAATAAACTAAATCCCGTTAGATTACATCCATCGAAAAACCACCTCGTGACGGACAACTTTTTGCGAACCGGCCGGGTCGAGGTAGAACAGTACACGAATATATAACCGACATACTATTTTCAAATCCTGCGATAGCGATACGAACTTACTTATTTCCATGACTGTACAAATTGGATTGGTCACAATTTGACTTTTGAATTAAATAATTTGACAGGTGTCAGTGGTACCGACCATGAATAGAAAACTCTAAATGCCACAACTGTCAAAATTATGTATATCTATCCACTTTTTCTTTAACAAAAGGACAGGTCCATATTACAATTTGATTGAACACCATATGACTTTTAATTTAAATAATTTGACAGCTGTCAGTTGTTCCGACCATAAATAGAAAACTCCAAATACCACATTTGTCAAAGTTACGTAAATATAGCCACTTTTTCTTTAAAGAAAGGACACGACCAAATTACAATTTGATTGATCGCACTTTTACTTTTAAATTAAATGATTTGACAGCTGTGAGTGGTACTGACCATGAATTAGAAACTCTAAATTACACAACTGTCAAAATTGAGTAATTCTAACCTCTTTTCTTTAAGGAATGGACACGTCAAAATTACAATTTGATTGGTCGCTATTTGACGCTAAAATTAAATAATTTGATATCTGTCAGTGGTACCGACCATGAATAGAAAACTCTAAACCCCACAACGTCAAAGTTACGTAGTTCTAACTACTTTTCTTTTTGAGAAATGGAAAAATTACAATTTGACGTTATTTGACTTTTAGTTAAATAATTCGACAGCTGTCAGTGTCACAGACCATGAACAGGAAACTGTAATTACCACCGCTGTCAAAGTGACATATCTAACCTCTATTTTTTTAAAGGAATCCGAAGAGAACAAGTTCTATATGGAGGCGTTTGATAACATGTTGGAAGCGTGGACGACTGTTTTGCGTGATTTTGCCGATGACGCTATGGACCTGCTTGTCGTTTGCGGAACGACGATTTTCAACACGTACCTGCAGTGCCATCTGGCGCCTCCGGACGGAAAGAGACGGCCCGATAATCAAGAGGAAGTGGAGGAAATTGAAGATAACGAAGATAACGACCGTATAAAATTCAGGGACCAATTGCAGACCATAGGCATGTTCGGAAGGAATATACTCGACCATGCAGTTCCTATTTTGTATCGGTGAGAACAGCTCTATTACAACAAAAATTTAAACCAATAGATTCTGTTGTTATATTTAGCAATTTATGTTAAGTATCGTTTACATCCACTTAACTTAACTTAACGTACGAAAAATTATACTTAACGTACGAAATTTAGATCCATTCCATTTACATTCGCTGACGTTGGTGTGTTTGACATGTGCATTTGACAGTAACAGTATATGAAATCCATATTAAATCTATCGCTTTTATTATACAAATATGTTTATGTACATGGAAGTTGGATCAAGGTTCCATCATCCGTGTTAATAATCCGTTGATCGAGCTAAAAATATTGCAAAACAACACAAAGATAACAAAGTTCAAGTCGCACGAGTTAATTTTTAGGTTATGTTACTGTCACCCGCTGTCACCATCATCCAAATTGTCAAAATCAAGAGCTTGTGATTGGTGCACTTAGTGCACGAATTCTGTTAAGTTGAAGTTGAAATAAATCCGTACGTTAAGCTAAGTTTTTCTACGTTAAGTGAATGTAAACGAACACATATAATTCAATGTAGTTCAACTATCTCTAATGTTTAATTTTTCGTACGTTAAGTTAAGTTAAGTGGATGTAAACGATACTTTAGTAATACAAACAAATTTACAATTTTCTAGCCTACTAGAAGAAAGAATAGTCAAACTACGATCTCACTTTCAAGCGATGCAATCGCATCCTATGACAATAAACGACGCATCCTATCTCGACAACCTATTCGAAGACATCCACTGGATTGTGCTCATCGCAGGTCACGTCTTGTGCATGGACAGCGAAGGCGAAACAGCCCTAATCCCATCGGAGGTGATGCAATTCTCGATAATAGAGAACAACAAGGGGTTATCTAACCTAGACGCCACGCTAAAAATAATGGCGGGCATCCAGCAGATGGAATTTGACAACGCCAGCCTAGAAAAGTGCGACAAAGCTATCAGGATATTCTGCAATGTCCTCAAAATATGCTTTATTGAGACTTCGGCAGCCGAGGTCAAATTGGGGCACTTTATGAGCCCCGAAGTGGGGTGCACTGTTATGTGGTTCATGAAACGCTGGTGCCTTCCGTACGTGTTACCGGTAGAGAGTTTTTACGATGAGGTAGGTTAGAAAAGCTCCGTGATGACATTTGACATTTGTTAAATGTCAATTATGACGTTTGTTAAATATGTCAAATATGACGTTTTTTAAATGTCAGTTATGACTTAATTGTTGTATATGACATTTGTTAAATGTAAAAATATGATATTTGTTAAATGTCAAATATGATATTTGTTAAATGTCAGATATGACTTGATTGTCAAATACGACATTTGTTAAATGTCAAATACTGTTTGGAGGTTAGAGTTGAGCAAACCATATTTGACGCATACCTAAGGTTTTTTTTATTGATGGTATGTTTTTCTTTGTAGCTCAGTCCGACATTAGTGGGTGCCTTGGGTCGTGATACGGACGGCGTTAAGTTTATTATTAATTTTGTGCTGAGAAAGATACAGGCCAATATCATTCACTTCAGTTCGGAGCCGATACTTCTGCAGGATTCTATAAGTCTCTTTGTAGATATTGCCGGGGTTAGGTTAAAGTGAGTATGGTATTTATGTATTTATTTATACATTTTTGTAGGTTAGGGTTTACGTTTGACACTTCTCGATTATTTTTGTTGAGCGAAAGTGCTAACAGGACATTTTAATCAGGTTTTTTTTTTATTGAAATTGTTCCCAAAATGTCTAAAATCACATTTTTTTACAGTTTTGAATAATGTGAAGTGATATGATCCTCTAAGGCCTGATTTTTATATCTGAGTTTAACCAGTGTGTCCAGTTTAAACCATGGTTTAATCTGTCAACTGAACATAACCTAAAATAGTACTTTCAATTTACTACAGAGATAATTAAATAGTATTGTTGACAGAATTTACAGTCTAAGAGGAAAATCTGACAACACATGTGCAAATACTTTAATTTTCTGTTTTTAGTTTTAAGTAAACTTCAGTTTAAACAAATATGAAAAACCAAGCATCGCAGACTTGGCACAGATTTTTCTTTTCATGCAGCTTAGTACATTAATTAAAAATATTAAAAAATTGAATAGCATCTCTCTGACGTTGTACAGTGACATACAGAAGAATATTTATATCTAGTTATACAGAAGAAAGTTTTTATTTTTCCCATTCTATCCGTAAAATTTCTACCTTTGATTATAGAGTACTCATGCATAACCTCACATTTTACCTAACGTATGTATATAAATTTTCTTATTTAGAGGTTCTGTATATCACTTTTCAAGGTCAGGAACCGCTATAAAAGTTCAGAAAATTATTATAGGTTATGTCAATGATTAATTTTGTTATAGAGTTGTGAGGACATAATAATGACAGGATTTACTGGTCTAATTACAATTTGATTGGTTTCAATTGACGCAATTAAATAATTTGACAGCTGTCAGTGGTAACAACCAAGAATAGAGTATCTATTCTGTCAAGTCATTTGTCATCATCAAACCTGTATATTTTTGTAGAATCATTTGCTAATTCAAATACCCAAATAGTATATTATTATACAAGTTTTATAAGACGTCAAATTGGCGCACGAGTTGTTGGAACGAGTGCGCCAATACGTCTTATAAAACGACTGTAATATACTAGTTTTTCTACTTTGCGTCATTAATTTTATATAAATTTAGAAATTGTGGTTACTATATCGCGCTAAATTAGAATCTAGGGTATTTTGCGGGTACCACGTGGCAGCACTGTAGTAACTGTCAACTTCGTTAAGGATGAGATCGATGAGATAAAATCATGACAAAATCTAATTGTGAATAATTTTACTCTACTTTAGCCTACAAGTTTGAATAAATATTCAGCGAGGTCGCAACGATGATCATAATGGAGCTTGGGGCAACACTTTTAACCCTACTGTGATAAATACATGAAACTTAACCTAAAAAGTTAACAACTTTAAAATAGTGGTTTCAGTATAATAATCAGAATAGAAGTGTTTGGCGGTGACTGATTAGTTACTTCGAAGAACAAGAACTTACTAAAGAATTGTTATAACGCTTAACGTTTAATAGCGGTGTCTACCTAATTCCGCTACGTCGCCGTTGCGGCTGATATATTTACAAGCAGTTATAATTGAAACCCAATTCTAATTTCGGCAAAGTAGTTTATTAAAATAAATTATACTTAGTAAAATTACATGTGATGGAGGTAAGGTAATACAAATACGTTACACACAACCAGAACTAAGACGAAGTCGAAAGCGACGGACAAAAACGAATACGAATTGAACCGAGCATCCAAGCGTCCAAAATATTACCGAAAACTTATACGTTACATAAACTAAGAAATCCTCTACACTTTAAATGTACTATAACTTCGTACGTGTATGCTGATAAACCATTTATTGCGCATATACAATCTCGCAGCAGTAATTAAAATCGTTCATATCTACGATGTAGATTTGATCTACGCATAATACCTTATTAAAGTAAATGTGGTCCTTGAATTATATCTGAAAAGGGGATTTGATGTTTAGTTGAAAAGAATGATAACGATCACTTACTAGAATCGTAAAACATCACCGAAAACATCATGCTGGCGTATTTTGATGAACACAGCAAAACTAAGAAAGTCCCAATCCTTTGGCCATACTATAGCAGGCTACACCCATGTTTAAATATGTATAGAATATTGATATTTCACAGTTTATGCGATTGCAAGCGATTAAGAAGATGCAGTGTGTGGTTATGTTGGGTTATGTATTGTACGTTTGACATATGGCATTTGATATCAATGTGTACCAATCTTAGACAAAAATGTTACTGTTTTCGGTATTACAATGTGTTAATTGTAACACCGAAAACAGTGTTACAATGTGTGCATTGTGAATGCAAAGTAGAAAAAGATCTTTATAAACTAATTTTTTTCTAAATCTCAAAAAGCCCTAGTTTTAAAATTCAAACTGTCATTTCAGCCTACTTAGATAATTCTATTGTGTATTTGTAATTCAATTTTGTATTACATCTTTGTTACAATCGATTACTTCTCAATAACTAACTCAATAATTTTCCATTATAGATCGACTCTTGTCCTAAAAAGCGAGGGACTTTGGAATCTCGTAAACTACCAGTCGAAACTACCGGCCGGAGCTCTACCACAAAACGCCAGACGGGGCCTATTCAAGGGCTTTGTCCTAGCCGGGGGCTCGCTTTCCGAACCCAGTCAGATGAGCAGCTATTTCGAACAGATCCTAAAACCCGTCGAACAACGTTTCACAAACTTCATCACGAGAAAAGATCTCCGCAGAGTCTACCAAGATGAATCCCTACGAACAGAAATCATCGACATACTCGAGTGTCTAGTGGGCGTCGCCCGAGGTGCCCAAATGTCGACCGTTCAATGCTTATTCGACTTTTTATCGCCGTTACTACAACAATTAGGCGGAACCGTTCAACACATGTACTGCCATTACCAAGTAATCGTCCAGTTAATTTTAGAGTTATTCGGGCAGTGCGCTAAATGTATGTTGTGCTATTTGAGTCAGGCGGATAGCGTCCGTCTTTACGATAGTACGTTAACCGCCGTACAAACTTACGCGAAGTGTAACGAAAATCGGTTTACAACGGAAAGTTTTCAGGAGGAGTCGAGTTTTCAGGATTTAGCGCTCGTTTTAGATTTACTCACCTACATTTTATCGAAAGATTGTTTAGATTTAAGCTCGGTTATTTCGAATACAGCCACAAACGTCACTGCCGCGGATATCTCTCTTTTCGGGTTAACGTTTATAATGCCGTTAATGACGGTCGACTTATTAAAATACCCCTCGTTATGCGCACAGTATTACCGATTAATCGTATTAATAAATGATATCTACCCCGAAAAAATTGGGTCGTTAACACCCCCGTTACTAGATAAATTATTAGTATCTATAGAAATGGGGCTAACGCAATTCGGTCCTGATGTCGTTCAAGCGTCGTTAGACTTCATACAAGGTATGGCGACGTTTTTTTATAGACATCCGATGCCAGAAGCCGCAATGTATCAAAAACTCGTGAAATTTTTAAATCTTGTCTTAGATTTGACGATGACGCAGCAGATTAATTCTGATTTGAATAATATTGCGAGTACGGCTATTTATTCGTTGATGTGTTGCTATAGCGATGAATATCATAGGTTGGTGGGGAATTACGTTCAATCGGCAAGTGATCCGCTGGTTGCCGAAAGATTGGCGGCCGCTTTTCAACAGTTGATGGAAAACGTTACGTTGAATTGCGATAGATTGCCGAAGTTGAAGTTTCGAGATAATTTCGATAAGTTTATAGCAAACGTGCATGGTTTTCTGCTTACGAAATAGCAGTTACTTGTGATTTTTATTTATTTGTATGTAATTAATTTTGTATTGATTGATTTTTTCGTGTATTACCGTCTATGTTGTAAAATATATTACATATTTTTTATACAATGTTGTTTTATTTGTATTTTTTAATAAATTTCCCACAAATCTTAATAACAGTCCATAAGAAATTATTCTAAGTAAAATTTAAGATATTTTTTAAAATAGAAAATAAACTCTATTATATATAACGAAGTTATTTAGTTTAACTCATCCAAATGTCAAAAATGTTGGGTTTGTCAATTCAAAAATGGCTACCATTTCTGAACCAAGTAACATAATGACATAAATAAATTGTTTCTCAACTCCCGGAACATAGATTCACTAACAAGTTTGAAATTTTTTTTAAATACTCGAACTATCAAGTTAGGTTTTCTGGAATTTTGATATGGATTGGACCATATGGTGTTTAAGAAACCTTTACACAAATTTCCTTCTCTAAGGCAATAAAAAATTATAGATAAATCAAAGTTTTATTGTAATAAAAAGCACTGTGAAAAAAATTATTATGTATTTTTTATACAATGTTGTTTTATTTGTATTTTTTAATAAATTTCCTACAAATCTTAATAACAGTTCGTAAGAAATTATTCTAAGTAAAATTTAAGATGTTTTTTAAAATAGAAAATAAACTCTACGTATTATATATAACGAAGTTATTTAGTTTAACTCATACCAATGTCAAAAATGTTGGGTTTGCCAACTCAAAAATGGCTGCCATTTCTGAACCAAGTAACATAATAACATAATTAAATTGTTTCTGAACTCCCGGAACATATATTCATCAACAAGTTTGAAATTTTTTTTAAATACTCAAACTATCAACTTAGTTTTTCTGGAATTTCATATGGATTGGACCATATGGTGTTTAAGAAACCTTTACACAAATTTCTTTCTCTGAGGCAATAAAAAATTGTAGATAAATCAACGTTTTATTGTAATAAAAAGCACTGTGAAAAAAATATATTACGTATTTTTTATACAATGTTGTTTTATTTGTATTTTTTAATAAATTTCCTACAAATCTTAATAACAGTTCGTAAGAAATTATTCTAAGTAAAATTTAAGATATTTTTTTAAAATAGAAAATAAACTCTACGTATTATATATAACGAAGTTATTTAGTTTAACTCATACCAATGTCAAAAATGTTGGGTTTGCCAACTCAAAAATGGCTGCCATTTCTGAACCAAGTAACATAATAACATAATTAAATTGTTTCTGAACTCCCGGAACATATATTCATCAACAAGTTTGAAATTTTTTTTAAATACTCAAACTATCAACTTAGTTTTTCTGGAATTTCATATGGATTGGACCATGTGGTGTTTAAGAAACCTTTACACAAATTTCTTTCTCTAAGGCAATAAAAAATTATAGATAAATCAACCTTTTATTGTAATAAAAAGCACTGTGAAAAAATATATTACGTATTTTTTATACAATGTTGTTTTATTTGTATTTTTTAATAAATTTCCTACAAATCTTAATAACAGTTCGTAAGAAATTATTCTAAGTAAAATTTAAGATGTTTTTTAAAATAGAAAATAAACTCTACGTATTATATATAACGAAGTTATTTAGTTTAACTCATACCAATGTCAAAAATGTTGGGTTTGCCAACTCAAAAATGGCTGCCATTTCTGAACCAAGTAACATAATGACATAATTAAATTGTTTCTGAACTCCCGGAACATAGATTCATTAACAAGTTTGAAATTTCTTTTAAATACTCAAACTATCAACTTAGTTTTTCTGGCATTTCATATGTATCGGACCATGTGGTGTTTAAGAAACCTTTACACAAATTTCTTTCTCTAAGGCAATAAAAAATTATAGATAAATCAACCTTTTATTGTAATAAAAAGCACTGTGAAAAAAATATATTACGTATTTTTTATACAATGTTGTTTTATTTGTATTTTTTAATAAATTTCCTACAAATCTTAATAACAGTTCGTAAGAAATTATTCTAAGTAAAATTTAAGATGTTTTTTAAAATAGAAAATAAACTCTACGTATTATATATAACGAAGTTATTTAGTTTAACTCATACCAATGTCAAAAATGTTGGGTTTGCCAACTCAAAAATGGCTGCCATTTCTGAACCAAGTAACATAATGACATAATTAAATTGTTTCTGAACTCCCGGAACATAGATTCATTAACAAGTTTGAAATTTCTTTTAAATACTCAAACTATCAACTTAGTTTTTCTGGCATTTCATATGTATCGGACCATGTGGTGTTTAAGAAACCTTTACACAAATTTCTTTCTCTAAGGCAATAAAAAATTATAGATAAATCAACCTTTTATTGTAATAAAAAGCACTGTGAAAAAAATATATTACGTATTTTTTATACAATGTTGTTTTATTCGTATTTTTTAATAAATTTCCTACAAATCTTAATAACAGTTCGTAAGAAATTATTCTAAGTAAAATTTAAGATGTTTTTTAAAATAGAAAATAAACTCTACGTATTATATATAACGAAGTTATTTAGTTTAACTCATACCAATGTCAAAAATGTTGGGTTTGCCAACTCAAAAATGGCTGCCATTTCTGAACCAAGTAACATAATGACATAATTAAATTGTTTCTGAACTCCCGGAACATAGATTCATTAACAAGTTTGAAATTTCTTTTAAATACTCAAACTATCAACTTAGTTTTTCTGGCATTTCATATGTATCGGACCATGTGGTGTTTAAGAAACCTTTACACAAATTTCTTTCTCTAAGGCAATAAAAAATTATAGATAAATCAACCTTTTATTGTAATAAAAAGCACTGTGAAAAAAATATATTACGTATTTTTTATACAATGTTGTTTTATTTGTATTTTTTAATAAATTTCCTACAAATCTTAATAACAGTTCGTAAGAAATTATTCTAAGTAAAATTTAAGATGTTTTTTAAAATAGAAAATAAACTCTACGTATTATATATAACGAAGTTATTTAGTTTAACTCATACCAATGTCAAAAATGTTGGGTTTGCCAACTCAAAAATGGCTGCCATTTCTGAACCAAGTAACATAATGACATAATTAAATTGTTTCTGAACTCCCGGAACATAGATTCATTAACAAGTTTGAAATTTCTTTTAAATACTCAAACTATCAACTTAGTTTTTCTGGCATTTCATATGTATCGGACCATGTGGTGTTTAAGAAACCTTTACACAAATTTCTTTCTCTAAGGCAATAAAAAATTATAGATAAATCAACCTTTTATTGTAATAAAAAGCACTGTGAAAAAAACATATTACGTATTTTTTATACAATGTTGTTTTATTTGTATTTTTTAATAAATTTCCTACAAATCTTAATAACAGTTCGTAAGAAATTATTCTAAGTAAAATTTAAGATGTTTTTTAAAATAGAAAATAAACGCTACGTATTATATATAACGAAGTTATTTAGTTTAACTCATACCAATGTCAAAAATGTTGGATTTGCCAACTCAAAAATGGCTGCCATTTCTGAACCAAGTAACATAATAACATAATTAAATTGTTTCTGAACTCCCGGAACATATATTCATCAACAAGTTTGAAATTTTTTTTAAATACTCAAACTATCAACTTAGTTTTTCTGGAATTTCATATGGATTGGACCATATGGTGTTTAAAAAACCTTTACACAAATTTCTTTCTCTGAGGCAATAAAAAATTGTAGATAAATCAACGTTTTATTGTAATAAAAAGCACTGTGAAAAAAATATATTACGTATTTTTTATACAATGTTGTTTTATTTGTATTTTTTAATAAATTTCCTACAAATCTTAATAACAGTTCGTAAGAAATTATTCTAAGTAAAATTTAAGATGTTTTTTAAAATAGAAAATAAACTCTACGTATTATATATAACGAAGTTATTTAGTTTAACTCATACCAATGTCAAAAATGTTGGGTTTGCCAACTCAAAAATGGCTGCCATTTCTGAACCAAGTAACATAATAACATAATTAAATTGTTTCTGAACTCCCGGAACATATATTCATCAACAAGTTTGAAATTTTTTTTAAATACTCAAACTATCAACTTAGTTTTTCTGGAATTTCATATGGATTGGACCATATGGTGTTTAAAAAACCTTTACACAAATTTCTTTCTCTGAGGCAATAAAAAATTGTAGATAAATCAACGTTTTATTGTAATAAAAAGCACTGTGAAAAAAATATATTACGTATTTTTTATACAATGTTGTTTTATTTGTATTTTTTAATAAATTTCCTACAAATCTTAATAACAGTTCGTAAGAAATTATTCTAAGTAAAATTTAAGATGTTTTTTAAAATAGAAAATAAACTCTACGTATTATATATAACGAAGTTATTTAGTTTAACTTATACCAATGTCAAAAATGTTGGGTTTGCCAACTCAAAAATGGCTGCCATTTCTGAACCAAGTAACATAATAACATAATTAAATTGTTTCTGAACTCCCGGAACATAGATTCATTAACAAGTTCGAAATCTTTTTTAAATACTCAAACTATCAACTTAGTTTTTCTGGCATTTCATATGTATGGGACCATATGGTGTTTAAGAAACCTTTACACAAATTTCTTTCTCTGAGGCAATAAAAAATTATAGATAAATAAACGTTATATTGTAATAAAAAGCACTGTGAAAAAAATATTTTACGTATTTTTTATACAATGTATTATTTGTATTTTTTAATAAATTTCCTACAAATCTTAATAACAGTTCGTAAGAAATTATTCTAAGTAAAATTTAAGATGTTTTTTAAAATAGAAAATAAACTCTACGTATTATATATAACGAAGTTATTTAGTTTAACTCATACCAATGTCAAAAATGTTGGGTTTGCCAACTCGAAAATGGCTGCCATTTCTGAACCAAGTAACATAATAACATAATTAAATTGTTTCTGAGCTCCCGGAACATAGATTCATTAACAAGTTTGAAATTTCTTTTAAATACTCAAACTATCAACTTAGTTTTTCTGGCATTTCATATGTATCGGACCATGTGGTGTTTAAGAAACCTTTACACAATTTCTTTCTCTAAGGCAATAAAAAATTATAGATAAATAAACGTTTTATTGTAATAAAAAGCACTGTGAAAAAAATATATTACGTATTTTTTATACAATGTTGTTTTATTTGTATTTTTTAATAAATTTCCTACAAATCCTAATAACAGTACGTAAGAAATTATTCTAAGTAAAATTTAAGATGTTTTTTAAAATAGAAAATAAACTCTATGTATTATATATAACGCAGTTATTTAGTTTAACTCATACCAATGTCAAAAATGTTGGGTTTGTCAACTCAAAAATGGCTGCCATTTCTCAACCAAGTAACATAATAACATAATTAAATTGTTTCTGAACTCCCGGAACATAGATGCATTAACAAGTTTGAAATTCTTTTTAATACTCAAACTATCAACTTAGTTTTTCTGGAATTTCATATGGATTGGACCATATGGTGTTTAAGAAACCTTTACAGAAATTTCTAGGCAATATTTCGAGGCAATAAAAAATTATAGATAAATAAACGTTTTATTGTAATAAAAAGCAGGATGAAACAAATTAATAAATTAATTTATATCCCTAAAAAAAGTTAATATAAAACATGTGTGATAGCGAATATAATATCAAACAGGATAGGAATGGAAATCACATCACTAGAATAGAAATCATATTTCTTCGTTCAAATCGTAATCCTCTTCTGGAAAATCACCGCACAATACGTTTTGTGGTTTCACAAAAGCTCCATAATTCTGCGGACACTCAAAATATCTTTGACCTTTACACCTATAAAAAAATAAGAGCCCATTACTTCATTATATAAGTATATATTGTAAATTAATTAAGATACAATTATCCTATTCATGTATTATTTTAAGTTGTGACACTATTCTTGAATTTTTAACATCAATTCAAAAAAAACATGAGTTTAGACGTATTGTTTTAGCATAGTGTCGTTTTTTTTGCTTACTTAAAAAGTAGTATGACAAATAACACAAATAAATTAATAAAAAAAAATGATTAAAACTGATTGTAACCACAAAAACAGTGGCCAAATTTACGATACTTACGTTCCATCGTTTTTTCCTAACGGCTCATCGTATTTTACTCCAACCCAATAACCTTGGAGCCCCTCGACTTTCCCTGTGTACATAACAGTCCCCAGTCTTGTAGGCGCATTAGCAACTTGTACCTTGCATCTCGAATTTTGAATTATTGCATCACAAATTTTCTTCTCCTCCTCTTCTTGTTTCTCCTTATTTTTCAAGAAGTCCTCGCTGTATTGACCTAAAATATATAATTTTAACTAACATCTTTACGCTTCTTTCGAAGTATATTACCAAATTTGTTCTTAACGAGAAAAGCTCTAACGGAATCAGCTTTCTTCGCGTATATCTCTTCGGGGAGCTCAAATTTTTCTACATTACCAAAATCTAGTTCGTTACGGATAGAAAAGTTATCGATAACGTGTATTCTGTAACCATTTTCAAGAGGAAACGATCCTAATAATGCGTTGTCATCGGAAAGCGGGCATATTAAATTATTATCTTTCGAGTAAGCCTCGATTTGCATGGTAGCGCAACTTCCTCCGGTAATTAATTCTAATTTCGCCTAAAATGATTCATATGTGATTTGAAAATGACTATATAAGGGTATATATTGTGCGTACTTTTAAATCTCCGACAGTAATATCCTTCGCGAAACGCTTTTCGCTGAAAAAAACCTCATCCTTCGACGTTGATATGTGCAATGTTACAAAATCTGAGGTAATTACTTTGTAATCGGCCATTATTTACGAAATTTCAAATAGAACTGCGTACTTCGAAAAAAAATCTGACAGACCAGTGACAGACCGGGAATGGCCGCAAATCGCAACAAACTGATTGCGCGCCATCTAGTGAGTGCGTATTGTATTAACGTTTGTATAAGAATTTAGTTTCCAGACAATATAAAGTGCTTTAGGAATATGTTGATTGTGCAAATTAATATAAGTTAATAAAATGAGCTAGTAGATACAATAATAAAACCTTGGGTGTTGCACAAATTGATATTTTATAACTAGTAATCACTACTCTACCGCTAGATGGCGGTGCGACTAACTTCATGTTATTATTCTGCCAAAAACCTAACCTTACTTTATTCACGTTGCATGAACTACGTAAAACATGACTTCTAACGAAAATAGCGCTAAACCTTCCAAAAAAGAGAAAAAGCAAAAACCTAAAGTTAAGGTGTTTACAAAGAAAAAGAAACGTGACGAGCCAGAGAGCGAGTTTATTAAAAAACTACAAGAGAAATACACAACCGTAAGTTTAACTATTAAATACTCAAACACCGTAAAATTATTAATTGGTAATTTACAGATCGACACAGCTAACGTTAAAACATTCGTTGACTTACCGCTATGCCCGAAAACATTAAAAGGCTTAAAAGAATCAAGTTATTTAAAACCTACGGAAATTCAACGGGATTGTATCGGTTTGTCGTTGCAAGGAAAAGATGTCTTAGGGGCGGCGCAAACCGGTTCCGGTAAAACGTTGGCTTTCATCATACCTATCTTAGAGAAGTTGTATTGTATGCAATGGTCTAGATACGATGGCGTGGGGGCCTTAGTTATAACACCAACGCGTGAGTTGGCATATCAGATATTCGAAGCCTTACGGAGAGTTGGGCAACATCACGATTTCTCCGCTGGGTTGATCATCGGCGGAAAAGATTTAAAATTCGAGAGAAATCGTATGGACCAGTGTAATATTGTTATTTGTACTCCAGGAAGATTGTTACAACATATGGATGAGAATCCGCTGTTTGATTGTACTAATATGCAGGTACGTAGTATCAGAATTTTCATTTGTTCATTAGTTTGACACAAGAAGAGTAGAAAAAAACAAAAAAAATAACAAAAGAGGTATGTTACTATGGTTACATATCTTAATACAAGTCCATTTGTTACATAAAATCTGGAACTATATTAACTTTCATGTTTGAAAAATTGTTTCCTCTTTATAACTCATTCCGAGGAGATATATAAAGGTATAAAACTTCTAATTTTCCTTTTCCTCTAGATTTTAGTATTGGATGAAGCCGACAGATGTTTGGACATGGGATTTCAGCAAACTATGAACGCAGTAATAGCAAATTTGCCCCCTCAAAGGCAGACGTTATTATTTTCCGCAACTCAAACAAAGTCTGTGAAAGATCTGGCCAGGTTAAGCTTAAAAGATCCAAGTTACGTTTCCGTTCATGAACATGCAAAATTCAGCACACCTGCAGGCCTGGAACAGAGCTATATGGTTTGCGAACTACACGAAAAGATGTCCGTTTTATGGAGTTTTATCAAAAACCATCTGAAAAAGAAGACAATCATCTTTTTTTCGACCTGCAAACAAGTGAAGTACACGTACGAAATGTTTTGCAAGTAAGTTTTTACACTGTTTTTAGTGTCATAATGAAAACCTAACCTCAATTTTTAACTGTCAAACTCGTCTACCTGTCAAAAACAACCTAACCTAACCTAACTAGTACAACTGTCAATATTATATGAAATTATTATGATAAAATGTTTTTAATTTTCTATTTGTTAATATTAGGTTAAGACCTGGAGTTAGTTTGTTGGCGCTGTACGGGACGTTGCACCAATTACGAAGGATGGATATTTACGAGGAATTCTGCCGTAAGCAGTCGGCTGTTTTATTCGCGACAGATCTCGTGGCGAGAGGTTTGGATTTTCCGGAAGTGCACTGGGTCGTGCAGGCGGACTGTCCGGAGGATCCGGAAACTTACATTCACAGGGTTGGCAGGACTGCGAGGTATCACCGGGGCGGCGAGAGTCTTTTGTTATTGCAGCCTTCCGAGCTGGCGATGCTCGACAAGCTTAAGGATAAGAAGATTCCCATCAATAAAACTGAGTAAGTTTGTAGAAAGCAATTTCTGATCTTTTTTTTTTATTAGTTTTGGAGAAGATTTAAAATGGTTTTTTAATATTCTAATCTGCTTTTTGTGATATATTATATCACAGTTGGCATTGTTTTAAGCTAAATTATGACAGTTCTCAGATTTTAGTAAGGTATAATAAAATACAGTTGGCAAAACAATAATGCCAGGACTGACGGGTCTAAATTAGTAGTTGGGTCAAAACACAATTTGGCTTTTAAATTAAATAATATGACAGCTATTAAATTATAGCCTGCCCTGATGGCTGAACTATGATATCAAAGTTGTGACAAGTTTGTTGAGGTCCTTGTTGAAGTTTTGCATCAAAATTTTGACAGCTAGTGCTGACATAACCTTACAATATTGACAGTAATTACCAATTGGTGGACATAAATTTCATGGCTACATTATATTGCAATATGTTCATTAGTAAACATATAAACCTCTATGTCTGCAAATGACATTAATCTACTAGTCTAGTCATTTTAGACGCAAATCTATTCAACTAATTTTACTCATTTCTACTATTATTACTAATCTCGTTATTTTTCTACAGCATAAACCAAGACCGATTAAAAAACCCCGTACAAAAAATGGAGGCGTTCCTGGTATCCACGCCGGGACTAAAAGACGTAGCGCAACGTGCCTTCGTCAACTACGTAAAATCTGTATTCCTCATGAAAGATAAAGACGTTTTTAAGGTAGACGAAATTGATACGGTCGAATACGCTAAATCCTTAGGCCTTACGAACCCACCCAGAGTAAGATTCATCGAACGAATGAACAAAGCTCAGGACGCGAAACAATCAAAAACCTCGTCACTAAGCAGCGCATCCAGAGAAAACAAAATCGTCAAATTTGATAATTCCGATGACGAAGAAGACAAAGACGAGGATGAAGGGTTTTCCGGTGAACAAAAGAAGGCTACGATCTCCGGTTTTAACATCTCCGACGACGAGAGTGACGATGATTTCCTCGCCGTGGAAAGACGCGATAACGATATCGAGTTACCCACGGAGATGGAGATGGTGCAGCAAGAAATGGGAAGATCAATTAAGGGGAAGCCCATAACAAAAGCTGCGGTGGCCAAGAAAATGCTGAGGAAGTTGAACGTCGTCCCCAATAAAAAGATTACTTTCGACGCTGAAGGCGAGGCCGTGGTCGAAACTACGAAGAAGATGCAGTCCGAGTTGGCACAGGAGTACGAAAATGAAGACTACGGAGGAATCGATATCGAAAAAGCGATGCTTGTTCGTAAGGAAGAAGATAAGTTCGATAAGTTGCTCTTCAAGGAGAAAGTGAAGGCAATGAAGCGTGAAAAGAAGAAGAAGCTTAAAGCGAAGAAGTCTGGTGAAGATGAAGAAGATCAAGATGACTTCGGGGAAGATTCTAATGATGAGCCTGATCTTTCATGGTTGCCAGATCCTGATAAAATATATGGAAGGAAGATTAGTGGTGAAGGTGATAATCAAGATGATGATGATGATATTGCTATAGATGATAGTGGCAATGATGAGGAGGTTCGTAAAGTTGTGAAGGAGAAACGGAAAAAGTCGAAAAAACGCAAGCAGGTTGATCAAAAATTACAGGAAAAACCGAAGAAGAAAAAGAAAAAGCTAGAGAAAGGTGTAAGTGAATCGTTGACTGTGAACGAAGCAGAAGAATTGGCTATGTTATTGCTTAGGAATAAGTAAAATTTTAATGTAAGATGTTGACATATATTTTAATTGATTAACTGTAAAATATATGGTTAATAATAATTATCTTTGGATTTAAAATTTTATTTATGTTTTATTTATGTACAGAGTGGGCCAAATTCGATGTTACTATAAGAGATCTCGGTAACTACAAGAGATATCGAAAAATGAGTAAGGTTATTGTGTCGTCTTCTTTTGAGAGAAACTCAATGGTGAAAACCAAAATTAGCTATCGTCTTTTGTTTTCGAGTTATAACAAAAAACTCGATTTTTCGCTATTTTGATACTTGTCGATATCTTTGTTGTTTGTTAAATCAGACGAATGATATTTGCACGTTCTTCAGGCACTTTTTCGATTAGAATTCAGTGGAATTCACAGATTTTACATATCTCTAATAGTTTTGTAGATATAACATAAAGTTGTGTTTTTTGAAATGGAAACCATAGCTGGCTATGACTGAAATAAATAGAGCCTTTTTTTCCCTTTTCAACGATATATAACATGCCGGTCCAAAATATTCCAAAAGTAATGTTTTGCTGAATAACATGAAATTAGTATATATCAGAGAAATTATAATTACTGTCTTCAAGATTTCTCCGAGTAGGCGTATGTCACTAGTAGTTTGACACTACTAATCAGTGAAATTAGTAAAATTTCATTCTTTTATTTTAATTGAAAATTACGGAATGCCGTTTGAATAGTATGAAAAATGCGCAATAATCGAATGCTTTATTCAAAGTAATAACAATAATTGTGATATAACATCCGAAACAATTCAATCGTTATCCAGGTAGTGCACGACCGCACAAACTTGTTTTTGGGATTAAAAGACCATCCCATCAATTACGGGTTGATTAATATGCCAAAGCCGAACATTGTGGTATGGATTGGTATGCTGAAGATTCAGTTTCTATTTCACGACTCGAAGTTGAGGGATTTGCAACTGCGGCTGCAACTATGTTGGTGGCAGCTTCTTCAGCATTTTCAATATGGTAATGTTTGCGTCTTGGCATACTAAATGACCCGTGATTGATGAGATTATCTTTTAATCTCTCAAAAATACATTTGTGAGGTTGTGTTCTTTCTGGATAACGATTGAAGTATGTTTTGGATGCAATTTCAGCATTGTTATTACTTTGAATAAAGCATTCGATCATTGCGTATTTTTCATATGATTCATACGGCATTTCGTAACTTTTAATTGAAATAAATATTCAAAAGAATGCAAATTCAATACTTAAGTCACTAATTAGTAGTGTCAAACTATGAGTGACATACGCCTACTCAAAGAAATCTCGAAGACAATAATCATAATGCCTCTGATATATACTAATTTCATGTTATTCAATAAAAAGTTACTTTTTGAATATTTTGGACCAGCATGTTATATATCATTGAAAAGAGGAAAAAATGCTCTATTTATTTCAGTCATAGCCAGCTATGGTTTCTATTTAAAAAACACAACTTTATGTTATATCTACAAAACTGTTAGAGATATTTAAAATCTGTGAATTCCACTGAATTCTAATCGAAAAAGTGCCTCAAGAACGTGCAAATATCATTCGTCCGATTTAACAAACAACAAAGATATCGACAAGTATCAAAATAGCTGAAAATCGAGTTTTGTGTTATAACTCGAAAACAAAAGACGATAGCTAATTTTGGGTTTCACCATTGAGTTTCTCTCAAAAAAAGACGACACAACAACCTTACTCATTTTTCGATATCTCTTATAGTTGCCGAGATCTCCTATAGTAACATCGAATTTGGCCCACCCTGTACATGTTTTCTATTTTCCTATTTTATTTTACAAATACATACTACCTACTATATAATTATTTCATGTTTAATTTTTATTTGGAGGCTCCGCAAGCAGGTTGCGTCTAGGGCCCCCAATTTAGTTAATGCATCACTATTTTTTATTATGTAAAAACATAATATTAAAAAAAATCTGATGTGGCCTGGCACTTGACTTTATCATACTATATATAAAATTAATGGTTTAGCTGCATGAGATTCAATTTGATCGAGATCGGCCATGTCTGCATTAAAGTAAAACTAGTAGAACTAGACAGATATGTTGATTAAAGCTGCGTTCGGATATTGTTCTCCGTTGACACCAGGTACACCGTCCAAATGACACTTACGTGTTATTGCCTATTGGGTGTAAAAAGTGTAACGGTGTACAATATCCGAACGCAGATTATATTGACAGTAGCTATTGTCAAAACATTAGTGTTTGACACTACCTACTGTCATTAGAATCAAAATATCTGACACATCCTGGCTACTAGTTTTAAAGCAGTACGACCGATCTCGATGAAATAGAATTTGCTCTTGCAGCTAAACTATTGATTGTACCAAAAAATGTCATAATCATAAATTATTCAGAATTTCCTCTACTTTAATTTCTTATTTAACTATTTCGACGAAATTCCAGAAATGGCGGCTTATTTTCAAAATCTTTCAAAAATGCTAAGACTAAACCTCCAGTTCCTTTGGACCCTTTTCAACAGAAAGCTTTTCAGGTCTAAGTTTGGTCATGAAACTTCTAAATATGAAGTTTCGTCCCGATACCTTTAGTAGTTTCTCCGGAATCATCGCCCCAAAAACGGGTACACACACACACACACACAGACATTTTTTTGTACCTTGGTCAAATATGTTCAGGGGACCCAATAGGACATATTTCCGCTAAAATATCAATTTTTTTTTCGGCACGATTACAATACTTAGTAAAAAAAATTGGTGTAAAGTTTAGTCGAGCATTTTTAGGTTTTGTTAATCTAGTAACCTTGAAATTCTCAAAAATACACAATTTGAAAAGAAAATGAGCTAGGAAAGAAAAAGAATCGATATTTGTGTATACTTATTCGTTTTATGACCTTGAAATCCTTTAAAAACAATTTTTATCAAAACCAACAGATCAAGCTGACCAAATTTTTTTTTTTAGTTTTCCCTGGTGGGTTTTTATGCTCATTGTCTTTATATATCAGCTTATTACTGTAAGTACACGTATTTTTTTTTAACAATTTAGCTCATTGAGCATCACCCAAAACAAGTCAAAATAGGTGGTACCGCAAAGAAAAACGAAAAACATGGTAGGTATGTATTTCATAAAACACCTACGCCATCTGTAGAGCTTACATACCTTGGACAAACGGGTTGACTCAGCTTGAGTCCTTCAGACTCCTTTGATTTCATGTCTACTGGTTGGTTGAGTTGGTTGTTTACCTTATTTGACAATTCTAGGAGCACACACTATAACTAACACAAAGTACCCGGACAAAATACCTACTAATTTTAATTTAAATTAGAAATTTTGAAAGACAAATTTTCTATATACGAAATTACCACTAACTGAAAATGGGTTGGTACCTCTATCAATATTGTTTTTGTTTCTCAAGAAAGGTTTTAACTCGCATTCCATTGTTGAGAAAAGTACTAAAGCAGTTCTGAAATCCTCAATAAGCTAAATAAATATCATAATTATTCCACTATTAAATTATTTGATTGTCTAGTTTTCCAAATATCACCAATTTGGCGGCGCAATTCTCACCCCGTCACGTTGGCAACGCTCCATATCAATCCACCATTTTACGTATCGATTATTTTGTTTGGTGGTAGCTAAAAACCGTTTGCTCGTTTGTTTAATTCATTACGAAAGTAGTGTTAAAGCAATAGAAAGATAGTAAGTAGCACCAAATAATCGCTTGCGACGGTTTTATACTCTTGTATTCAACGTATATTTATCAGTACTTGCAAAGATGTCTGGCGGCGGCGATCAAGATGACGACTACGTTGTCAAACTGAGAGGTCTACCTTGGTCAGCGACCGTTGAAGAAATCTTGAAATTCTTCAAGGACTGCAAGGTTAAGGCAGGCAAAAATGGCATACACATGACAACATCCCGAGAGGGTCGCCCCAGCGGTGAGGCATTCGTCGAATTTGAAGACGGTGAAGATGTCGAAAGAGCATGCGAACGTGACAGAGATCACATGGGAAATAGATATATAGAAGGTATTTAACGGAATACAAAATTCGCTGACGTCTCGTAGAACTTCTAGGTTGTAATTTTCGATTGTTAGTATTTAAGGTTAACCGTGCTGAGATGGAATGGGTTATAAAACGATGCGGTCCTACGTATGGAACAAACGAAGATGGTTGCGTTAGATTGCGTGGCCTGCCGTTTGGCTGTTCGAAAGAAGAAATAGCGCAGTTCTTCACTGGTATGATGATTGTTATTTATTTTATGTAATTCATGTTCAATTTGGGGTTTTGGACCAGCAGTTTTATTCACAAGGGTTATTATTATAACAAACTATCCATTCGTATAAATTACGTATATGATTTTATATTGTTTTTAAGTAAAATCAGACAAATTTGTCAGCACAAGCTTCCGTGGTGTATAAATATTTTATTCTATATGAATTTTATCGTTCAATTTACGATTTATTTGTAATTAATCTGATGAAAACTAGCATTTTTTCAGTTTCACGCCTTATCTAGTTGAGCAAACTGTCATACAAAAGTATGAACTACCGTAAAACGGGGTGAGATTGATCACTCGTTGTATTCCTAAACAAATTTAAATTATCGCCCCATTTTAACACCTTAAACCGTCATCTTCAGGCGTTTGATTGTGCTAATATATATTGTTTTGAATCAGTACATCATTGAACCGCACACAGATTGGAGGTGTCATTTTTTGTGACTGAAAATAAACCATGAAAAAGAGCCAATTTATATATGCCTCAAACTTTTAGTTACTGGACCACTAATGAGCTATATTCAAAACTATGTATAAGACGAAACTGTACATTCATTCCTTGGGAAGGTTATTGCCCAAACTGGAGATTCGTATATGTTTTTATTGGATCGTACTGACCTTCGAAATACAACGGGGTGAGATTGACCAACTCGTTCTTGGTGTGGTCAATCTCACCCCGGTTTACAGTAGATGATGAATTTAATTTTATAAAATAGGTGGATTGCTTTATTGCTACAGGTTATCAACACAAAATGAGAAGGGTGTTTGTAACAACAAAATTTTCAAAAAATTTTAGAGGTTTAAATAGACGCTAGAATTTTACTTGTTTGTTTGTTTGCGTGTTACGTTCTAATCTTGTGATCGATATTTTACATACTTGCCAATGTACAATCGACGTGAAAAGTTGCATGTGGACAGATTTCCGGTGACAATGCATGAATCAACAAACAAATTTTAAAATTTTCTAAAATTGGGATACAATTCAAAATGTGGTAAAATTGTCCAATCGAGTTGAAATTTTGCATGTCACCGGGAAGGTGACAATGCGTGAATTAATAAAAAATTGAAAAATTTTCCAAATTTGGAAGAACTCTCAACATTTTTAAAATTTGTCCAATTGAGTTGAAATTTTGCATGTGCACAGATTTCCGATGACAACACATGAATCAATAAAAAATTGGAAGATTTTACAAAATTGTAGAATTTTACAAAATTGTAGAATTTTACAAAATTTGGAAAAATTTTCAAAATTTGGAAAAATTTTCAAAATTTTTAAAATTAGTCTAATCGAATTGAAATTTTGCATGTGCACATTAGGGTGGTTCAAAAATGCATTG
The DNA here is from genome assembly GCA_963966075.1 of Aphodius sticticus. Taxonomy (NCBI): domain Eukaryota; kingdom Metazoa; phylum Arthropoda; class Insecta; order Coleoptera; family Scarabaeidae; genus Aphodius; species Aphodius sticticus. The sequence goes on from OZ014511.1 coordinate 39,971,735, forward strand.
CAAAAATTTTTGTGATGATAGAAAGCAACGATCCCCCAAATCGTTTCCAAATCCAAAAAAAGTGGACACGTATTTATTTTTTCTTTGAAATTATCGAATTATCGAACTATCGATGCATCAAATACATAAGAAAATGCATGGGAAAAAGACATTTTTTGGTTATTTTTCGCATAATTGTTCGGGGTTTGGGAAAACTTAAGATTAAAGTTATAGGACTTGTAGAGGACTTTCCAATGAAGAATTTGAGCTATTATACATATGGCTTTGACGCCCCCAACCCACCCCCACAGTGTCCTGAAAACTACACTCAATTGAAAAATGTACATTCTTCAGAAAATTTACCGTTCTAATCACTTCATTCTCTTTTTTCTCATAGAAATCATTACTATAAGTCTAGTTGAATGTTTATAAACATTTGTCAGGTAATTTCCATTTGTTTAAACAAATTCCATTTGTTTAAATAATTCGCGTTTCTCGAAACTCCGTCGGACATCTGTTTTCTGAGTTCGAAATGGCAGTTTATTATCTTAGAGTGACATTATTCATTAAACAAATGCTTCCTATTGTTTAAACTATCAATGATTATTAATTTTCAACTGTTCTAATTATGGTAGAAGTCAGGTTTTTTTGTGAAATTAACTTATAAATTTCATGTTCGAGGTATCTTGCCTATGTTATTAGCTAATAAACCCATATTTGTTTAAACAAATTCCATTTGTTTAAACAATTTTTTTGCAATTCTTTTGCAACATTCATTTTTCTAGATCGGTCTGGTCAACTGTTATTGTCAAGTGACATCATTTATATTTTGGGATAATTTCCATTGTTTAAATAATAAAATATTATTCAAATGCATAATATCACCATTATGCAGGTGGTATGTAAATTTTAAAATAAATTAAAAATTACAGCTACAACCTGGATTTGAACCAGGGACCTGGGACCTGGTTCAAATCATTATTAAGTAAAATATTATTCGTTTTCAATATCATTTATTCGAAAAAATTGAATTTATTTAAAATCCTTTTTTCGGGAAATTGGGGAGTTACATTTCTTTTAAAAATATTAAATGTTCTACCATAATTAGAAAAAAGTTGAAAATGAATAATAATTTATTGTTTACACAATAGGAGGAATTTTTTTAATGAATAATGTCGCTCTGAGATAATAAACTGCCATTTCGAACTCAGAAAACAGAATTCAGTCGAATTTTCGAGAAAAACGAATTATTTAAACCCTTCAAAATTTGTTTAAACAAATGGAAATTAACTGACAAATGTTTATAGGCATCCCACTAGACTTATAATAATGACTTCTATGAGAAAAGACGAGAATGAAATAATTAGAAGGGTCAATTTTCTGAAGAATCTACATTTTTTCATTTAAGGGTAGTTTTCAGGGCACTGTGGGGGTGGGTTGGGGGCATCAAATCCATATGTATGATAGGTCAAATTCTTCCTTGGAAAGTCCTCTACAAGTTCTATAACTTTAGTCTTAAGTTTTCCCAAACCCCGAACAATTATTCGAAAAATACCAAAAATTGTCTCTTTCCCATGCATTTTCTTATGTAAATTTGAGGCCTCGACAGGCACTATTAAGAATCAAAATTTCGAAAAAAGAAAGATACGTGCCCACTTTTTTTGGATTTGGAAACGATTGGGGGGATCGTTGCTTTCTAAATAAAAATAGCCAATTGGAACCACCCTAGTGCACATATTTCCGATGACAACACATGAAATATTTGGAAAAATTTTAAAAATTTCTAAGACGTCCCATTAAGTTGAAATTTTGCATGTTGGCATATTGCCGGTGAAAGTGCATAAATAAAAAACATGGAAATAATGAATCAGTAACAACAATTGGAATTTTCCGTAGTTTTTAAATAAATACCTGAATATTTATTACAAAAAATTTATTTCAGCGTTGTTATTGTATCAACTTTTTTTTAGTTTGTTATCTTACTGGTGAATATAACAGGTGTTCATATATCACCCTGCTACTAACTTATAAAATAAGAATACCAATTCCAACAAATTGGCTTGGTCAATTTTGTTGAAATTGATACTGATTGTTACTACAACAATATAAAACCATTCTCCATTGTTAAAATGGGGTGATCAATATCACCCCTGAATGATCAATCACACCCCATATGCAGGGGTGAGATTGATCACCCACTTTTTATTTATTTTTGTTGTTATTTCTGAATTGTTTGGTGTAATATTTTCTATTCCGATAGAACTACATCTGTACCAAAGACCTGCGAAATATGGTTTATTTCACTCTAAAGGTAAAAGAGTTATTCATAATATTGTTTAAAATGATCAATCTCACCCCAGTTTACGGTAGTCTAATACGTTTTGATAAGAAAAAATCTGGCAACCCTAGCAGTAACCAAATGACAAGCTTGTGCTATAAGATTTGTGCGTGATTTTATCTCTTATTATCTAATTATTTTCGGAAGGTCCTGTGAATATCGCTGCTGAAACATGCGATCGTAAATTTCGTGTTGGTCCAATTTTTGTGATTGTTGTAGAATTGTTTTATGAAAGTATTTTGAGTTTAAGGGCTGATTGGGTTGTTTGGGTAGGGTTGGAGATAGTGCCGAACGGAATTACCCTACTGACTGACTACTCGGGGCGCAGTTCTGGGGAGGCTTACGTTCAGTTTGTTAACAAAGAAGTGGCAGAGAAAGCTCTGCAGAAACACCGTGAAAAGATAGGACACAGGTGGGGTGATCAAGGGGAGGGTGGGTCTCACCTTCTTCCAATATTTGTTTGTATCTTATATTTACTTACTTATTACTTATGTATAATTTACTTGTAATTTTCTAAATGAGGTTACCTATGCAAACGCCGTTACAATCCTACTGCAAAACTACCCCAAAATCGTACGTTTGAAGAGCGTTTCAAATGCTTCTGCTGCTATAAAATGGGATGAACGGCTTCTTAAATTCTTTTGTATTATTATTTTTGTAGTAGCATAAAATGAAAAGACGTCGAACATGCTCGGAAATGGTACCACTGCTGCTATATTTATTAAGATATAACTTCTAATTATAAAGCATTTTTTGTTTTCCTAAACGTAGCCAATTTACCGTTTGACCCTTTCATAAACTCAATTTTGTTGAAATCATCTAAGTTTTTAATGTCGCAGGTCATACATAAATAAACAAAAGTATAATGAAAAACTAAATCGATTGCTTACAAAATATGTATATTGTTAACTAGGTACATTCGTCATACCCCGATGTCAAGAAACTTGTGCATCCTATTTTGTGGTCATCAAACGAGAGTTTAATACATATATTTTTTGTGCAGTTTTTGTAGTTGGAGGATTGTATTGGTGTACTGATGCCCCAGATGTTCCGCAACTAAAACTACGTATAGTTCAACCACTTCTTCAATTGTATTGTTTGAGAATAGAAAGAGAACAAAATGAGACAAAAAGATAGGTTTTGTTACTCCCATTTTTATAAAATATATTGATATATTATATATTTATATTGCTTGGATTGAAAAATGATTAAAAGACAGACTTTGGAAACCATGTTGCGGACATTCTCGGGCATCTTATTTTTTGGTGTCGGGCTTAGCTATGCAAGTACTTTTTGTAAGGTGTAAGTTTCAATTATCTATGAAGAAATGTTAGGATTAAGTACATTAACATGAAGGATTTTTTTTGGTCTAGTTTAGTCAATTTTTGTGGTGTTATAAATCTGTAGTTGCAGCACCTTCTCGAATGTTTTTACATGTCAAAGTTTGAAGCTTTATCTTTTAAATAAAAAAAAACCATCTAGAATTATAACATCATAATTTGATCGAAACAATTTAATAATCAAAACAGTCGTAAATATGAAGTTTAATAAATTTAAGAGTAATGAACTATTGCAATTAAAGAAAAAACTATATTGAGTACGTTGTACGCATTTGCTCTATATTTCGTTTGTGTGTTAGGTATATTGAAATTTTCCGAAGCAGCCTTTCCGAGGTAAATAGTGTGCTGGGCTACACTAACAGGAGAATGGGCAGCAGTTCCGTTGGCGGAAATAGTAACTATTCCAGACCGAGCCCGTACGATCGCGGCGACAGATATGGAGGAGGCCGTTTCCAGGCTAGAGGCTCGAGGAGTTTCAAGGGCGGATACTCAAACTCAAATATGACTGGTAATAAACAGTAAAAAAATAAGCAATTATTGTTTTTGTGATTTTTTTTTTTCATATTTTTTTACTTTACGTATAGATTATAATTACGATAATCGTCCTTGGATGAGCGGCGGGGGTCACAGCGATGAATCACGCGGCAACAGGTCGCCTTACGACATGAACGATTGGGGCAACTCGTCTGATAGAGAAAACGGGGCTCACTGCGTGCATATGAGAGGATTGCCGTTTAAGGCCACACCTATGGACGTTGCAGACGTAAGTGAAGTAATTTGTTGTTCGGAGAAAAATTTAAAATTTTTTTAATGACTCGTTCTGTTCTTGGTGTTCAAAAACAATTTTATTATTTTTTTATTTTGCTCCGTTCAGAAATGGCGGCAATTTTTTAGACAGCGAAACCGACATTTTTGACATTTGTATGTGTTTGCGTTTAACAACATAACTTTGTTTGGTATATGTTTGGGTTTGTCATAGAGAGTTGAAATAAAAACCATTCTGTTTAGCACACCTGAAGTTAAGTTTATAATACATAGAGTTTACACTTATTTTCGATTTTAAAAAATATCTTAAAGTTTACTTAAATATAAAATAAACTGCTTCCGGGTTATGCCGTGTGTCAAGATTTATAAATGCTGATGTTTCGCGACCCATGTTGCTCGCTTCTGCAGAGCTAACTGAATACTGAAGACCTACCAAGGAAATCTCCCTTATATATATAAATTTACACCTCACTGTGCATATCTGACGCTCTTTTGGCGTTTGAGTACCGATCGGTATGTGTCTTTTTACGGTAGATTATGTCCAAGCGTAACCTGTTGACGTTCTGTATACCAGCACATCCAAGAATGGCAGCTGATTATCGTCTTCTATTTCCATCGTGAATTTGATGCAAGGACTAACATTATTCCAGTGGTTAATGCCCGTTTGCACCGTATTTGCCAAGCCAGACCTAGTTTTAAGAATGACTTAAACCTAAGTCGAGCTTAAGTCGGCATTCATTTGCACCGCATATGTGTAGGACATTCCTATCTTAAGTTATGCATGATTTGGCAACAAGGTAAAATTTTAGGAATACTGAGAGATGTTGGTACCAATCTGAGTAGTATTCTGTCAATTGTGAAATTTACAGTAATTTTTTCATTTTTTCACTACAATATTTTGGTGGTAAATTGAATTACTTTGATAATGGCAACAAGTATTGCAGTTGTTAGCAGTAGACAAAATTTTACGGTTAAATTATAAAAATTTATTTTCCCTTCGTAAGAATTGACTTTAAAGCCTGGAAGTTATGCTAATAAATGTCCAAAATCATTCGATCAGGTTCATTGAATGACAGCGGTCATAAGTTATTTTGACAGATGTTACAATTCAACCTCCATTCAGCCAATCACGAGTACGCAATCCGTTGCCTATAATGAAGCCAGTTTTAAGCCGCCGATTTTTGTCGGCCTAACTTAGGTCGTTCTTAACATTAGTTAGGTGACGGATTAGTGACGGTGCAAATGAAATCGATGACTTATGTACGATCCCATACTTAAGTAAAGCTTAATACATACGGTGCAAACGGCCATTAGTAACTCGGTAAGTTTAACTCTAGCGTGTGGCCAAACCACAAAGGTATCATCGACATATCTGACCCAATGCTTGGGTTTGTAAGGACTTGATTTAATGGCTTCTTCTTCAAACAATTCCATGAAGAAATTTGAGATTATTGGTGAAAGAGGTGATCCCATTGCTGTACCTTCTACCTGCTCATACATCGCTCCCGCCCACTTGAAGTATGTGGTGCAGAGACAATACTCTACAAGATCCGGTACATCGGTTGGTAGACGTTAGGGGATAAGTGTTGTCCGAAGGCCTTCGACTGCCTCCTTAACCGGAACACACGTAAAGAGTGATGTTACGTCGAAACTTACGAGTATATGCAACTGACAACTTCCTTCAGAATCTGAATAAAATGTTCAGAGTTCTTGACAAAAGATGTAGTTTGTCCTAGAAACGGTTGGATGGTTTTCGACAAGTATTTTGCCAACATGTGGGAGCCACCACAATATTTCACAATATTTTTAAACATTATAAGAAGATAAATTAATTGTGATAGTTTCAGAGTTTTACATCTGATCCCAATAGCTTATCAAAAAAGGGGAAGAAGTAAGAGGGCCAATTTTTTATTACAAGCCTTTCTCATTCACGGTTACAACTGAAAAATATTGAATGAAAAAATTAAATACCCCTTCATATCGGAAAAAAATCTTTAAATCGCATTTTTTACAAAAGAAAACAAGTGTAAACTCTATGTATTATATACTTAACATAGCTTGGAATATGCTAAATAATGGGTTATATTTCAACTCTGTAACAAATCCAAACAAAGTTACTAAGGAAAATTTGTTGTACCCCCTACGTTCTAATCGCAAAACATGTAAATGTTCTGAGGGGTTTTCTCAGCTATTCGTTCACAGAATCGTAATAAAAATACATACACCAAAATAAACATAAAATTTATATTCTTTTCTGTCTAGTGGTAGATTATTGATGTTTTTGTTTGTTTTTGACAAATTGGTTACTGAATCTGACTTAAAACTCTTTTATCTACGACTCACATATAATAAGTTCATTGCATACGTATCTATGACTATATAATCCCCATCATGATACGCGCCAATGATTATAATGACACTAGCGGTGTATAATAATGACAGTTCGTTCAAATAATGACTTCATTATTTGAAGGAACTGTCATCATTATACGAACGTACTGTGAATGTCAGTCTAAACCTACGTGGATGACACTTATTTGACATTTTGCCTCACCACCATTGACAAATAGATTTAAAAGATTTGATATAAAATGGAATTTATGAGTCGTAGATAAAGCGTCGTATTCGACTCGCACACAACTGATATAAAAATCGCTCGCATGTTTATGCGCTTGCCTACGGCTCGTGTATAAACTTCATGCTCGCAATTTATATCCTTAGTTATGTGCTCGTCAAATAATATACTATTGTTTCCTACACGATCATAAAATGACATTTTACATCTTAGATACCGGGGCAAAAACAGCTATAAGGATTCTTAACGTCCGCCTGGGCATTAAGCGTTGCCATGGTTTATATGTCAGATACGTCAAATATTTGAAATATAATATATTATATTTATAATTGTAAATTTTAAATCATCAATGTCAGTTATTGGCAATTAAGGTTATTCTGTTTGACAATTAATTGTCTGCATTGTCACTCAACTCCGGATAGTTTGTATTGTTATTCAACTCCGTAGATAGGCATGTCACTTGATTACGTCAAAATATTTATTAATATTATTCAAACGGAGGAACAAAACCATTGTAGGACATAAAATTTTGTATGTACTACCACGGGCATTACTTGATGTTTATACCCTCGGGCGACTTAAAAAGCTTGTGGGTCGATAGCTTTTTAATCGATCACCCTCGGGGCATAAACATCCGTTATAGCCCTTGGTACATAAATAACTATTACGATAACAGTTCGTAGTTTTCTGATTATAAACACCAAACTGTCACTTGTCAACCAATCACAAAAATTACACTACTGTCAGTTAACAGTGCCACGCACAATAGGGTATTCCGGTGTTTTTGAAATTGTCATTTTTTACAAAGTATGGGTGCTACTGTTTGCTACTTCACAAGTAAAATATCAAACATTGTTTTAAATTAAGAGAAATCGTTGTTTGAAGTTTGAATTAGGATTGGTCTTTGTGACGTCACAAAGACCGCTCAATGTGAGCGACTTGACAACGTTGCTATATCTAGGGTGCATGTAGTAATTTTTGTCTTCTGTTGTGTCAATGTTTAGAATCGCTCGTTTGTTGACACCTGCCTTGGTTATTGAGGTTATATCAAACACTTGTTCAAAATGTATAAACTCCAACGCTGACATTGTTCTGTGCCGAGCTGTAACAGCAGTAGAACAGTAACTCCTGATAAGATTTTCTTTACATTGCCGACTAGCGAGATGAGAGATGTTTGGCTTCAAGTTTCAATGATCAAATCATCTCTGAAAAAAGTTACCTTTATTCGTTGTCAAACAACAGGGTCGCCAACTGCCAACTTGGCCGATCAGCTGTTCGAGAGCTGTCCGCTGTTGCCATCGCTACTAGGGATCGGTAATTATCGTGTATTTCCAAGGGTGGTCGATGAATTTAAACAAAATGCACTTTTAATTGCAATTATCCCATAGAAAAACTAAATAAAAAAGCTCATAGCTTAACTTTATGAATCCTCATAAATTGTACAATAGGTTAAACCGAATATCTGTTTAAATTTTGACATTACCGGAATACCCTATTGTTGGTTATTTGTCAATGTATCTGATAATACGTGTTTTCTTGATAATAAGTTCCTAGATTTTGTTAACATTTTTCCAATGTTTAATTTATCTCTAAAAATACTTCAAACCTCCTTTTTCCTTAAAAACGATCAAGAATTAATAAATTGTATTAACCATAGTCACTTAAATTAAATTTTAAGTTTGCCGGCATCATAAAAAAGTAACGTATCCCTTTATTTTCCAGTTTTTCAAACCAATTGTTCCGGTAAATATAAGATTACTGCAGGACCATACCGGAAGAGCCTCGGGAGAAAGTGACGTTGAGTTTGCGTCTCACGACGACGCCGTGAGGGCTATGTCGAAGGACAAGGGCCACATGCAGCACCGTTACATCGAGCTGTTCCTGAACTCGTCCCCGTCGGGCGGGACCTCAAACGGCGGCAGCCAGTCTGCCTACGGCGGGATCGGCCGCAGAAGGCTCTAGGGCGACCTCTTACGAGAATAATAGTGCCGTCTCTTAGTTGTAATACGCAACTACTTATATACACTATACTTTGTATTTTGTATTACAGATAACTATTCCAGAACATTCGATTTATTTCTTTTTGTTTTATGTACGTTAGGAAATTGATTTTAAGTTCTCTCTCGCTCTCGATAACGATAATTCCATCCGAAAACTAAATCTGCTAGTATAAATATAAAGCACTGCTTATAATAAGTTGGAATACATGAATGTTAATCTGAAATAAACTGTCTTTTTTATAGATTTTGGTTTCTTTTGATTGTCGTTCGTCCTATTCAGTTTTATTATTCTGAGTAAATTATATGATCAAAAATACATAAAAAGAGAAGCAAATGGAAAGTTATGAGAAAACTAATTTGAAATTTATATAACGTGAATAATTTTTATCGTTTTGCACCAAAAATACTATCCGAATACGTATTGGGGTTGCTGATTACAAATATACGGTCAAAATAAGTTAAATTTTGCATATACATTCAAAGTTTTTCTGAAATACTGGCTAACGAAATTGGCGAGAAAATTAATAGGGAAAGACAATCGCTGTATCATTTTTGGCACGAGGTTTATGAGCTCATTGCAAAGCGCTACCAAAATTTAAAAAAATTATCCAAGATGTTGACAAATACTCCAAAGCGCAATTTCAAATAGTTAGATTTTTAGCCGGTAAAGAAAGTAGTATAAAATGGCTAACTAATTACTGGCTAAAACTAATAGCGTTTTTGATTTATACAATTTTGTGCACGCACTCAGTGCGAACTGCACCAACTCCGTGCATTTTTATGCACAATCTTGGTGCAGGTTATACACAAAAGTATATAAATTCGAGCATAAGCAGGGCCACCCTAACCACAGGGCTAAATGGGCTATAGCCCTGGGGCGCCAACCTTGTGGGGGCGGCAATTTTTATTGGTGTTATATTTTATGTTATTATTAGTTATTTTGATATTAGTTGATTTTATTATAAATCTTTTCATGACAAAATCAACCAAATAACCTCTTCGAAATGAAATAGAAAATTGTATGTCTGTTCTTAGAATTTCCCAAGTTACTTATATATGGTATCAATGAAAAACATTCGGGTTTGGTTCGGTTAGCGCAAGTTTTCTATGATCTGCCAGCCTAGGTTTGCCATATTTTACTTATCAAAATATATGAGACATCTAGTAGACATGTATGAGATCATGAAAAAATATATGAGATACTGATCTATTTGATCATGGTTTCATTGTTGTTCATTGTTAATAATGATAACTGCATCTTTTACTTTGGTGTTCCAAATTTACTGTGCTTTTAATTTATATGGGCTTGTTATGAGGTGTTATTTTTTTAGAAATGTTAATTACAGTTATTTAAAGTTATTACTCAATTATGAACTGTTCTTACTTATTGATTTTTTTGTTATTTTTAAAAAAATATTAAGTGAGCGCGCAAAGTAGGAAGCATGACTAAATCTCGGAAACTGTTTGTTAACTACAAAAATTCTTGAACACGTCGATTGTAAATTATACACATATTTGTAAAAAATTTAATTTCCGGTTTTGTACTTATGACGTCATCGACAAATGACAAACTCCATATTTTTCTTGTTAATTATGATAGATCTGTTAATTGTCTTCATGGTAGCATACAAATTGTATGACCTTACATCAGAAAATTTACGAGAAAAAGCTTAGAAATTAAGAATTTTGTTTGTGAATGAAAAGCGAATAGCAGTTTTAGGTAGATATGTTTGCAATAGGAATTGAACCATCAGCACACTACTTAGAATCGTTGTAAATGATTGAAATATATTGTGAACAAACTTTCAGGATTTCAGGTAAACGTACAAAGTTTAAGGTTTACTATGAGACCCTTTTGAGGTTTCTAGAACGGTGGGTTGAGGTTTTTGACATTTTTATCTCACTTGTTTCAACAATCTTACGGGAGAGTCCGTGTTCCTACACAGTGCAACTAATTTTACCCAAAACGCATTTTAATATTCTATTCGGAATATCCATGTTCCCGAGAGTTAAAAATCAACGTGTTCGAGAATTTTGTACAATAACTAACCCTCATTTAGATTTTCTCATATTTTCATACTTTACGCACTCGATGTCTACATACCATAAATATGAAAATAACAACTTCCACTAAAATCTTGAACAGTGTCATCCTAATATTTAAATGGCTTAAATCCAAAACAATAACATTTACAGTAGAGAAAAAACGGTTCAGATTTGTATAGAACCAGACGGAGACCAGCTGCTTTACTTATTAGGGTTGTAAAGACGTACTATATATACTATAAATTATTATGATACTTATTGCATCCTTTAATCGATGTGAAATTTGCTTATCGAATTATGCAACACAAAACCTATGTTGGCAAAATTTGAGTATTTGGACTATTTTCGTATAAACTAGGCTGACAATTTATTATATGGAAGAATGGTTTAACAGCCAATTTATTCCCAATTTATTCCTTATAAAGGGAATTTGTAGGAATTCCCGCAGTACAGGAACTGCTGTTTTATGTTTTTCTAAGATTATTTTATATTTGATGGCAAATCTAATCAAATGTTTCAACATAAAGCTTTTGGTAACTTTTCAAGGATAATAAATAATTGACTCAAAAATTCCGTCGACATTTCCTAACGTGGCCACAGCACTAGGCACTGCGTATTTTTAGTAATGCTACTACAAATTCTTTAGGGCAGAGCAAATTAAATTATTTGAGTAATTTATTTATGTAGAGTGACCTATTCAATAACTTAAATACATGTGATATAAATTTGTAAAAGAAAAAGCACCAAATATATAAGTTACGTTTGCTTTTGTTTACTATAAACGTTGGTTTTTTCATTTCGTCTTTTTTTTCGAATTTTGTATAAATATTATGTTTTTGTTTAGTATAATGATAATGAATTGGCTTTTTCTAGTTCTGACACTTTTGAATAACTTTGTCGGTCACCCCGCATCCGTTAGCTATCTCGTGTATTTTCTTATGAAGAGGGGCGCATTAATTTTAGTAGCCCACGGGCGTCGAATATCTTAGGACGGCCCTGAGCATAAGCCGAACATACAAACTCGCACCAGTATGGTGCTAGTGCAGCCGAGTGCAGTAAATCGAAAACTCTATAAATTTCTGTGATGCAAGTTTGCTTCTTTATTTTAGAATGCGAATGCAGATAAAATCGTCGAGATGGTCAATTTGAAGACCCCGTATTATCCTAATTCACCCTATTTAAAAACGAATAAAGAAGCAAAATTGAATATAGCTACATGATAAATTTGGCAATAAACTACAAAAAAAATAAATAACAAAAAGAAAACAAAATAAAATATTCGTTGCACCTAACATTTAAGGCACATAAATATAATATACGAAATTATTTTTTTTAAAAGTATATTTTGTCATATGTGTATCTGTAAATACAATCACTCATTTGAAAGTACCCCTCTGCAGCTAAATTCATACTTCGAATCGAATGTCACATTTGCCGTTAGTCTTGTGTTTTCGGTACAACGGGTGGTCGGTACAACTTTTCTCCGAGAAATTCACGTTACTTATAATGCCGCTAAAAACCGCGTAAACTACAATAAGTTCGTAAAGATCCGCTTTTCATATTCCGATTGGGTATATGAAGTGCGATATTGCTAATACGATTAATAACGCGATAAATAATACAAGGGATTCAGTGGTCGGTAAACGCTAATTGTCAGAATCACCACCAGGCCGAGCCACACGTCGAATCTAATGTCAAATTTGCCGGCACTCTTGTGATTTCGGTACACCTTTTCTCCGAGATTACGCGTTAATAATAATTGTACCGCTGTAAACCGCGTAAATTACATGTGTGTTCGTAATGATCCGTTTTTCACGTCTCAGTCGGTTTATCAAGTGCGACATTCCTAATACGATGAAAACGCGATGAAATAATGCAAGGGATTCAGTGGCCGGTTGACGCTAATTGTCAAAATTACCGCTTGGCGGTGTTGTGCAAAAGTATCTCTCGTCTGTCAATTATGTTAACAATTCGTTTTGTATTTTCTGTTGTTTGATAATTATTATTGTTGTTCGTGTGTTACGCGTTTTTGAGATTTTTTCGTTTGTTTCTCGTCTGATTGGTACACCTGGATGTCGGACCCAAGTGCTCTCAAACAACTGGTGAGTTCTTAATTCTTTGCATTTCTTGCGTTCTATATGGTTAAAAAATCTTACAATAAGGAGAAATAGAAGTAGTAGGGTTTTAGTGGTGTATATTTGAAAATTCTTGATATTATAATAATCTATTTAATCTTAGAAGAGGGCACCAGACGCAACACGTCTCGGCAGCGGGACCGAAATTATTAGGAGATGGGACAATCTCAGTAGTATTGACATAAGTGAGGGGTACTTTCTTCTTAGTTTTTCGACGGTACCTTTTTGGTATGCATTATAGAAACTAATTTTGGGCTGTTGGTTACTTTGCGGTCGCGAAAGGTAGTACCAGATTCGGTCTCAGTGCGCACTAGTGTTACTACCAAAAGAAAACGCCATATAACATTGCAAACCATAAAAATTTCTAGGTTAAGTTCCAATTGCGAACCGCGCTAAGTGCGTGTTCTGGTGGAGTTGCTCAAGTTAAGACAATCAACATTATTTTAATGTATTAACGTGTGTGGACTTGATCTATTCTCCGATTTTAACCTACAAGCTCCTTTTATTAATTTGGTGAGGTTAAGTTCCAATGCGAATCCAGCCGTTCAAAATTATTTTAGCGCTATAGTCCAATTTGATCCAAAGTGATAAACATATTCTTAGATTACCAAATTACTTAAAACATATCAGTCTGTTACTCTAGAAAATTTAAATCACCTACACTAAATACCGATTTAGATTTTTGTGTTAATTTCTACTTTTAAGTCAGTTTTCGACAGTCAACTGTCCAAAAACTCGATATTGAAGTCAATGATATTTTCAAATAGAAAATATATTACGTACATATTATTTTTATTATTATTACCAGGTACATTTTTAATATTTCTAAACGAAATAATTTAACATTATCACAGTATCACGGTTCTGACCAACCACCATAACACTTTTCTAGTTCTTTGGCAATTCTTAAGCATAATCGGTCTTGATGAGGACCTGCAACGACCTAGAAAAACACATTTAATCATAAAAAATATCAAGCACAAAGATGTTTGTTTATAAGGTACTTGTATTCCAATAGGTAGTCCTAAGTTGTTTCTTCCTAAAGGTACATGGGTGGCTGGAAGTTCCAAAATATTAAACAGCATTGGATAAGTCACACTAGTTGTTTCCACAAATATTTTATTGTGCCTTGAGGCTGCAGTTGGATAAGTTGGGAATAGAAATACACCATTATCTCCAAGCTTTTCCTGAAAAAAAAAAACAATTATTTGAGTTTTTGAGGATAATCAGTGGCGGACTGGCCAGGTGGTGCCAGGTTGCCCGATGGCAAGTGCCCCCCCCTTAAGTGGGCCCCCTTAAGGAAATTAATAATATATTTATTTATACTGAAACTTGCACGGGACCGCCTTAAGAATTTATTTTTGTTTGGCAATAAATAATAACCCGATAAGAAAATTGCATGGTGAGTTTTAAGAAACCCACTTTGGGAAACAATAAATATTCTCCAAAAGGCCCTTGTTAAGAGAACTTGTTAAAACGTATTACTATTTGAACTTGAAACTTTTTACTGGACTTTTATCTTTAATAAAAAACAAGTTTTTTTTTTTAATTTGGTTGATCGGGTTCTGGCAAAAATATTATTCATCCGAAATTGAAATACCAATACGTCACAACGTACGGAATTATTTATAATGGCATGACGTGGGAGTTTTTACCAAGAAAAATTAAAAATAAAAAAGTCAATGCTATGATGTATAAAATTAAAACTTAAATCGGATAATTGATATACAAGAAAACATTGTGGAATATTTGCTGAACATATGAAAGGGGCCAAAATAAATCAAAAAAATAAAATTTTACTTGGGTACAAAAATGAATCACTTATACAGAATGTTCTTTTCTACATCGAATAAAAATAAAATTAAATTTATTTATATAAAAATTAGAAACAAAGTTGCGCATTTTTGTGTTGATTAATGATAAAAGTAATATACCTTGTTCAATTTCGAAGATATCATAAAATTGATGTACAGGGTGTTATAAAAGTTATAGATAATCATTCGCCCTACAGCCAGAAAATATTTTCATGTTTACAGGGTGTCCCACAACAACGTACCAACAAAATTGTTTGTTTAAATGGAATACTAGGTATATTATTGCAATTTTTGATCGATTTTTAGCCTAATTGTTTTGACTTTAACTTGTATTAGGCTATTATCAACTGTTTCTGAGATATTGTGCAAGGATTGTCAAAAATGAGCATTTTCAAAAAATTATTATAAGGTACATAACTAACAAGAATAAAGAAATAAATCATTTTGGATAGTAAAAGTATAGCATTTTTTACAGTTATTATTCATTTGCTAAATAAATTAAAATCTAATATGACTTATCCGGAATAACTGGAGATTTGCTAAATGTCAAATAAGTAACAAGAATTTTAAATGGAACACTGTGTATATCTGACTTCGAAAGATCGATATATCAACTTTCCTAAAATATCTAAGTCGGGGTAGGTCACATTCTTGGTGGAAATATTACATTTTCCATGGTTTCCACAAAAATGTTGTAATATTCCCATAAATTTTTTCCTCAATATGTCTACAGAGTAACTAATCAAACTCGATTAAATCAGGCGATCTAATTTTTCAAAGCGTTGGACCACCATGAACAATTTAATGTCATTGATAAATATTATTAATCAATTTTAGATTGATATATAAATTACTATTTCTTTGAAGGAAATAAATTCACAAAAATATAAAATAAGATAAATAAAATCACAAATTTGTATAAATCAAAATTGCAGAATGCTATTACTAAAAGCTGCTGCATGAAAAGAAGAATTATTCTAATTAAGAGATTGTTAAATTTCGTCGAACAATCTGGATATTTAATATTAATTTATGAATATTGTGCATAAGTTACAAATGTCACATTAGATGCTTAATAACTTTTTAGCTGTTGACCACCGAGTTAGACATTTTAGGAAAGTTGATTTATCGATCTTATATATGGTATTTATTCCTTCTTTTCTTATTTTTAACATTCTTATTATTATATTACATTCGTATTATTTTTTCAATTTATGACAAAGTTACAACCGTTTGAGTTATTAACAAAACCGCATTTAAACCGGCGCCTTAAGCAATTGAGAAAACCAATAAGTCCATATTATGCTACTTTTGCTCAAAATGATATTTGTTTTATAGAAAAAGAATTAATAATAATTTTTTTGTTCATTTACTTATTCAATTTATGTTGATTTTGTTTTAAATATTTTCTTTTAAATTTATTTACTTTCTATCGTTGCAATGTGTAGTGGGTGTGTTCAAACGGCTGTATTTTTCAAGGAATTGAGAAAACAAATAAGTCCTTATAAAAAATTTATTCAGAATGACATTTGCTTTCTAAAAATAATTATCGGGCAAAAAAGTGGGCAACAAAAAAAGGTGGGCCCCCCCTTAGCTTCCTGGCAACCAATATTTTTGGACCCAGTCCGCGCCACTGAGGATAATAGTGTACTTTACCATGATATCTTTCTTAAGGGCTTCAGCTTTATTCTTGTAGTATCCATACCTCCTTCCTGGGATGTAAACTTTGGTTACGTTCAACAAATGAAAGAATAAACCATTCAAGGAATATTCTGAAAATCCGAATAAGCTCTTCAGTAACTCCCAATAAACATTCTTCATCTTTTTATTCGGCGGTTCCCTTAAAACTGAAGGAATATCACGCATTTTGTAAAATATAGTAAGACACATCTCGCATGTGTGTTCTAGATTAAACTTATAATCTCGAATATTCATTTTGCTTGTATTTCGAAGATAGTTGACAGCGTTCTGCATAGCTGCTTTGATATCCTTGTCAACTGATCGTGTCAGCATGGATCTGCCAACCTCGTCCATAAAAAAGACGTCCATCTTTGATAAGTCTACCTAGAACCGACTAGTTTGAATATTTGATCAAATAAACTTGAAGAAATATATACATCTTCATCTAATCTTAAGTCAGTTGTTTCATCGCACATCACCTTAGTCATAAGGTGAAGATCTTCTGCGTATCTTGTCAATGGACCTACTACTAGATAGTTCTTGAGGGTGTCATCAGAACTGGATGGATAGTGACCATTTATCGAGATAACCCCTAAAATTGCCGATTTTATAAAAGCATTTTTTTTTTTATCAAAGGAAGTCTTGCTTACTTGGTGTTGGTTTATGTCCAAAGACGCCATTGAACATAGCTGGAACGCGAATAGACCCGGCAACATCTGAACCAATGCCTATTAACGAAGCACCGCACCCCAATAAACTACCCTTAAAATGCGTTTCGTGAATAGAATTTTCAAAGAAATGGAAGGACATACTTCTCCACCAGAAGATCCTCCACTCGTCCTGTTTGTGTCGTAAGGATTACAAGTCCTTCCTTGTATCAGATTTGTGGTTTCCCATGAGAGACAGAGTTCTGGTGTATTTGAGACTAGCAGTGGTATTGCTCCAGCTGATTTTAGCTTGGAGACTGCGTCTCCATCGGTTGATGCTTTTAGGCCTAGTCGATTACTTGAGCCGACAGAATAACTCATACCTATAAGTAAATAAGTTATTGTTTGAAAATATACAGATTGTTGTGTAAGATTGAGACATCCTAACCAGTAAACATTCATCTATTCTCATCATTTGTTTTTGTTTCACCGCAATAACTAAATTTTTGTGGAAGAATATATATGTTACGGTTAAAGTGATAAATGTGGTTTGTATTAATAATTACCGGCTATTATTAATAATAACCGCATCATTTGGTCAATGTGATTAGAAACACTTAAATAATCACATGGACCGGCTATTATTAATAATTTCCTAACGGGCACGGTAAAAGTGATAAAAACGTTACTTTTTAAAAAGATCTTTTGTATACAGTCTTCAAAGAAGTTAGCTAAGTTATTTTGATTGCTATGTAACCTATTATATTTATTTACTCGACGCAAATCATCAGTACGGCTAGCCCAATGACCAAAATTACGAATAATACAAAACATTGATAATACAGACTGTTTTCTTTTGTCTCCCTTGTACTTTAGAAACTACTGGATATAATTGGTAATGATATTTAGTATACACCCAAGGACGGCTCAATGACGAAAATATAAAAAAGAACATTTTATACAGAGTGTTCAAAAAAGTTAACCATTTTATTATCAATAACACCCATTTTTATATTTAATGCATGTGGGTAGTTTTTTGTAAATGTACAATTACAAATTATTAAGTTACTTCTCAAATCGCATTGTACCCGTGTGTGTGTGTACCCGTTTTTTTGTGGCGACGATTCCGGAGAAACTACTAAAGGTATCGGGACGAAACTTCATATTTAGAAGTTTCATAACCAAACTTAGAGCTGAAAAGCTTTCTGTTGAAGGGGGTCCAAAGGAACTGGAGGTTTAGTCTTAGCATTTTTGAAAGATTTTGCAAATAAGCCGCCATTTCTGGAATTTCGTCGAAATAGTTAAATAATAAATTAAAGATGAGGAAATTCTGAATAATTTATCACTGACATTTTTTGGTAAAATCAATAGTTTAGCTGCATGGGCAAATTCTATTTCATCGAGATCGGTCGTACTGCATTTAAACTAGTAGCCAGGATTTGTCAGATTTTTTGATTCTAATGACAGTAGGTAGTGTCAACCGCTAATGTATTGACAATAACTTCTGTCAATATAAGCTGCGTTCGTATATTGTATTACACTTTTTACACCCAGAACACGTAAGTGTCATTTGGACGGTGTACCCGGTGTCAACGGAGTACAATATCCGAACGCAGCTTTAATCGACATATCTGTCTAGTTCTACTAGTTTTATTTTAATGCAGACATTAACTGATGGAAAATAAAATTATATTACCGTTTAGACTGCAGCTTTCTTTCACTGTTAATGGCACACCGAATAAAGGATATCTTTTCTTTAATTCGTCGTCTGACAAACCACAGGTGCACAGAAAATTATCACAATTTTCAGCTTCAGCCAAAGCAGCTTCGAATCTGTCCTGTACTACGGCATTGATAAACGGATTCACAGCCTTTATCCTTTCGATGTAAGTCTGAATTATCTTCGTGCTTGTGATCTACGAAGAAATCAAAGAATTAGTCTGACGATATTTGAAGATTAAAATAAAAAACTAACCTCTTTCTTTCGAATTTTCTCCGCCAATGTCGTGGCACTATAAAACAGTATCTTGTCCTGGATTTTCGGCACTATTTTCTTTGGAGTTTTCGAAGCCCACCAGAAATATGGCACCAATAATAATGCTAGAAGCTTTTGGAGCAGAATTGTTATTGTAAATCCAATTTCCATCTCGATGTGAGTTTGTAGAACACTGGAAACACCGAGAAAATGAGTACGACTACATTTTAGATGTAAACAATAATGATAATTGTATTAATAACAGCGCACTGCTTTTGCGTTGAAAGTAAACTTATATCTGAGCCACTGGTACACGTGCTGAAAATTCATTCATCTGAATTCCAATTGTGAAAGTTATGATCGTTCTTGAAGTGTGGCTGGACTGCATATAGCTTATTTATAAATTACAACTTGCTGCAAAGTGAAAAGCATTGGTTTGTTGTCTTGCTTCTGGCTCCCATGGCGCAATTGTCTTGTAACTGCAATGTCGACCTTTCGTACGACATGAGATGGTACTCAAAGTACACTCTTGGAATTAAGTAAGTTCTATAAATATTTTAGCTGTGTGTCGATGATATATCCAAGTACAAGTTTTTTGTTGTTCTGGTCGACCGCTCGGCCGCTAAGTGCAAAAAACTGTCCGTTTACACTTTACGCTTCAACTCGTATATCGGAAATTTGTTATTTGCGAAACCTTGTTCGAATGCTTTGAATTGGTTTATAATGATTTATATGTTTCTATTTATTAGCTTAATGTGTAATTAATTAATGTAATTCCTACATTGCAATGCAATTGTGTTTTTATTAAATATGACGTTAATTTTATATTAATAAACATAAAAGTTTTCGATTACATGAAATGAAAATCTCATTTCAAGATATTGCATACAACACAACAAATTATACTTACAACCTTATTGCATCTAATAGCTTTTTTTGTGTTAATAAATACAAAAATCAATTTCTTGTTGTCAATATTTTTACTTTTCAGGTTATTTCAGAACTGACATATGTATTAACATTTATTCACAAAATAGAAATAAATTAAAATAAAATTGCTTTAAATTTGTCTTTGTGGCAATTTGTTAATTGTGATTTACTGGTGTTTTCGAGATATTTAGCTTCAACGATATTTTGCAGTGTTTAACTTAATAAACAGAAAGGAGTATGTATTTTGTATAGCATGATTACTATTTTTTTATATTATTATTTTGTATTTACTTTACAGCAATATGTTTCAAATATCTGACAACTGAAAATAATGACAATTATGTATATCATTAATTTACAAAAATTTTTGGAAGCAAGCTCTAAATTTTCGACTAATTTTGATGGAATGTATAAATGTTATAATTATTATTAAAAAAAAAAATAAACCAAAATATACGACCATCTAAAAGAACATTTATACAACATAAAAATTATTTCATCAAATTTGACCTGGGATGAGTATAAATTGTGTTGGTAACGGGTATATAATTTCCCAAAAGGAGACGCTTCAGAAAGAAAAGTTGTTGGTTTTTCTTACGTATAGCTTTTATTGCATATTAATTACTCACAATCATATGCAATAAAAGCTATACGTAAGAGAAACCAACAACTTGACGATTTGAACCAGGGACCTTTGCGTCGCTAGCACAATGCTCTCCCATCTGAACTATTGACATTGTGCTAGCGACGCAAAGGGCCTTGGTTCAAATCCAGGTTGTGGCTGTAATTTTTGATATATTTAAAATTTTCATCCCGCCTGTATGTTACCATATTATTAACTTATAATATTACTTAGACAAAAGTATGTCGTTAAACATTTTCAGTTATAGTTTATATTGTTTGGAAATTAAAGAGACCTTCATTTTTAATGTATATGCATTTTAGCTAACCTCACAGTACACAATTCATAAGTCAAAATGTTATTTTTAACTTATTATCGTTGTTAATGCACGCCTCTTAATTTATTTAGAAAACAAATTTAGAAATAAAATTTCCAATAATGTTCCAGCTAATATATAGTAAATGAAAAATGTGTGCTTGTTGAGCTGGAACTATATTACAATAAAACTTCTGTAGAGCTCTTTGAAATATTAACAAAAAAAGAAAAATAAAAAATTAATTAGTTATCAAACAATGCAAAACCAAAAATGAAACACAATAAATACATATTACAACAATAAAAAATTATTAATTATAAGTAAAATTTTAATAATTTGTCTTAACAAATGAACAAAAGAAAATACCAAAATGTTTTGTTTTTTTTTCTAGAAAGTAGAAAGTAATATGTTTCATATGGTCTTATTGGTTTTCTCTGTTCCTTCTGAAGTTGGAGCCGTTTGAAATAAGATATTGTTAATAATTCAAACGGCTGTAACTTTTTAATGAATTGAAAAAGTAATTTACTTTCTGAAAAAAATTGTTTTGCGGAAGAAACGTGGGACAGGCTGTATATATTGCTATAATTTAAATTATTTTGGTTGTCAAGCATGTATTAGATGTCATGAAAGATAATTTAACATTAACTGCTGTAAAGTAAATACAGATATAAAATTTCCATTGTCCTTAATACAAAATACGTCCTAAATGTAAATTTAAATTAAATTTAGAGAATTTATTTACATTTAGTGAATATATTTTAATATTAAAATTCTGAAATAGTCTATATTTAGTGATAATCATTGGCATCAAGTTGATTTGCGCATTTACTTACTTACTTACTTAAGTCCGTCATCCTACTGCTGGGCGAAGGCATTTACTTGCGTAATTAATATGTGTATTAGTTAACATAAATTTATATAATGTGTCATGATTTTACGCAATATCTTAAAATGAGCTCTTCGTATCATATTATCAAATTTCATGTTTATTAATATTATTATAAAAGTAATTCTATATTTAATTAAGTGCATTACATACTCGTAAACTTAACTGTAGTGATCATATTTCATCTATTACATTGCAATGAAGATATCACATTAAGGAAAAGGTCGGACACGCTAAAAATAAACTAAATCCCGTTACATTACATCCATCGAAAAACCACCTCGTGACGGACAACTTTTTGCGAAGCGGCCGGGTGGAGGTAGAACAGTACACGAATATATAACCGACATACTATTTTCAAATCCTGCGATAGCGATACGAACTTACTTATTTCCATGACTCTACATATACAGAGGTTTCGCAAATTTGCCTTTTCTGCTAGAGACCAAGAATTGGAACATGGAATTTTGTGCAAGTGCCACAAGTATTGAGAAATGTTTTTAATTCGTATGGTATGATTGTGTGTGTCGTGTGATAAGCTCCAATTAAGGTGACCGATCGAATGTTTTTCAATTTGCGACACAAACCTGTTCTATATTGTTTTGATGGCAATCATACGCAATCGAGGTAATCTAAAATTGTACCAATTGCTACGAAAACCTTGGGGTATAATTTATGGACCGATAGGTCAATCAAGTATTTTATTTCCAATCTAATTTTAACAGTTTTTTTTAATTTTATTCTTTATGTTCGCCATCGTAGTTGCAATATCTCCATGAATTTCTTCTTCAATATGTCTCCAGAGTAACAAAGCAAACGGGGTTAAATCAGGCGACCTAGTTGTACAATGTACAATTAAGGGGTAATGCCACTCTAGCGCGACAAAAAATAGCCGATTTTGGAGGTATATTTTTTTACAATATAGTAAATAAATTACAAAATCTCTTTAAAGCCTTATTGTTCATATTTTGAGGAATATTCACAATAAAAAAAAACAAAAATAAATAAAAAATAGCAGCGTTAGAGGACATCAAAGGAAACCTCTTCCGGCGGACAGGGTTGCACGGCCGGAAAGATTTTGCACGCAGTTTTTCACTTTGCCATAAAAGCAAAAAAAGAATTGATTCTATATAAGATTATCTCAGGAAGTACGTACGGAAATTAGAAAATTCCGCTTTAAAACAAAATGGCGCACGTTTGAACACAAAATATCACTTTTAGGTACAAAATTAGGTTAAAAATTGTTTATAACAAAACAAGTTTCAAACTTATCGTAAAATCCGTAAGTACTTCTCTAGATAATATTGTTCTGAAGCTGCATATAAAATTTCAAGTGAATTACGAAGATCAGTTGAAGTTATGTTTCCGGCCAGTTTGAAAAATGCGATTTTGAGAAAACACCGTTTAAAATATTGTGTAACTTTGATGTATAGAATTGTTATATTTTACTATAGTCGGCGAAGCCTGGGCCATATAATTATCTTTTCAAATTAACATTTTCCTCCTCTTGTTTCTTTCTGTTTGATTTTGACGACAGACGGGCCTGTTTTGCAGCATCAGTCAGGGATGACTCTGAAAACATGATGCGCCGTGCGTCAGCCTTCGCGCAGATATTATTGCAGCTTGGCTAGATGCACATCCATAATACCCCCATCACTTCATAAGGCTGGATAATGCATCATTGACAACACATATAGCTATACTTGCTGCAATATCCACAATTACTTTGCCACTTGAAAGTGAAAATGAAAATGAAATCACCAGGTGGCATTTCATCGGTCAGAATTTATGATGTGTCGCCCAGACGTATTTTCTTCATTTTATCAATTGAATCATGATTATGACGAATGGCTAGTCCATCATAAATTGAAAGCTCATTTATAGGCTTCTGGGTTAACTTCCCTTTTTCTTCGAGGCCCTAACTAATTTTTGTCAAATGGCGGGGACGAGTGCCATTAGCTTTTTCACGTAATCTATGCATTCCTTTTCTTATTTCCTTTTCTTATTCCAAAATTTTCAAGCTTTGCAGTGTAAGTATTTAGATTTTATGAGAATGTCACCAACATTTCTCCAGCTGATAAGTGCCACCAATCATACAGAGAAGAGAAAATATGTTTTCTCTATGTTCCATCGTCCGAGACAGTTACCCCATTCTTTTTTTTACTATTTTCAATTGACTTTTAGCCCTCCCTTCTTCTGCTGCTTTCTGCATACTTTGTTGACAATGCTTCTGTTTCCACGAAAATGGTGCGAACAACTTTATCGTAAAATTAGTGAAAAATCTGACGAGGAAGGTCCTTGAATGCGCAAAACTTTTTAATTATATCTACACCTATTCTTATGCACATGACAAGGATAATTCCGCTATTCATTTTATATCCTTTTTGAACAAATCGGCAACTCGGAATGAAAGTTTGTTCAAAATTCTCACAAGAAACCACGATTTGAAATCCTAAGTCACGGTTGCCACTTTCGGCCAATTTCGCATTTGATTTGCACGTTTTACACACTACAACTTGTGAAATAGCAGAAAACACAACAACAAAGTTCAAAAGATGATAATTAAACGTGATCCACTTCAACGTTGTAATTAATAATCTTCAACCGACATTACTTTTTTACCGGTGTGGACTGTGGATACGTTATCAGGCAGAGGCAACTCAAGTTCCAAACGATTCAATGCTTGTCATATTAGTTTTATTTGAAAATATGCTGCTTCCTTTCGACTCCTTTCGATCACGATATACTCCAAGAAAGTCACTAATTATTTCTGCTATCTTTTCACCAACTAATCAAGAACAACAGACGTTACATCAGACAGCTGTAACATTGTGCGGCTAGCGCCAGTTCAACGAACGTACCGAGGATATTTCCACAAAATCTTTGTGTTTTATAATATTTCATGTTATATTTCACACCACGCATGTAATTCCTCCAAATAAGATAAGAGCGTATAGGTCTCTAGGCCGTAACATCTCACGCTAAACTTTTTGCATATGCGCTCGGCTAGACACTTGGCCGTATGTTCATCAAATAAGCATTTAAAAACATTTTTTTCCAATATGAAACGTATTGTACCTTATTTCTAAGATCTCAAGACATCATTTAAGCAAAAAAAATTTTTGATTTTTCAATAAATCTAGAGTGGCATTTATTACCCCTTAATGTCTTTGATAAATATTATATAAACAATTTTGTAATCGTATATAAATTACTAATTATTTGACTTTGAAGCAAATCAAATGTTGTAATAAAATGTTACTAAATAGATGTACCAAATTTGGAACCAATTTACAGCATAGGGTCGTCAATAAGAAAATCGAAATAAGTTGTTTATATAAATTGAAATTTTTCCGTATAAAATATGGTTTATTGTCAATTAAGTTGTTAATGGTTCGATTTATACATATTATTGCGTCGCTATTGAAAACATGTAAACATTCAGGTTTAACATATACAGGCATACCAATACAACAGGAAAATTTTCTATACAGGTAATTCCAGAAGACCTGACCGCGCACCACGCCTTCCGCAGCATCACAAAGCAGCGCGAATGAGGTTTGCTCTGGATCACAGAGATTGGCAACTTCGTCACTGGACACCTGTACTGTTTACAGACTAGTCCAGATTTCGTTTAACTCGCTGCGACGGTCCAGTACGTGTATATAGACGTCCTGGTGAACGCTACGCAGCCGCTACTATACAGGAAGGGGATAGATTGGGTCATGGATCTGTGATGGTTTGGACTTGAACCAGTATAGACAACAGAACTGACCTTGTTGTGGTTCCTGATAGACTAAAAGCCATGAATTACATCGAAAACATCTTGGAGGACCATGTGGTGCCTGTTGCATATGGCGTCGGTCATAATTCCATCCTAATGCAGGACAATGCAAAGCCACATACCGCCGGCACCACCAGAAACTTTTTACAAGAACATGGAATTCAGGTCATGGAATGGCCGGCGTTAAGTCCTGACCTAAATCCTATTGAACACGTGTGGGATCAGCGTGACCGACGTATTCGCAAGCGCTCTAATCCAACACTAACCATACAGGAACTGCCACAAGCCCTGATTGAGGAATGGGAAAGCATGCCACGCAGGTGTGAGGAAGTGATTCATGCTCATGGAGGGCATACACTGTATTGTACCACACCAATCCACAGAAAACCCGACTGTCATCGATACTATGACAGTCATTTCCATTTTGTTTTCCGTTATTAATTTACATTTTTAAGTGTATCTTAGAAGTAACTAAGAGTTGTAACATTGTTTTTGAAATTTTGTTTAGTTAAATATATGCCTTCAAAGCATAGCACATTTGATTTGCCTAGAACTATTATTTAAAAACAGGTTACAGGTTTCGAAAAAAGCAGTGTACAAACTATAAGATGAAAAAGTGATTAAACATACGCACTAAATCATTAAATATATTATCTTAATGACCTAGTAATATATAACTATGTTGTTAAGTGAGATTTAAAATAATTAAAATTAAATGAAATAATTAATTCAAAAGTTTTTTTCTAGCTATGAGCATATTAAAACCACCTCATGTACACTAGTTTAATTATACTGGCACATAAATATATTCGTACATATTATAATGAAAATCAACTGTAATTATGTTACATAATACAGGAAGTGGATAGATTTGGTCGAGGATCTGTGATGGTTTGGGCCGGAATCAGAATGGACAACAGAACTGATCTTGTTGTGGTTCCTGGTAGACTAAATGCCATGAATTACATCGAAAACATCTTGGAGGACCATGTGGTGCCTGCTGCATATGGCGTCGGTCAAAATTTCATCCTAACCTGAATGACCTGAATCCTATTGAACACGTGTGGGATCAGCTTGACCGACGTATTCGCAAGCGCCCTAATTCACCACTAACAGGAACTGATACAAGTCCTGATTGGGGTATGGGAAAGCATACCCCAAGAATCTGTCCTCGATAGTATGACATTCATTTCCATTTTGTTTTGCGTTATTAATTTAAATTTTTAAGTGTAACTTAGAAGTAACTAAGCGATTGTTTTTGTAATTTTCTGTAGTTAAATATTTCCTCTTAAAGCATACCAAATTTGATTACATGATAACAACAATAGGGTATTTGACTGTATTAAAAATATGGCATGTATTATAGTCATCCTAATAGATTACAGTTTAAGAAAACTATTTGTTATTACTTTTCAAAAGCTGCTTATTACTTTTCAAAATGCTTTATTTCTATGAAAAACCAAAATTAAAATTGAATTTTATTCACGTCCTATCACGTGATTGAAAACGCTCTGTAATTGGGTCAGTCTCTAGTGATGTCATTCGTTAGTCCGCCTTAGAGCGCGTTCGGTTTGTCAGGGTATGGTATGGGGAGAGCAATGCTCAGATAACTTGGGTCGGCTGTCTCTCTCTTATATGCAGATAAACGCCGTATGACGTTAGTCCGCCTATTATGCAGCGCGTCACTCTCACCGTAAAATACCGGGTTATCCGAACGCGCTTTTATGCTTCTCCCGTTTGAATTTAATAGCACGAAAGCGTCATGTAAGCATAACTTTGTAGGTTAGGATAGCCCTAACCTTCAGCTGTCAGATCAGATAATACCTTTCGAAAATACGATAGATAACGTATTCTAGTCAATTTTACTTATGTCGAAGTAATCTTCACAACAGAAAACACTTGTATTGGCGGCTATTTATTTCATTTGGATTTCTACGAGCCAACCACTTTCTTCGCAGTTTCAAATCTTGCGGAACAGCTACAAATAGTTTATCCGGAGTTTTTCTTGACGTATCTCTGCATTGTGGATTTATACACCATTTATAACCCATTTTTATGTAGAAATTGTGAAAACAACACATCATACAACACAATTACCAAACGGCGACGATGCCGATGCTGACAGACCATATGGGCCGATTTGACATCTTGACATCACATCATCTTGACATCTTGACATCACTAACCGGTGACGTCACACAACAGAAAGTATCGTTTTGGCGGGCTTTTTGTGATTCAATTTTTAACTCTGATTTTTATGAAATATTGAGGAAATAATTACAAAAAATAATGCATTTACAATGTAGAGTGAAGGAATAAACACATTAAGATGGTTTTCCAAAAATAGTCAAATACCCTATTGTACAAAATTTAATCAAAATCCGAAGTGGTGGGGAACAAAACTGTGTTGATTTGACATTGAATTACCCATATATTACTAGGCATTAGTGATGATTACTAATACAAAGTATGACGTTTGATAAAATAAATAGCCGATCGATTAAAAAAAAACCTGATTTCACTAAATGCGGCAATACCGATCTAGATATAAGTAAACTCATAATCAGAGACCGCTTACGTAATCGCTGTGGTACCAGAATCAGTATTCAATAAGAAATCAATCAAGTTGCTTCGTATAGTCTTTTATTGCTTCTATGTTTGCTGCTGTCCACATATTAATTCGAATTTTATAAGTTGACCTTATTTATCTGGTCTTGCAATCATGATCTGCCGTATTGCATCAATGTAGACAAATACAAATAGAAAATCGAACAGCTATATGATTTTTTTTGTCACTCATAGCGCTTTTCATATCTTGCATACACTGCGCGTCAAAATTAACGCACTACTATTTTTTTACAATTGAATCGGTCGGTTCGAAAACACTGCAAGTCCAAAAAGCGAGTTCTGGGAAAATTAAGAAAATTATTTTGTCAGTGCAATATCTTGAAAAGTATAGCAGTTAGCTATTATATATATATTTTGTGCCAACAGACATAATATAAAGTAGTTCACAGAGAATTAAATGTATTACATATTTTATTTATATTTGCATTAAAAGCAGGGCTATGATTAAAACAATCATCATGGACATGTGCGGTTTTTGAACTCGACGGAAAAACAGCGTACATTTTTAACAATATTTGTTTATTTAAAGCATTTAAATAATATTTTTATTGTGATGTAGGTATGTATAGTGTTTTTGGAGTCAACAATAAATTCCTTATTCATTTCATATTATTATATTTTCCGAAACGCGTTAGTAATGCAGCAAAAACAAACAGGTGCACACTTCGTACATTAATTCCTTGTCGAAATTGAAATATAAAAAAATATCTCGTACTATGCCTCGAAAACAATTTCTTTCGACAACAAAAATGTATTTTTCTGTGGAGCATTGACGGTATGATTATGTTTTCGTCAAATATTCGAGCAACATTTGACGTAGTTATTTTACAGCCATAATAGAACACGTTTTTGTCCAGCCGGCCGGTCCGCTTCGAGAATTTGAAACGTGTTTTGTAAGTGCACATATGCGATGTTTCGAATCGAAATAACATTTTTATACTGTAGGAATTTTTAAGCGTTGACTTATTTATAAAATATAAATCTCAGTTTAATTTGCTTAGACGAATAATATACTGGGTATTAAAACAACTTAACATTTTTTTTATTTCTGCAACGAACTAAATTGAAAATACTAATACTTCTAGTACTGTTGTTGGACTAAAATTCTTTGTTTCTTTTTTAAATTAAGGATTATATTATCTAAATAGACACCAGATCTAACGATGCTATTAACTTAACAAAACCGGATACCCAAAGAATTTTTAAATGAACATTTGCAAACAAAAACTTATTTGTTGATTATCAATTGAATCGGTCGGTTCGAAAACACTAAAAGTCCAAAAAGTGAATTCTGAGAAAATTAACAAAATAATTTTGTTGCTGCAATATCTTGAAAAGTATAGCAGTTAGCTATTTTGTGCCAACAGACAAAATATAAAGTAGTTCACAGAGAATTAAATGAACTATATATTTTATTTATATTTGATTAAAAGCAGAGCTGTGATTAAAACAATCATCATGGGATTGTACTGTCTTTGAACTCGACCGAAAACAGCTTATATTTTTAACAATACTTATACATGATTAGTCAAAATTACCGGAACACCTTAGTAATTCTTTAACCGTAAAGAATTTCAAAGAAAAATTCAAACAAAAGTTTTTTGGTTTTAAACAAGCTATATATGTTCAATATACGGATGTTCATTTTATTCTGAAAATTTGGTAACCTTTTCTTTTTCTAATAGAACACCCTGTGCAATTCTGAGCAATTAACCGATCATTAACGGATAAAAAAATCAAGAAAGAATAACTAAACTATGAAATAACATAATAAATTAAATATTCAAGCTGGCAAATTAAATAAATGTGCATGTATGTGGGAAAATATTCTTAATTTGATGTCCAGGAATTTTGATTAATTGCTTATAACTAAAAAATGACAGTATTGTATTGAAAAAAAATGATTTCTATAAAAGAATTAATCCTAGAATTAAAAAATGTATGTTACCAAATTTCCAGAGTAAACAATAGTTTGTTTAAACACAATTTTTTTCTCAGTTGGAGAATTATTTAGGTTTTCGGTAATTTCGTCTATTTTTGATTAATTGATCATAACTCAAAAATAAGGCATTTTATAAAACAATCATACAACAGATTCTTGAATTAATCTTAGAATTAAAAATGTAAAGTTATACAGGATGTTCTATTTGAAAAAGGGAAGGTTACGAGATATCCAGAATAAAATGAACACCCTGTATAATAAAAATTGTGGAAAATTCACAATTCACACAGTTGGAAAATTATTTAGGTGTTCCGGTAATTTTGACTAACCCTATACAAATATGGCGATATGATAGAGTATGATATAGAGTTTGATGATTATATACATAATAGTATTAAATTTCCTCTTCTACGGTGGTAGTCGGTCTGGAAGTCACATGGTAGTAAAATTCTAAATTTTCACCAGTTACATACTTGTGGACTTTTTTAATATTATTTATCTTTTTGGTATTGATATTCATATTGATTACTTCGGCCTACCTTAACAACGATTTGAATGCAAATTACGAAGTTGGCGAATGTTTACGACTAATATCAGTAGAAACTGAGTAGAAACGCGTTGCATGACGAAGCAAAAAAGCACTGTTCTGGACTTGTTTATTTCGCCCAAGCATTCTCTTTAGGTCTATTCGATAGAATAAATCATAGTGAACATTTTGGCTATTTCAGTTCAAAATTGCCAATTTTGGGCTTGTACTGTTTTCGAACTCGCCGATTCAATTTTAATGATTATTTCTGTCGAGCCAATCATACGATTATGATGACGTGTTCTTTATTACCCATAAAGAAGCAGAAAAAGTTAGCAAATCGCAAGTCCAAAATTTACACAAGATAATAAATACAACTATTTAGATTAACAAATAGGCTGTTTGAGAATATAATTTGTAAGATTCAATTTTTTGGAGATCGGGTCTCACGAGGATATATTATGTTAAAATGTCCTTTTAGAATTATTTTTTTTTATTAGGGAACAAAAAAGGTTGTGGACCCCTGATCTATTCTATTTTTTGTTATTTTGTTGGGTCGTGATTGACAATAGCAATATACTAATTGTTGTTGCCATTTAAGAAACTATTGTACGTGATACAGCAATAGCAATTAATTTGTTAACAAAACGATATTATACACAGCTAGAAAAGATTTCTTGTTTTTAAGAAATATATTCTTTTGAATTTATTTGTTTGGATCAAAACATATTTCTTTTACGCAACAATATTACGTCATTGAACACTCTAGTTTATTTGCTTGTAGAGACTAATTAATTTATTTGGAATATTTATTGAGGTCAAATAAATATTGTTCGATACAAACAAAAATTACTTTCCGTTAAAATAATATTTTGGTTTTGATTTAAAAAGACGGTCCTTTACACCAAATAAATCTACGTTTGATTCAAACAAATATCCAAAGAAAGCACATTTTGATTCAAATAATTATACTTTTAGTGTGAATACCTCATCCAACTGCATTGCTAGATGGCGCTGTAAACACTCTCCTCGCAGTTATTTTATTACAACATTTTTTAATTCTAAGATTTTTTTATAAGAATCATTTTTTTATAAAATGCATTATTTTTTAATTAGAAGCTATTAACCAAAAATAGTCAAAATTACTGTTTTTTTGTGCTTAAATAATCTCTCGTTTAAATATAGTTTTAATATACAGTGTGTTTGTTTTATTATGGAAATTTGCAAACCATTCCATTTTCTAATAGAACACCCTGAAATTTTTTATGTTTTTAATTCTAAGATTAATTCTAAGAACATTTTGTAGAAATAAGTTTTTTTGAAAATGTATTATTTTTGAGTTATGAGCAATTGAACAAAATTACTGAACTTCAAATTAGGAATATTTTTCCACATACATACACATTTATTTTAATGTGACAGTTTGAACATTTAATTTAATTCTATTTAATTGTATTGTTATTTTTACCTGATTTTTTTTTGTTTTTTACCCGTTTGGTTAAAGTAAAAGTTCATGAGTATTGATTAATTGCTTATAATTAAAAAATTAAAATTTTATAAAGAAATAATTCCAACATAACATTCTTAGAATTAATCTTAGCATTTAAAAAATGTTAAATACACAGAGTGTTCTGTAAAGAGAGGAAAGGTTTGCAAATTTCCATAATAAAATAGATATCCTGTATATTAAAAATATATTTGACCGAGAGGTTGACTATTTTTGGTTAATAGCATATAAATAAAAAATAATGCTTTTTATAAAAATATGATTCCTATAAAAAATTCTTAGAATTAATCTTAGAACTAAAAAATGTTATAATATATAGCGTGTTCTATTTAAAAAAGTATAGGTTACCGAATTTCTATAATAAAATGAGCACTCTGTATATTGAAAATATATTTAGACGATAGCTTGTTTAAAACCAAAAAAGATTTGTTTGAACAATTATTTTGAAATTTTTACGGTTGGAGAATTATTTAGGTGTTCCGGTAATTTTGGCTAATCCTGTATAAATTGTAAATTTTAACTGACACAAATAATAGTATATTATTATACAAGTATAAGACGTCAAATTGGCGCACGAGTTGTTTTGGGCACGACGAGCGTAGCGAGGAGTGCCCAAATGGAACGAGTGCACCAATACGTCTTATAAAACGAGTGTAATATACTATTTTTTCTACTTTGCGTCATTAATTTTATATAAGTTTAGAAATTGTGGTTACTATATCGCGCTAAATTAGAATCTAGGGTATTTTGCGGGTACCACGTGGTAGCACTGTAGTAACTGTCAACTTCGTTAAGGATGATATCGATGAGATAAAAGCATGACAAAATCTAATAGTGAATAATTTTACTCTACTTAGTCTACTAGCCTACAAGTTTGAATAAATATTCAGCGAGGTCGCAACGATGATCATAATGGAGCTTGGGGCAACACTTTTAACCCTACTGTGATAAATACATGAAACTTAACCTAAAAAGTTAACAATTTTAAAATTGTGGTTTCATAAGTATAATAATCAGAATAGAAGTGTTTGGCGGTGACTGATTAGTTACTTCGAAGAACAAGAACTTACTAAAGAATTATTATAACGCTTAACGTTTAATAGCGGTGTCTACCTAATTCTGCTAGGTAGCCGTTGCGGCTTATATATTTACAAGCACTTATAATTGAAACCCAATTCTAATTTCGGCAAAGTAGTTTATTAGAATAAATTATACTTAGTAAAATTACATGTGATGGAGGTAATACAAATACGTTGCACACAACCAGAACTAAGACGAAGTCGAAAGCGACGGACAAACACGAATATGAATTGAACCGAGCATCCAAGGGTCCAAAATATTACCGAAAACTTATATGTTACATAAACTAAGAAGTCCTCTACACTTTAAATGTACTATAGCTTCGTACGTGTATGCTGATAAACCATTTATTGCGCATATACAATCTCGCAGCAGTAATTAAAATCGTTCGTATCTACGATGTAGGTTTGATCTTCGCATAATACCTTATTAAAGTAAATGTGGTCCTTGAATTATATCTGAAAAGGGGATTTGATGTTTAGTTGAAAAGAATGATAACGATCACTTACTAGAGTCGTAAAACATCACCGTAAACGTCATGCTGGCGTATTTTGATGAACACAGCAAAACTAAGAAAGCCCCAATCCTTTGGCCATACTATAGCAGGCTACACCCATGTTTAAATATGTATAGAATATTGAAATTTCGCAGTTTATGTGATTGCAAGCGATTAAGAAGATGCAGGTGTGGTTATGTTGGGTTATGTATTGTACGTTTGACGTATGGCATTTGATATCACTGTGTACCAATCAGACAAAAATGTTACTGTTTTCGGTATTACAATGTGTTAATTGTAACACTGAAAACAGTGTTACAATGTGTGTATTGTGATTGCAAAGTAGAAAAACGTTCTTTTTACCATGCAAAATGAATACTTATTTGAATTAAACAAAATTTTCTATTTGCGTAGGTCTGTCTACATTTGAGGTTACGTTAACTCATATCGTTTGACAACGGCTTGACATACAATGCATACAATACCATCAAGTCATACTGACAGTTCTGTAACCTGAATTGGTCTACCCCAATTTTTGTTATCATCTTTACATTTACTACAAATGGGTCAAGACGGTCAAAATAAAGAAGATTCCCAGATAGATAACGCATAGAATATCATATTAGAATTCATATCGTTAATACAAATGCAAACATTTACAGAATGACAATACAAAATGATCGTCACATCCTATACTTATCCATAGTTAGGTTATAATTACCGAAAATACATGGCATAATCATTTTATTGTTTTAATAATTACCTAGTGCTATAATTTAGTAATTATTTTCGTTTATAAAAGTGTTTCTAGTGAAGTTCAATTATATTTGCGAATAAGAAGACGGCGGAAGTATGATTTTTATTAAACCATTTCCGTTGTGGTTTTAGCTACAAACAAATTTACCACTTTTTATTAATCGTTTGTTGAATACCAAACAAAATCAGCTATTTTCCACGGAATATATTATTTTTAAATTCTCATTAATATGTTAAAATTTATGTAATTAGTTCACTATGGCTCTATTCTTAGCTCACAAAGCAAAAAATATTCAGACTATCATTTAAATAAAGTTAATATAAACACACTAATAAATTAATAACTGGAAAAAGCACATTCTTTAATATTTATCTAATAAATTTAAATGTATGCAGACACAATTTATGCAATCTACAAAACTTGAATCAGCTAATAAATAAATATTATACTTACGATTCTTTTTGTTTTGTTTTAATATTATATTCACATAAACTTCATTGATGACACGCTCAACAAATTCTTTGTGTTGTTGTACTCGCACTTACAGAACTACCTACTCGCACACACAGAACTAAAATTTTTGATAACAGATATTCTTGTGCACAGAGGTTATATTATGCTCAATGTTCAAACTGTTGTAGCGTCGACCGGCGAGTGTTTATATGATTTATAATTAAGAGTGTTTTGTTTTAGCTTCAAATACGTCATTCGATTATTCCGCTGTAAACCATTAGCATTTTTTATGGTAATCTGCTTAGATCACTTACACTACTTACAGCGATACGTTATTATACCGACTGACAAAATACGTAATACTCATTTAAATTAATTTTGATGTTGTGTTATTTTTGTTAGTAATTTGTTTGACGAAATTTCAGTTCGTGTTGCCCATTATTGGTCTTTAAAAATGTCAAGGTGAACTGAGAATAATGATTTTCACCTATTATGTTTTTATATGGAATGATAATAACTGTTCTTGAAGGTTATTTTTTTATCAATTATTTCAAATTAATCTATACATAATATTTTAAATATTGAATATTTTCTCTTAAATTGAATTATATACCAATATTTTGTCATTGTATTTTTCGAATGTGTATATTGTTGAATGACCTCGAAACTTCAATAGGCGACGAAAAAGTTACAACACACATTTTTTGTGTCTAAACTTGTAAATTAAAATTTCCCAATCCTTTACGCTGATTACGCCGGTATAATTAGATTTTTCCTATTTGGAACGGTTCGGAAGTTATGACGTTCCAACTTATCAAAAATTATGCAAAAACAGTCATTTTACTATATTAGCAACTTTTAACGCAGAGTGTGTCGGATCTAATCTACCGATGTTGACGTTTTATATGGTATCGGATGGAAAATTGGTCGAGAAATTCATTTCTGATAACCGCGTTGCTGTAAGATATACAGTTCGCGAGAAAACCGCGAGAAACCGCGGAAACTATAGTTTTCCACTTTTTGGCTAAACCGTACGCGTTACGGGAAAACCGAGCTCACCTTTGAATTTAGCACATCCCAATGCATAAGCATGACTACGTTAGAACGCTCTATCTCTCAAAAAGTTATCAAATTATTTTCGATCTAAATTCAGATAGAAAAAAAATTAACTTTGCAACCGTTGGCGATGGAAAGGTTTACCCACCACAAAATGATAGCTCTCGATGAGTAAATCAAAAATATGTATACTTTTATATGCCTTAGATTTACCATTTTGAAGTTATGTGGTCCATTTCGGTTATTTTTGAGTTATTTGGAAAAACGTAATTTGAGCACAACTCGGTAACCAGTAGACACAGAGACTTTTCCTATATAAATTCGTAATCAGCGCACCCATTTTAGTAGGATAGCAAAGGTTTCATGTTGATCCGGGTCCTAGTTTTTGAGATAAGTGTGCCACTTCAAAATTATAGTTTCAAATATGTGATTTCTTGCAAAATTTTCACCAGTCGGCGAAAACCCAACTGCCGTCAATCAAATCAAAGTTGTGGTTCTTGAAACAATTCTTGACGCTGATTATCCCGGTATAATTGGGTATCCCGGTGTTTTTGAAATTGTCATTTTTTACAAAGTATGGGTGCTACTGTTTGCTACTTCACAAGTAAAATATCAAACATTGTTTTAAATTAAGAGAAATCGTTGTTTGAAGTTTGAATTAGGATTGGTCTTTGTGACGTCACAAAGACCGCTCAAAGTGAGCGACTTGACAACGTTGCTATATCTAGGGTGCACGTAGTAAATTTTTGTCCTCTGTTGTGTCGGCGTTTAGAATCGCTCGTTTGTTGACACCTGCTTTGGTTATTGAGGTTATATCAAACACTTGTTCAAAATGTATAAAGTCCAACGCCGACATTGTTCTGTGCCGGGCTGTAACAGCAGTAGAACAGTAACTCCTGATAAGATTTTCTTTACATTGCCGACTAGCGAGATGAGAGATGTTTGGCTTCAAGTTTCAATGATCAAATCATCTCTCAAAAAAGTTACCTTTATTCGTTGTCAAACAACAGGGTCGCCAACCGTCAACTTGGCCGATCAGCTGTTCGAGAGCTGTCCGCTGTTGCCACCGCTACTAGGGATCGGTAATCATCGTGTATTTCAGAGGGTGGTCGGTGAATTCAAACGAAATGCACTTTTAATTGCAATTATCTCATAGAAAACCTAAATCAAAAAGCTCATAGCTTAACTTTATGAATCCTTATAAATTGTACAATAGGTTACACCGAATATCTGCTTAAATTTTGACATGACCGGAGATTTATATAGATAGATTTTTCCTATTTGGAACGGTTCGGAAGTTATGACGTTCCAAGTTATCAAAAATTATGCAAAAACAGCCATTTTACTATATTAGCAACTTTTAACGCAAACTGTGTCAGCTCTAATCGACCGATGTTGACGTTTTATATGGTATCGGATGGGAAATTGGTCAAGAAATTCATTTCTGAATTTCATTTCTTTTTTATATGCGTAAGATTTACCATTTTTAAGTTGTGTTAATTACAATAAAATTGCATGCAGAAATATCAAAAAAATATGTATAATATAGAAAGTACAATTATTTTTATGCTGGAGGGGGTATCCAACCACCAAACCCTCTTGCTAGTTCCTCTGCGACGGAAATACACAAATGATCTTGATGAGGTGCGGCGATTACCTAGAAAAAAGAAATATATATATATAACAGAATAGTAGGTAGTAATAGTCAATTGTAATAAGTAAAGGAAGCGAAAATATAGGGAAAAAATCGGCAAGTCTTGACTGTTTTGTTGAACCAGTTGTAAGCCGCCATAATCTTGTAAAAACTGTTGGATGTCATTTTTGGCTTACTACTTTACAGGTTGGCCAACTACTCACGTTAGATGTGACACATAAAACACAATTTGGTCCTTACCCAAGGATACTACAATACACAGGTTGTCTGGTAACTTTAAACCAATATGATACAACTCATAAAAATTATAAAATTATAAAGCTGTATATGTTAGCGTTTACCTGATTTTTCCAAATTAAGAAGAATTGGCGCTGTTTTTGCCCCGTAAATTTCATTCGATTAACTTTAGCAATTAATTACTCCGGAAATAGTCCATAGATTTCAACAAATTAACAAGTAAAATCATCTCCGGAATGTTAGCTTTCAATGTGCATTTTTGTAAAATGATCGGATCACTGGTTGACCCATAAATAGCTATATTATGCAATGCCAGCAATTTCGTTATTAGAAGAGCTAGAATAATGAAATACAGACTGTATGCTACCCAATAATTCATAAGTTTAAAGTTTATTACATAATCATTGTTCATCTTGTTTATCCCCCACTACCGGCAGCGTCGCTGTC
Organism: Aphodius sticticus; assembly: GCA_963966075.1. NCBI lineage: Eukaryota > Metazoa > Arthropoda > Insecta > Coleoptera > Scarabaeidae > Aphodius > Aphodius sticticus. Next base: position 40,010,350 of record OZ014511.1, read on the forward strand.
GATCCCTTCCCCCGCACCACACCAAAGACCGAAGAGCGCTGCGTGAATTGCGGCGATCATGAGATTCCTCAACACAATATTTTGTAGGGAAAATGCAAGATAAGCAATGATTCTGTATTAAACTTTAAACATATGATTTATTAGGATGATTTATCGATACTTCATCATCCTAGCTCTTCTAATAACGGAATTTCTGGCATTGCATAATATAGCTTTTTGTGGGTCAACCACTAATCCTATCATTTTACAAAAATGCACATTGATAGCTAACATTCCGCCGGTGATTTTACTTAGGGCCGATCTTACAAACCGCGTTATACCATGGTATAACTAAATATTGGCATAAATACCAGTATAAGTTGTTATTACTATGACAACACAAATATTGTAGCCAATGGCAGGCGGCATAGCACTATTTATACTGGGAATAACTATTCTACTACTTAGGCCCGCTCCTACCAACTCCCTGTTATCATCCGGTTTAGATGCCAAGGGAATACGACCTGCCAAGGGTATAGGATTGTGGTTACTACCATCGCATTAAACCAAAGGTTAGCTTATTCCCCTGGCAATATGACATGCCTAGGGATTTTTTCGAAAAATGGCAAACTTGAAAGTGTCCAATGACCTAATGTCATTTATTTGCTATAAAATATAACCGATATGACAGATTTGTGACATATATATGACAATTTTGTTTGCAAAATTTAAAGAAGAAGAAATGGAGATGTTAATTTATTTGTAGTTACTAGCAATAAACAATTATGCTTTATATGAACAACTTATTAATAAGCAGATTACATTGATGGATTAAACGAGGAACTGGAGGCGAGATTTGCAGCACAAGCTGAAATCCATAAAGGAATTATTACTGATAGAGTTATTATTAGATAGAATATACAAAGTTAGCTGCTCTGGAATTAGCTATCAAAAATGAATTTGATAATGTGAAAAATACTTAAATGCGAGTTATTTTTTTTATTTACAGCCATCGTATTACAATAATAATTCTGAAAAATATACCACCATTCCTTGTCATCTGCTATCATTGCCATCTCTTTCATGGATAATTTTATCACAAGTCATGTGAAGATATTAAGATATGTTGTGTGTTACCTGGACACTGAATCCTAATGTGAGTACAAAAACGGATGGAAAATGAGTTATTACCAGTTGATTTTTTTCTCATATCATCCCCTTCTGGTATTTTGCAATACCGTTACCAATTGCATAGCTTACTATTTTAGTTGTAGTAATAATCCTTATTCCAACATCTAGCTCCATACATTAGGTTTATTATTACATAAGTTATATTATATTTCAGTTATTGTTAGGAAATCTGGAAACGATTTTCTAAGGAGGGGTGTTATTCCGGCCTTTTCGTACAGTAGGACATTAGGAGGGCTATGAAGGGGGTTGTTCGGATGTCTAATTCTTGTGATGGATCATCTAAAAGCTATTCTTTCAGCTATCATAAGTGATTCTGTGGTTGATCATCGCCGATTACTCCATAGTTTTGCTCCATATTCGATCATAGATCTGCGATGGTTTAATATATGTGGGTTGCTGTCTTCACACTGATTACGTGGTTTTTGTGTGTTAGAGTTCTGAAGTGCGATGCTCTCTTCTTCATGTTTACTTTCGTTGTATTGACGTGTTTCTTGAATTTTTGAATTTTAGAGTCAAATACTATTTACTATTTTAATTATAAGTGATACTGACTATTGGCAGATGCCGAAAAAATCGGCAAAAACCATATTTGAATTGCTGTAAGTATCTTGCAATAGAGACATATTTAACTATACAAGTTTACCTCTGACTCAAAGGTTTCATTAGTTGGTCAATTTTACCTAGAAAATAGTTAAAGAATACCTATGATAAACGAAATCTTAACAAATTCAAAATCAAGATGCCTATCTGCATGATTAATTCTAGGTCTAAGATCTTTTCACAACGTATGGGAAGAAGAATTTTTATTTCTTCCATAACCATTTCTATATCACATGTTGAAAAATAATACACAATTTTTTAAAACTAATACTGTTTTTTATCAAAAAGTAACAAAAATCACTTTGAATGACCAATACAGTATTATCACTTTCTGTACAACTAACAGCAAAATTGACACTGACAGCAAATTACCAGCAGGTTTTGTACTTAACAGCAACTTTTTTTCTGCGGTGCCTGTTATCCTCACAACTGCCAAGGGAATAGCCTTAGTGACAGGATAACTTTGTTGGTAGGAGCGAATTTTAGAGATGCCAGGAGGTTAAAATTGCCAAGGAGATGCCAGCAGGTCGTAATAACGGGCCTTATACGTACACTTGTAAGATCGACCCTAAATCAGTTCAAATTATGATTAACTGGTAAACCTAGTGACGTATGCCCATAGTTACCAGACAACCTGTCTATTTTTTGGTAGCCTTGGTCCTTACCTGAATACCTATAGGCAATCCGTTGCCATCAAGTCCCATGGGGACCTGCGTACTGGGAAATCCCAACAAGTTGAAAGGTAGAGCGTATAGGACGTCAGTTATGAAGAACGGTACTTCCTTGTGCTGGAACGCTGACGTTGGAAAGGTCGGCAGAATGAATACCCCATCGTCCTTAAGGTTGTCCTGAAATTCGTACATACCAGTTACATGAATAACTGATTCCTCAGCGAATCAGATTTGAAGTAACGAGATAGGAAATACTCCACAGTGACGACCATGAACGACTCTAACCAACCAGAACTTATGTCTAGCCAGATTCTGCCGTTTATATTGGTCAGTTGCATTAGTAAAGATGCAGATTCCGACTTTGTATATTGTATATTGAAGTGTATATCAACGAAAAATTGATACTGTGTATTGGTACTGTCAAAATGTGACAATTTGTGTTGACTAGAGGTGGAAACTTGATCAAAAATGTCTGCAAGTTACTATGGGAAGTGTCAATAGGCAAACAAAGTAAAACTTGTGATGTGGCTGAACTAACACTATACAGGGTGTTCCTAAATATCATGTAAATACGAAAAGGGGTAATTCTTTGGCTTATTTAATGACTAAAAATTCATATAAACATAGGTCCGCAAACGCTTCGTTGCCGATCTACAGGGTGTTGAAATTTCAAGATTTTTTTAGTTTATATATTTATATTTTATATATTCTATATTTTATATATAGAATATATATTTATGTGGTGCTAATGACCATGTCAACTTTTTTTCAACAAATATTTCCTTCTAAAGATATCTGGCTATTCATTTTTAAAGAAAATTTATAAAGCATTTTTGGTCAGCCTAAATAGATATTATTATAATTTTCGTAATTACTGTTGCCCTGTAGCGATGTAAGAAGAACTCGAATTGCAGTTATCTTTATAAGGAAAAAATCAACTTTTAGCATAACACTCAATTATCAAGATCAGTCAAACTTTTAGGTTATATTCTGACCGTTAGAACATTGGTAGAATAAGAAACGATTGTGGATTGATAAGAGTAATGTCAAATCAACAAACCGGATGTCCTAAAATAAAGTTAAATGTTGTAGATATCTTATTTTATCCAACTAAACAGAAATATGTCGGAATTTAGGACAGTGTCTGAATTTGGGACGTTTACCTTACAATGAATTTTTATTATATTAATCTTTTTAATAGTTTAGTTTTCTGAAACTTTTGTCTGAGTGCATTTCTCAATTGTGAGGTTAGGTTATTGGGAAATGTATAATCACCCGTTTTAATTGAAGGGGCTAATTAATTCGACAACTGGTTACATTCTAGTAGTTGTGGTTACTGGTTTTAAAGTTTTTCTCGTTTATTGGATACTAATTTAATTGTTTAACAATTTAATTTATTATTTAATTTGTTTTACTCGTCCACGAATTTAAATTTACTAAGTTCTATGAACACCCTGTACTGTGTATCTAATTTCTTTTGATACTATCATCTACCTACTGGCTTTGACTATTGTTTGACATAGTTTAAACTGAAAAAAAAAACGGCAAAAATGTCGTTTTTACATAGTTTTTAAAAAGATCCTGCAACATGTGAAGAGTAGTATAATGAACTAAGTGCCAAAAATTGAAAAATTGGTTTTATTACATTAAAGTGGGCTGGATATCACTGGCTTTAATGTAAATAACGGGCTACGTAAAAATATGTCGTGAAATGCCTAACAAACTTGACAGCTCGATATAATGAAAATAATTGTACTTCATTGAAACTGATGAGAGTAGAAAACATTGTTTCATAGTACATACTGAGTTTCAAATAAATATAAATATGTTACATAAAAAATTTATAATGAGCAATAAAAAAGAATTATTATTATTGTCATTATTATTATTATTATTATTATTATTAATTACGCATAATAATAAACGATAGAAAGACGATAAATTAATTAACTTACGTAATATCGAAAGCGTGAGAGAGAGGGAGAAAGAATATTTAAATCCAAAAGCGCAGACAGTGCTAAAATAAATAATACAACTTTCCACATAGAACAATAAGTAAAATTCGCTTATTCAAATTTCAAAAAGCGCGCCGTATCCCCACCTACGTATCCCCACGTTTGCATATTCAGTCGTTGTATGTGCCGTTTTTTTGGGTACGCGTCGAATCTAGCCGGTCCGCGTTTTCAGACTTCTACCAGACAAAATTAACGACCCACGCCCAAATATATTAAAAAACGCGTTATAAACCCTTTAGTTAACGTTTCCAAAGTAATTTCCGTTCGTTATATCGTGATAAAGTGCGTAGGTGATCAAAAACCAAAACCCTTTGTGCAAGATTTCGAATTGTGGAAGCTGTCAGCGACCGCGACCTACGGGATTTTGTTCCAGACCAAAAGTATGTCGTTTTTATTCATTTAAAAGATGCGTATATGATACTATCTAGAGTGGAGATGCTAGTTATTATGATGTAGGCCGATTTTAGTTTATATTTACTGAGTATTTTGCGGTTCTTTGTCGTATTTTGCGTGTATTTGGACGCGCATGCGCAGCGGCGCGGCGGCGGGTCTGTTCCTGCTGATTGGCGAATCAAAGGCTCATTCTCACATGCGATTTTGCGTTTCTCGGTAACTGACAGACGGGCTTTTTCCGAATTAAGTATGTATTATTTATTAATATGTACCTATGCTGTGCATTCATACAGTAACTATAATTTGTACAGATAATGTAATATCATTGGCGTATCCAGGGGGGGGGGGGGCAATGCGTGTTTTGGTACGTATTATATTTAAGTATTGCGTAGCACTCTTGCGCTTATGGACACTAAGGTGATTATTTTCAAAAAAATTGGACCCGTATTTTTTTTTTCGAATGGTGCCTATCGAGGCCTCAAATTTACATGGGAAAAAGACATTTCTTGGTATTTTTCGAAGAATTGTTCGGGGTTTGGGAAACATGTTAAAGGTATAGGACTTGTAGGTGACTTTCCAAGGAATAATTTGACCTAATATACATAAGGATTTGACGGCTCCAACCAACCCCCACAGTGCCCTGAAAACTACCCAAATAAAAAAATTCCATTCTCCAGAAAATTGACCGTTCTAATCATTTCATTCTTTTTTTCTCCTAGAAATCATCACTATAAGTCTAGTGGAATGTTTATAAACATTTGTCAGTTAATTTCCATTTTTTTAAAACAAATTCTATTAGTTTAAATAATTCGTTTTTCTCAAAAATCCGTCTGAATTCTATTTTCTAAGTTCAAAATGGCAGTTTATTATCTTAGAGTGACATTATCCATTAAAAAATTTCTTCCTGTTGGTTAATAAATACATAATTCATTTTCAACTTTTTTTTCTAATTATGGTAGAAAAGTCAGTTTTGTGTGAAATTAACTTATGAATAGGTTAACTTATAAATTTCATGTTCGAGATATCTAGCCTATATTATCTAAAAAACTCAAATTTGTTTAAACAAATGCCATTTCTTTAAATCATTTTTTTTGCAATTCGCCCAAAATTATTTTTTTTAGATCGGTATGGCCAACTGTTATTCTCAAGTGACATCATTTCTATTTTGGGATGATTTCCATTGTTTAAATAATAAAATAATATTCGTTTTTAATATTTCATAAAGGGTACAGGGAACAGTTTCGAGACAGCAACAAGTCAACATTATCTTGCGACACACAGTGGTAGGAAATCAGAATAAGAAATGGAGAAAGAAATGTGATTAATAAAATTTGTTGACTTTAAGAAATTTAGAATTTTAAAAAGAAATGTAACTCCCCAATTTCCCGAAAAAAAAGGTTTTCAAATCATTTCAATTTTGTCGAATAAATGATATTGAAAACGAATAATATTTTATTATTTAAACAATGGAAATCATCTCAAAATATAAATGATGTCACGTGAGAATATCAGTTGGCCAGACCGATCTTAAAAATGTATTTTAGGTGTGGGTTTATTAGATAATAGGTATAGATAATAGGTTTATTATATATCTCGAACATGAAATTTATAAGTTAATTTCACAAAGAAGCTACTTTTCTACTATAATTAGAAAAAAGTTGAAAATGAATAATAATAATTTATTGTTTAAACAATAGGAAGACATTTTTCAATTCCATACTTGCAAATATTATACAATTCTTGGTGAATAAAGAAACCTCTTTATATTTGCAAAGTTAATTTAATTTAAATAGGATACATGTTTCGGCTCACGCCATTGTCAATCCTAAATCTACAAAAAAAGTGAACAAAAAAACGCGTCACGTTTCGTTCTTTTTTTTGTAGATTTAGGATTGACAATGGCGTGAGCCGAAACATGTATCCTATTTAAATTAAATTAAATTTGCATATATAAAGAGGTTTCTTTATCCACCAAAAAATTGTTTAAACAATAGGAAGAATTTTTTTAATGAATAAAGTCACTCTAAGATAATAATTTGCCATTTCGAACTTAGAAAACAGAATTCAAAATGATTATCGAGAAAAACGAATTATTTAAAAAATAGAATTTCTTTAAACAAATGTAACTTAACTGGCAAATGTTTATAGTAATCTTAAGTTTTCCCAAACCCCGAACAATTATTTGAAAAATACCAAAAAATGTCTTCTTCCCATGTAAATTTAAGGCCTCGACAGGCACGGTTAAAAATCAAAATATCTACAAAAAAATACGTGTTGTTCACTTTTGAATTTGGAAACGATTTGGGGGATCGTTGCTTTTTACCACCACAAAAATTTTTGCAAGGATTTTTGTACCAACCTAATGGGCACCCTTCGCCCATACAGCAACTTAAATTTAGAAGACTGCCCCCCCTCCCCCTTCCGATTTGACCTGGATGCGCCCATGTGTAATATTGTGTTATTTATTGTATGTATTCTTTAGCACTATGTGCAATAATTCTTGTACTTACAACTTGTTGTAAAGTGTCAGTTCAGTGATTTATAATAATAACCCACTGATATCATAAAACAAATTGTCTTTCTTTGGCAGTAACTCACTTTCAAACTACGAACTATGAAAGTGAGCATTTGTTTTTGGTTGTTTTTCTTTTTTTACTGAATAATCAAATCAAAATACGGATTGTCATAAGCCTATCAGGTCCGGTTTTTGCGATTTTATACCCACACATTTACTGTGGTAGCGTATATTCACTTTGTCACAACATTACCATCACCCTTAAGAGACTGGTTCAGCCTAACTTCAGGTCTGTTCTGCTCAGCTCTGGTGGTCCCCTATTGGTCCAATTATTCAAACAGTTCAATGCTCCTGTTGGTTTATTGAATAATGATAGCATCTTATAAGATTACAACAATCTGAATTAACTATTCTAGTGGGCCACATCTCCATATCTATTATACCCATGCCCAATTTAAAACAATTGCTGCTCAAAGATAGACGTATAATTGGAGGACGGGTGATATCCTGATTTCAGGAATAACAATTCAATTATGTATTTTTGCGACGCGCCGCAGTAGTTCCACTTTATGTCAATGTACAATTTGAAAAAAAATCAATAAATGAAAAGAAATAAAGCCACACCTTTGACGAATCGGCGTCGTATTTTCCCAATTTTTCCATCCATGTTCGAGTCTGAACAGTGTGTCCATCTACGATGTTCTCGAGAACTAGTCGTCATTAGACGAAGATAATAGTAATGGGTCTATCTCTATCTACCATATACCACAAAAAAAGGCTGTTACTCGCTAAAATTCACATTTATATTTACTGGGACAGATTTCGAGAGTTCTAACCTACAAATCCGATATAATCTGAAAATGTAGAAAACTTGGGGACACTGCACAAAGAAGTATTCTAATCGAAATTAGGAGATTACATAAAAATTCTACTATTATATCAGACATCAATCAGGTTTGTGCCTAAAGAAGTATACTATTGTTTTTTAAAATTTCCTTTTCAATTGATAGGTTAGTTAGCAGAATATACATATAAACAGTGCTGTTTTATCCATTCTACTACCAGAGAATTCAAGCTCCAAGTATGGTATGATGCAGAAGATCATTACGGGTTTTGTAATTGGATTCAAATCACATTACGAGGAATCAAAATCCTTACGTACTATTTTGTTGATCGAAGAGGATTTCTAGACAAGAGATGTGATTACTAATTTTCATAATTTCCATGAACTGACAATAAAATTATGGAGGTATGCTGAAGATTACCGATTTTTTATCAAATTTTTTGGTAATATTACTGGAAGACGTCTCTAACATTACTATATGAGAAATGTATAATGGGACATAGTCGACTTGTCAACCACTGACTCCAGATGTTTTTCTTCTCAAGTGCAAAGTGTATGGAGGATTACGTTTAACACAACAAACCGCAGATAGTATTGCAATTAGCCCCGAAGAACCGAACAAGCATTACGACCCGTATGCGTGTGGTCTCATGATAGCGAGGATCAACATTTTTGTGATTTTGATATTATAATATAATATTAATAAAGCTTATGTTGTCTATTTGTCTTTTATAAATCATATATGAATTACAAATTGGTAAATAAAGAATAACTTATTAACTGTTTTGTTTTTCTTATACGTCATCAGATCCCTGTGCTGTGGATGTACATACGTATGTAATATCGACCCGTGCAACAAAGACTAATAACTACATTTAGTTTGTTAGTTACGATAGTCTACGTTGCTTGGGTCGATATGTATTTGTTTTTCAGTAGCTAGGCATAAGTGTATTATCGGCTGAGAAATGAGTGCATAATCTATCGTACCAAGAGTAAGTAATCTGTGACCAAAGTTATTGGTACGGGGTTTGTTTTTTAGGAGGTATAAATGTATATGGGCGCATAATCTCAATACACTTTCAAATATTCCACATATTCAGTACGTGTGCGTGTATTCATAGTACGTGTTTTTGCATATATCACTTCATAAACCGTAGACAAATGTTGAAGTTATTTATCATATAAATATATGATAAATATCTCACATACTCCACATAGGTTATGTCACGGTTATGTCAACAATTTATCACAGTAATTTTTAGATCTACCATGTTATGTTGGTAAGCGTTGTAAAATCACTAGACAGCCTGCTTACGTGTGCAAAAATAAATTGAAACAGCGTTAAAGACGTTAGATCATATAATGTTGACCGCACGTCGGCAAAGTCTATCTTGTTCCAAAGTAGCTTTAGCGAAAACGTCGACATCCCCACGCAAAGACCAATTCTCGACTGATTTTTCTAAACTTATCAAAAACAGCCAAGCCTCTGTCGATCAGCTGTTGGACAGGCCACTTAAAGAAGCGGGGCCGGTATAGACTTGTATATACATTTTTGATCGGCATTAAAAACGGAATCCATTTAGCTATGTCCGTCTGTCCGTTTGTGTCTGTCTGTGTACACGATACCTGCCGTAATTTTGAGTAATTGATCTGAAATTTGGTATCAGTGTGTCTCACGGGATGTTGGATTGTATGGGTACTTTGTTATGATTAGAGATAGAAAGTGGGTTAAATGGACAAAGTAGTGCATATTTATGTGATCTTTCATAATCTGTTCAGAAAACAGTTGCATTCCAAACGGTTCCAATGCTATTTTGAAAAAACAAAAAAAAATTATTTTTTAATTATGGCGATAACTTCTTTATTTGTGATCCAATCAAAAAAGCGTTTTGACATTATAAAGGAACTTTTTTGTCTCCAATTTGATTGTCAGTTTAAAATTTTTTTCGCCAATGAATTCGTCAGAAACAAACGAAACTTTTGTTTTTCTTATGAACGCCATATTGGTTTTATACATGTTTGGATTCATCATTTCTTTCTGAGTAATTTATTATGCCACATAACATGTTTTAAATACAATAAGATAATAGAATTGACTAAAAATTGTTCACTTCGAGAATTGCTGAAAATCGCATGATGTCATGGAAAACATTTTGTGAAACAATGTGATGTCTACCCATCTGTTACACAAAATTGGTGAAAACCCAGAATTTTATAAAAAAAAATCTGATGTGGCCAGGCACATGACTTTATCATACTATATATAAAATTAATAGTTTAGCTGCATGAGATTCTATTTGATCGAGATCGGCTATGTCTGCATTAAAATAAAACTAGTAGAACTAGACAGATATCTCGGTTAAAGCTGCGTTCGGATATTGTACTCCTTTGACACCGGGTACACCGTCCAAATGACACTTACGTGTTATTGGGTGTAAAAAGTGTAACGGTGTTCAATATCCGAACGCAGCCTATATTGACAGTAGTATTTTCAAAACATTAGCGTTTGACACTAGCTACTGTCATTAGAATAAAAAAATCTGACCTATCTTGGCTACTAGTTTTAATGCAGTACGACCGATCTCGATGAAATAGAATTTGCTCATGCAGCTAAACTATAAATTCTACCGAAAAATGTCATATACATAAATTATAGAACATTTCCTCTACTTTAATTTATTATTTAACTATTTTGACGACATTACACAAATAGCGGCTCATTTGCAAAATCTTCGAAAAGTGCTAAGAGTAAACCACCAGTTCCTTTGGACCCTTTTCAACAGAAAGCTTTTCAGCTCTAAGTTTGGTTATGAAACTTCTAAATATGAAGTTTCGTCCCGATACCTTTAGTAGTTTCTCCGGAATCGTCGCCACAAAAACGGGTACACACACACACACACACACACACACACACACACACACACACACACACACACACACACACACACACACACACACACACACACACACACACATACACACACACACACACACAGACATTTTTTTGTACCTTGGTCAAAAATGTTCAGGGGACCCAAAAAGACATATTTCCGCTAAAATCTCAAATTTTTTTTTTGGCACGATTACAATACTTTACATACTGCGTATGATAAAGTAAAAATTATGGTTCTATGAAACATATTTTCTAACTGCGGTATTTTAAACTGAAAGAAGGCGCACTACTGGGTACTGGGCCCGCGAAAATCAGTACCTTTTTGTACCGCGCAATAATCAGGTGCGGTTTGGTTATGTATAGTGCGGTATAGTGGCCAACCGATTAATCGGACCAATTTTTTATAACAAAAATATATTTTCGGCGATGTATCGGCAATATTGCTCTCTGAGGACGTGGAAGAAAGAATGGACGATAAACCGTTGGACTTACACTAAGGTATGAGGTGCCAACAAGACGGAGCATTGCTGATAATGCCCGAACTATGAGGAACTATTTAGATATAAGATATAAACGGAGAGGAACTGCTACCTATTCAGAAGTATCATGACCACCAAGATTGCCGGATCTTACCCCTTGTGATTTTTATCTATGGAGTGACTTAAAAAACAAGGTGAATGGTCTTTATAATTTTGGAAACGTTGGGGAGTTACGTGACACCGTCATCGCCGCTTTCAATTCAATTGACAGAAGAACCCTCGGTGAGGTCACCGTATTACGGAATGCTGTGAAAAATGTCTCCACGAAAATGGCGAGATTTTTGAAAACGTTCGTTAGTTTGTTAAAATGTTATTTTTTTATGTTATATAGTTAGTACAAATAAATACATTCCAAAATTTTACTGTAACTTGACTATGGGCACATAATTACTGTATCACTCAAATGTGCTTTTCATGGCACCATGCGATTTTCAGATATTAAAAAAAACTTCAATTTTGTTGGCTTATTGTGTTCTAAATATGGCATGTGGCATACCGAATTACTGAGAAAGAAATTCTGAATCCAAACATGTATAAAACCAATATGGCGTCCATAAGAAAAACAAAAGTTTCGTTTGTTTCTGACGAATTCATTAGCGATTCAAAACGCTTTTTTAATTTTTGATCACAAATAAAGAAGTAATAAAGAAGGTTTTTTCAAAATAACTTCGAAACCATTTGGAATTCAACTGTTTTCTGAACAGATTATGAAAGAGCACATACATATGCACTACTTTGTCCATTTAACCGACTTTCTATCTTTAATAATAACAAAAGTATAATTTTTAGTGTATTATGAATATCCAAAACATAATTCAAATATTTGCGTGGTATTAAAACGACAATACGAAAAATAAATAGCATTTATAAATGATCTATTCGTGACTGTTTGTACATATTAGTTAATTCGGCGTTGCTTTTCAGATAAAGCACAAACTCAAGGAACGTTTTCGATGGATCAGCCACAAATGGTCAACCAAGCAAGGAGGATAACCGAGGAGGAGCTGTAGATGGGGAAGGACTTCAACGGACAGGAAGCGTCTAGATATGAAGACATCTAAAGGTAGGTAGGTCCAAGAGATGACAACCGTCGATGGAGGTGATGAAGACATTATAAGGTAGGCTTTTAAGTATTCTATATTTGCGGCTCTGTCGGTCTTAGTGACTCTTGTCGTCCCTCATATCTCGCCCAAGAAGTCACTAAATACGACAAAATATGAAGTACATGGAGACTTGATTTGGTCCTCCATGTTGTACTTCAAATTGAACGTCGTCGCGCCGCGTTCGCTTTTAGGGATGTAACGGAGGTCGGCCTCCGTAAAGACGCAACTTTCGCTTGTTATTCAACCGCCGCCTCCGCCCCCGCCTCCGCCTCCGCCTCCGCCCCCGCCTCCGCCCCCGCCCCGCCTCCGCCTCCGCTCCCGCCCCCGCCCCGCCTCAACCTCCGCCTTCGCCTTCGCCTCCGCCTTCGTCTTTTCTTTTCCGTCTCTGCCTCCGTCTTTTCTTTGGCGTAGGTACATTAAGTGTATGATAGTACGGCGCGACGTGTGTTGTGGGCGCATTCGTATTAGATAATCGATTTTTAAAGTAGGTAATTGAGCTGATTAATGATTTTTCAACTTCGCCCCCATATAAATCCAACAAATCGCCAACCCAACCCATCGTCTGTGTTACTGATTATGAATAATCGATTATTAAAGGAGAACAATTTTTTATAACCTCCGCCTCCAGTAAAGTCGACAGTTGACCGCCGCCTCCGCCTCCGGGAAAGTCGAACACTTTACCTCCGCCTCCGTCACAGAAATGTCGCCTCCGTTACATCCCTAGTTCAAACAACATATTTGTGTTGTTTTAGTTTTAGTTGTGAATTATTTCTATACTGTAAAGTAAGTATCTATTTTAGTAGAAGAAGGTAAGATATAGAAAAGAGAGAGGGGAAGATGTCGCTGCTTGAAAAAATCTATATTTTTCAAGCAGCGGGGTGGTGGTGGGATCTTCCCCCCTCTCTCTTTTCTAATCTTCTTCTAAATTCCGAATAAACTAAACCAATTGTATCCTGACTTATCCCTGCTATTGCTTCCCTAATTTTTAATTTTAGATTTTCTACATTGTCTTTAAAATCGTTAGCATACATCCTTATGCTTCAAGGATCCCCATAGAAAAAAGTCTCTGTAACTTGTAATGCGCCATGGTCAGGACAACCGTCGTGTTGATAATGCAGGAAACACCTGGCGTATGCGTTTATTTCGTCCAAAGCAGCAAGAAATTTCCCAACATCTTTAAGTAAGTGTTTTGTTTTACAGTTGTATGTCATGTAATATAACTAAAAAATATCAAAATCGATTCTGCTATTATGAATTCCGAAATAAAGGCCTTTATTGACTACAGCATGATAATAAAATTAAGAACTAATCGACTACTAGTACCATTGCCTTTGGACAAAAGTGGAATAGAGCAAACTTATAGAGGATTGTATCCCTCCACAACTTTGCTCCTAATTATTTTCTGTCTAGGGTGTACTGGTAACATGACTGAATAATCGAAATGACTACATAATCTTTTTATCGCCACTAGAGCCTTGTGAATATGATCTACATTTATTTTTCTTATATTTTCTATTAGTTATGAAACTGAGGGAAAGTTTTAAATAGTTTGAGCCCACCTGTGTATCAATCAGGATGTATTTTGAACAGTTTATTTGTTTTAAATGACGAATCTAAGTACAAACATGCATGAAAATCACCGAGTATTCTCGCCAAACAATATTTGTTCCGTATATTGGCACTTTGCCATGAAAGCTAAGAACAAAATAGTCACAGAAATACTGAAACAAGTCATTGATCTTTATAATAACGAACAAACTGTATTATTGACCACCTCATAAATCAGAATAATAATTCAGAAAAGAACGAATCTTAATTCGTTGAGTATTTTTCCGAACATTCTTTTCTCGTAAATTACCTTCGAAATTAAAATTATTAATTTCAAATTTTAAATTACCACGTAATTAAAAATTAAAAATGGTACGTTTGAGTTGTTTTTTGTTTTCTAGTTGTTGCGATTATAGTAAGTATCTATTTTAGTGCAAGAAGGTAAGATATAGAAAAGAGAGAGAGGGGAAGATGGCTCTGCTTGAAAAATCTATATTTTTCAAGCAGCGGGGTGGTGGTGGGATCTTCCCCCCTCTCTCTTTTCTAATCTTCTTCTAAATTCCGAATAAACTAAACCAATTGTACCCTGACTTACCCCTGTTATTTGCGTATTAGACCAACAATGTTCAACATTTTCGTTAACTATTATAATTATAATTTTATGTATTAATTTTAAGAAATAAAAATTAAAATATAAAGCAAGTAACAGCTCATAATTGTGTTAAGTTGTTTCTGAAAAAAAAGTACGTTATAGCTAGGCTTTACCCATTGAAACGCCTTTTGTACAATAAACTATGTAGACTGTATATCAAGAATGTCTCTAAAAAATTTCTTCCAAAACTTCTAAAACTCAAGAATAGATATTTACCATCAATTTCTGCTTCAGCTCTTCCAGCTTTTCGAAATGTTGGTCACGAGACCGTCTGAAGATGTACGCCATTGTTTTACTAACTGTGTCAGTCAATATCATAAAGTTCGTAAGAATAGATTTCGAAAATAGCGATTTCCAAAATTCAACAAACCCATTGTATCGAATCTGCAAATTTTAACACAGAAAACAGTCACCGACTATTTATATTTACAACACAGAACAGCAAAACTCACGTTTTTATCGTGCGGATCCTGAAAAATATCCGGCTTATCGTTGATACTCGCAAAAACGCACATACACGTGTCAGACACGGTGTTCATGAACTCGAACCTTTTCGTTGAAATTTTCGATCCGCAGTTTTGACCGAGGTGTTTGACAGCTTTGTCCACGGCATCCTTGATCTCCCTTTGGACCGGATGCAGCATGAAGTGGAAGTTAAGGCTATCCATGAAGAATACGTTCAGATCAGCTAGGTTGGTCTCTATGCTGAAGTCTACTTCTTTGCTTACGTTGACTGTTTGCAACATCAGTCTTAGATCTTCAGCGTATCGTACTAGTGGACCAATCGTAAGATAGTTATAGAACCGTTCGTCCTTGCACATGGGCCAGTGACCAGTGATAGGTACAATGTCTAAAAATCATTAATATAATATTATCTAGTATGTCTAAAGAGTCACTATAAATGATTGTAGTCGTAGTAGGCCATGCCCATTGCATTGATCTTACTATATTTCTTCCGCTTTACTCAAACATCTGTCAAACTTACATTAGGTTATGCAACCAATTTTATAGTTGCGTATAAGACAGTAGTATCATACTATTCTTCAGTTCAAAAGAAGCGGTAAACACAAATTTTTACGTTGGATCTCAGCGCCTACTTCGACTACAATCATTTATAACAAGCAGGGCATAAGAAAATACACGAGATAGCTAACGGATGCGGGGTGACCGACAAAGTTATTCAAAAGTGTCAGCACTAGAAAAAGCCAATTCATTATCATTATACTAAACAAAAACATAATATTTATACAAAATTCGAAAAAAAGACGAAATGAAAAAACCAACGTTGATAGTAAACAAAAGCAAAAGTAGCTTATATATTTGTTGTCCGTGCTTTTTCTTTTACAAATTGATATCACACCATCACACGCATTTAAGTTATTAAATAGGTCACTCTATATAAATAAACTACTACTCAAATAATTTAATTTGCTCTGCCCTAAAGAATTTGTAGTAGCATTACTAAAAATGTGCTATGCGTAGTGCTGTGGCCACGTTAGGAAATGTAGGCGCAATTTTTGAGTCAATTATTTATTATCCTTGAAAAATTACCAAAAGCTTTATGTTGAAACATTTGATAAGATTTGCCATCAAATATAAAATAATCTTAGAAAAACGTAAATCAGCAGTTCCGGTACTGCGGGAATTCCTACAAATTCCCTTTATAAGGAATAAATTGGGAATAAATTGGCTGTTAAACCATTTTCCAGATAATAAATTGTCAGCCTAGTTTGTACGAAAATAGTCCAAATACTCAACTTTTGCCAACATAGGTTTTGTGGTACATAATTCGGTAAGGAAATTTCACATCGATTAAAGGATGCAATAAGTATCATAATAATTTATAGTATAAATCTGTAAATGTTATTGTTTTTGATTTAAGCCATTTACATATTAGGATGACACTATTCAACATTTTAGTAGAAGTTGTTATTTTAATATTTATGGTATGTAGACATTGAGCGCGTAAAGTATGAAAATACGAGAAAATCTAAATGAGGGTTAGTTATTGTACAAAAGTCTCGAACACGTTGATTTTTAACTCTCGGGAACATGGATATTCCGAATAGAATATGAAAATGCGTTTTGGGTAAAATTAGTTGCACTGTGTAGGAACACGGACTCTCCCGTAAGATTGAAACAAGTGAGATAAAAATGTCAAAAATCTGAACCCACTGTTCTAGAAACCTTAAAAGGTTCTCATAGTAAACCTTAAACTTTGTACGTTTACCTGAAATCCTGAAAGTTTGTTCACAATATATTTCAATCATTTACAACGATTCTAAGTAGTGTGCTGATGGTTCAATTGCTATTGCAAACATATCTACCTAAAACTGCTATTCGCTTTTCATTCACAAACAAAATTCTTTATTTTTAAGCTTTTTCTCGTAAATTTTCTGATGTAAGGTCATACAATTTGTATGCTACCATGAAGACAATTAACAGACCTATCATAATTAACAAGAAAAATTTGGCGTTTGTCGATGACGTCATAAGTACAAAACGGGAAATTAAATTTGTTACAAATATGTGTATAATTTACAATCGACGTGTTCAAGAATTTTTGTAGTTAACAAACAGTTTCCGAGATTTGGTCATGCTTCCTACTTTGCGCGCTCACTGAATATTTCTTAATAAATAGCAAAAGAATCAATAAGTAAGAACAGTTCATAATTGAGTAATAACTTTAAATAACTGTAATTAACATTTCTAAAAAAATAACACCTCATAACAAGCCCATATAAAATAAAAGCACAGTAAATTTGGAACACCAAAGTAAAAGATGCAGTTATCATTATTAACAATGAACAACAATGAAACCATGATCAAATAGATCAGTATCTCATATATTTTTCCATGATCTCATACATGTTTACTAGATGTCTCATATATTTTGATAAGTAAAATATGGCAAACCTAGGCTGGCACATCATAGAAAACTTGCGCTAACCGAACCAAACCCGAATGGTTTTCATTGATACTCCATATATAAGTAACTTGGGAAATTCTGAGAGCAGATATACAATTTTCTATTTCATTTAGAAGAGGTTATTTGGTTGATTTTGTCATGAAAAGATTTATAATAAAATCAACTAATATCAAAAAAACTAATAATAACATAAAATATAACACCAATAAAAATTGCCTTTCCCACAAGGTTGGCGCCCCAGGGCTATAGCCCATTTAGCCCTGTGGTTAGGGTGGCCCTGATAACAACCCTGTATATACTTTAACGATATAACTTATTTGCTTTTTGTCTGAGAACTGATGTAGCGATTTTATATTTCATATACATAACTTACTACAACACACTTACTTGACGTGGGTTTGTGTCCAAAAACGCCATTAAACATTGCTGGAACTCGTATGGATCCGGACAAGTCAGAACCAATGCCAATTAAAGACCCTGCTGCACCCAATAAGGCACCCTAAGGAATAATAAAAAATCTGATGTGGCCGGGCACATGACTTTATCATACTATATATAAAATTAATAGTTTAGCTGCATGAGATTCTATTTGATCGAGGTCGGCCATGTCTGCATTAAAATAATACTAGTAGAACTAGACAGATATGTTGATTATAGCTAAATTTAATATGGCTGATTCAATATGGCGACTAGAAAATTTAGAAATATGTCGGGTGCTTATGTAACTTATTTGCTGTGATATTTGAAGATCCTAGACTTCAAATCCAATGTCTAAATTTGGCTATTTCAGTTCAAAATTGCCAATTTTGGACGTGTACTGTTTTCGAACTCGCCGATACAATTGAATAATTTACAAAGTGGTAGTTGTTTTGTTTTAAACAATCTATCGTTTAAATATATTCATTTTATTCTGGATATCTCGTAACCTTCCCTTTTTCAAATAGAACATCCTGTATAACTTTACATTATTTAATTCTAAGATTAAGTCTTAGAATATTTTGTAGGATTTTTTTATGAAATGCATTATTTTTGAGTTATGATCAATTAATCAAAAATAGACGAAATTACCGAAAATCTAAATAATTCTCCAACTGAGAAAAAAATTTGTGTTTAAACAAACTATTGTTTATTCTGGAAATTTGGTAACATACATTTTTTAATTCTAGGATTAATTCTTTTATAGAAATCATTTTTTTTAAATACAATACTGTCATTTTTTAGTTATAAGCATTTAATCAAAATTCCTGGACTTCAAATTAAGAATATTTTCCCACATACATACTCATTATTTAATTTGCCAGCTTGAATATTTAATTCATTATGCTATTTCATAGTTTAGTTATTTTTTCTTGATTTTTTTATTTTTTTATCCGTTAATGATCGGTTAATTGCTCATAACTCAAAGATGATGCATTTTATAAAAAAATGATTCTTACACTTAGAATTAAATTTTTTTAAATATACAGGGTGTTCTATTAGAAAAAGAAAAGTTTACCAAATTTTCAGAATAAAATGAACATCCGTATATTGAAAATATATAGCTTGTTTAAAACCAAAATACTTTTGTTTGAATTTTGCTTTCAAATTCTTTACGGTTAAAGAATTACTAAGGTATTCCGGTGATTTTGACTAATTAAGTATAATCCGCCATTTTGAATTTATTTTAAAAATCTGACATGACATTTTTAATTATCAATCTTCAAATATTACAGGAAATAAGTTTCATGAAAATCCTACATCATATATACCTACATCACATCACATATTATTTAAATGTTTTAAATAAACAAGTATTGTTAAAAATGTAAGCTGTTTTTCCATCGAGTTCAAAGACTGTACATCCGGTTTTGTTGTTAATAGCATCGTTAGATCTGGTGTCTATTTAGATAATATCCTGAATTAAAAAAAAAAAACAAAGAATTTTAGTCCAAAAACAGTACTAGAGGTATTAGAATTTTCAATTTAATTCGTTGCAGAAATAAAAAAAAATGTTAAGTTGTTTTAATACCCAGTATATTATTCCTCTAAGCAAATTAAACTGAGATTGATATCTTATCAATAAGTCAACGCTTAAAAATTCCTAGAGTATAAAAATGTTTTTGTCGAAACATCGTATATGTGCACTTAGAAAACACGTTTCAAATTCTCGAAGCGGACCGGCCGGCTGGATAAAAACGTGTTCTATTATGGCTGTAAAATAACTACGCCGAATGTTGCTCGAATATTTGACGAAAACATACTCATACCGTCAATGCTCCACAGAAAAATACATTATTCTTGTCGAAAGAAATTGTTTTCGAGGCATAGTACGAGATGTCTTTTTATATTTCAATTTCGACAAGGAAATAATATCCTTGTACGAAGTATGCACATGTTTGTTTTTGCTGCATTACTAACGCGTTTCGGAAAATATAATAATATGAAATGTATAAGGAATTTATTGTTGACGCCAAAACACTATACATACCTACATCACAATAAAAATATTATTTAATGCTTTAAATAAACAAATATTGTTAAAAATGTACGCTGTTTTTCTGTCGAGTTCAAAAGCAGTACATGTCCATGATGATTGTTTTAATCATAGCTCTGTTTTTAATCAAATATAAATAAAATATGTAGTACATTTAATTGTCTGTGAACTACTTTATATTTTGTCTATTGGCACAAAATAGCTAACTGCTATACTTTTGAAGATATTGCACCAACCAAATTATTTTGTTAATTTTCTCAGGACGCACTTTTTGGACTTGTAGTGTTTTCGAACCGACCGATTCATTTGATAAATCAACAAATAATTTTTGTTTGCAAATCTTCATTTAAAAATTCTTTGGTATCCGGTTTTGTTAAGTTAATAGCATCGTTAGATCTGGTGTCTATTTAGATAATATCCTGAATTAAAAAAAAAAACAAAGAATTTTAGTCCAAAAACAGTACTAGAGGTATTAGAATTTTCAATTTAATTCGTTGCAGAAATAAAAAAAAATGTTAAGTTGTTTTAATACCCAGTATATTATTCGTCTAAGCAAATTAAACTGAGATTGATATTTTATAAATAAGTCAACGCTTAAAAATTCCTAGAGTATAAAAATGTTTTTGTCGAAACATCGTATATGTGCACTTAGAAAACACGTTTCAAATTCTCGAAGCGGACCGGCCGGCTGGATAAAAACGTGTTCTATTATGGCTGTAAAATAACTACGCCGAATGTTGCTCGAATATTTGACGAAAACATACTCATACCGTCAATGCTCCACAGAAAAATACATTATTCTTGTCGAAAGAAATTGTTTTCGAGGCATAGTACGAGATGTCTTTTTATATTTCAATTTCGACAAGGAAATAATATCCTTGTACGAAGTATGCACATGTTTGTTTTTGCTGCATTACTAACGCGTTTCGGAAAATATAATAATATGAAATGTATAAGGAATTTATTGTTGACGCCAAAACACTATACATACCTACATCACAATAAAAATATTATTTAATGCTTTAAATAAACAAATATTGTTAAAAATGTACGCTGTTTTTCTGTCGAGTTCAAAAGCAGTACATGTCCATGATGATTGTTTTAATCATAGCTCTGCTTTTAATACAAATATAAATAAAATATGTAATACATTTAATTCTCTATGAACTACTTTATATTTTGCCTGTTGGCACAAAATAGCTAACTGCTATACTTGTAGTGTTTTCGAACCGACCGATTCAATTAAAGTCTCAATATGCCCTACATATTTTAATTAATTCATGTACCTATTCCACAAAAATTATGCTATAATTTTAATATATGATACAAATTATGCGACGCCTATACCTTTACAATCGTAAAGATTGCTAACTATTATTACTAAATAGTCCTTCTTTATTCACGTCGTATTTTTATCACCTTTGGAGATTAAATTGATATTGCCGTGATGTTAATTGGCAGGCCATTACATGATTTGCACCCAATTATATTAAACACATTCGCTAAAGTTCAAGGACGTATCTGTTGTCAATATTCGAGTTTTCTCTTCCTTATTGGACTGGTTCTAAACCATTAGTTGTATAGCGAACAAAAAAAAACTTGGTCAGGTACTAAAATGCTAACAAATACATTCGATGGAGATAAAATAGAGACAAAAATAGTGGTTTTTGTCTCTATTTTTCTGTACTCGGTTCTTCTGAACTCCATTTTTAGGCACATAATCTATTTCTTTGACACTAGAGCCTGGTAAATATGATCTACACTTATTTTTCAGATATTTTTATCAGTTATGAATTATAATGCTGTGGGAAATATTTAAGAGGCTGGTTCAGCCTAACTTCAGGTCTGTTCTGGTGGGCCCCTATTGGTCCAATTATTCAAACTGTTTAGTGCTCGTGTGGGTTTATTATTGAATAACGATAGCATCTTATGAGATTATAACAATCTAAATTAACTCTTCTTGGTCGGACTTGCTCGATATTTATTATACCCATGCCCAATTTTAAACAATTGCTGCTCAAAATAGACGTATAATTAGATGTCGTGATTTCAGGAATAACAATGTAATTATGTTTTTTGTGTCAAGTCCGTCGTAGTTTCACTTTACGTCAATGTAATATTTGTGAAAATTCCAATAAATAAAACGAAATAAAGCCACACTTTTAAAAAATCGGCGTCGTATTTTCCCAATTTTTCCATCCATGTTCGAGGCTGGACAGTGTGGCCATCTACGATGTTGTCGAGAACTAGACGTCATTAGACGAAGATAGTAATGGGTCTATCTCTATCTACCATATACCACAAAAAAAGGCTGTAACTCGCTAAAATTCACACATTTATATTTACTGGGACAGATTTCGAGAGTTCTAACCTACAAATCCGATATAATCTGAAAATGTAGAAAACTTGGGGACACTGCACAAAGAAGTATTCTAATCGAAATTAGGAGATTACATAAAAATTCTACTATTATATCAGACATCAATCAGGTTTGTGCCTAAAGAAGTATACTATTGTTTTTTAAAATTTCCTTTTCAATTGTTAGGTTAGCTAGCAGAATATACATATAAACAGTGCTGTTTTATCCATTCTACTACCAGGGAATTCAAGCTCCAAGTATGGTATGATGCAGATAGCTCATTACGGGGTTTGTAATTGGATTCAAATCACATTACGAGGAATCAAAATCCTTACGTACTATTTTGTTGATCAAAGAAGATTTCTAGACAAGACATGTGGTTACTAATTTTCATAATTTCCATGAACTGACAATAAAACTATCGAGGTATGCTGAAGATTACCGATTTTTTATCAAATTTTTTGGTAATATTACTGGAAGACGACTATAACATTATTATATGAGAAATGTATAATGGGACATAGTCGACTTGTCAACCACTGACTCCAGATGTTTTTCTTCTCAAGTGCAAAGTGTATGGAGAATTACGTTTAACACAACAAACCGCAGATAGTATTGCAATTAGCCCCGAAGAACCGAACAAGCATTACGACCTGTATGCGTGTGGTCTCATGATAGCGAGGATCAACATTTTTGTGATTTTGATATTATAATATAATATTAATAAAGCTATATAATATTATAAAGCTTATGTTGTCTAATTGTCTTTTAGAAATAATATATGAATTACAAATTGGTAAATAAAGAATAACTTATTAACTGTTTTGTTTTTCTTATACGTCGTCAGATCCCTGTGCTGTGGATGTACATATGTATGTAATATCGACCCATGCAACAAAGACTATAGTAACTACATTTAGTTTGTTAGTTACGATAGTCATCGTTGCATGGGTCGATATGTATTTGTTTTTCAGTAGCTAGGCATAAGTGTATTATCGGCTGAGAAATGAGTGCATAATCTATCGTACCAAGAGTAAGTAATCTGTGACCAAAGTTATTGGTACGGGGTTTGTTTTTTAGGAGGTATAAATGTACCTATATGGGTGCATAATCTCAATACGCTTTCAAATATTCCACATATTCATAGTACGTGTGCGTGTATTCATAGTACGTGTGTTTTTGCATATATCACTTCATAAACCGTAGACAAATGTTGAAGTTATTTATCATATAAATATATGATAAATATCTCACATACTCCACATAGGTTATGTCACGGTTATGTCAACAATTTATCACAGTAATTTTTAGAGCTACCATGTTATGTTGGTAACGTTGTAAAATCACTAGACAGCCTGCTTACGTGTGCAAAAATAAATTGAAACAGCGTTAAAGACGTTAGATCATATAATGTTGACCGCACGTCGGCAAAGTCTATCTTGTTCCAAAGTAGCTTTAGCGAAAACGTCGACATCCCCACGCAAAGACCAATTCTCGACTGATTTCTCTAAACTTATCAAAAACAGCCAAGCCTCTGTCGATCAGCTGTTGGACCCGCCACTTAAGCAGGTCTGCATCTACCATTGTATCAACCAGGACATATTTTTAACAGTTTATTTGTCTGAAATGGCCAATCTCAGCACAAACGTGAATGAAAAATTTGCAATTTTAATTGCAGCCCGACCTTACTATAAATGTTACTTAATTAGGAGTATACATTTATGTCTTGTTGATATAACAGCAAACATGAGATATCACAAAATAACGTAAAACCTCCTTAAGAACTTCAGTAAATTTGTATGAGTTTTTATTCCATGGTCTAGTTTTAACTTCGGAGTTTTTCTGGTTAAAAAAGCATGGCTGTGCTAGAAAAACTACCATAAAAATTTTGGCAAAAAAGTTATTTAGAACTTCTTTTTCATAGATTTTGATATTTTTCTTAAATTAAAAATACCAAGTTGGCATCTTGTAATGTCACAATATCTACATATAATAAGCGTCCCCTGTCTATATGCTGCGTCTTGTATGCAACCCAATCATCAAGTTTTGTAACGCAGTGTGTTTCGTTGTAGGCCGACCAATAGTTTGTGATTGACTCTTTACTTTATCGAACAAGACCCTGTACGCTATACTATACACTAGGGTGGTTCAAAAACGCATTGCAAAATTTTTTGTGATGATAGAAAGCAGCGATCCCCCAAATCGTTTCCAAATCCAAAAAAAGTGGACACGTATTATACATATGGCTTTGACGCCCCCAACCCACCCCACAGTGCCCTGAAAACTACGCTTAAATGAAAAATGTACATTCTTCAGAAAATTTACCGTTCTAATCACTTCATTCTCTTTTTCCTCATAGAAATCATTACTATAACTCTAGTTGAATGTTTATAAACATTTGTCAGGTAATTTACATTTGTTTAAACAAGTTCCATTTGTTTAAATAATTCCCTTTTCTCGAAACTCCGTCGGACATCTGTTTTCTGAGTTCGAAATGGCAGTTTATTATCTTTGAGTGACATTATTCCTTAAACAAATTCTTCCTATTGTTTAAACTATCTATGATTATTAATTTTCAATTGTTGTTCTAATTGTGGTAGGTTTTTTGTGAAATTAACTTATAAATTTCATGTTCGAGGTATCTTGCCTATGTTATTAGCTAATAAACCCATATTTGTTTAAACAAATTCCATTTGTTTAAACAATTTTTTTGCAATTCTCCTAACATTCATTTTTTTTAAATCGGTCTGGTCAACTGTTCTTGTCAAGTGATATCATTTATATTTTGGGATAATTTCCATTGTTTAAATAATAAAATATTATTCAAATGCATAATGGTGATATACACTATACAGGTCGTATATAAATTTTAAAATAAATTAAAAATTACACCCACAACCTGGATTTGAACCAGGGACCTGGGACATGGTTCAAATCATTATTAAGTAAATTATTATTCGTTTTCAATATCATTTATTCGAAAAAATTGAATTTATATAAAATCCTTTTTTCGGGAAATTGGAGAGTTACATTTCTTTTAAAAATATTAAATTTTCTACCATAATTAGAAAAAAGTTGAAAATGAATAATAATTTATTGTTTAAACAATAGGAGGATTTTTTTCAATGAATAATGTCACTCTAAGAGAATAAACTGCCATTTCGAACTCAGAAAACAGAATTCAGACGGATTTTCGAGAAAAACGAATTATTTAAACACCTAAAAATTTGTTTAAACAAATGGAAATTAACTGACAAATGTTTATAGGCATTCCACTAGACTTATAATAATGACTTCTATGAGAAAAAAGAGAATGAAATAAATAGCAAGGTCAATTTTCAATCTGCATTTTTTCATTTAAGGGTAGTTTTCAGGGCACTGTGGAGGTGGGTTGGGGGCATCAAATCCATACGTATGATAGGTCAAATTCTTCCTTGGAAAGTTCTCTACAAGTCCTATAACTTTAGTCTTAAGGTTTCCCAAACCCCGAACAATTATTCGAACAATTCCAAAAATTTTCCTTTTCCCATGCATTTTCTTATGTAAATTTGAGGCCTCGACAGGCACCATTAAGAATCATCACTTTTTTTGTATTTGGAAACGATTTGGGGGGATCGTTGCTTTCTAAATCTAAATAGCCAATTTGAACCACCCTACTATACACTGTTGTGTACACTTCTCTATTTTGTCATTCCATATAAAGAGATAAATCCAAAGAATGCTTACTTCCCCTCCTGATGAACCAGCTGAACTATATATATCATTATACGCATTAGCTGTATGGCCATTGAGCAGACTAAAACACTCTATAGCCATACAAAATTCTGGCGTTGCTGATACCAAAATTGGTATGGCTCCTGCGTCTTTTAACCTAGCGACAGCAACGCCATCTTCATCTGCTTTGATTCCTTTCCGTAGGCTGAAACCAACAGCATAACTTAGTCCTACAAAGAATAACGATTTGTGCTTTTTGGTTAAATTGTGTTGAGTTATGTTTACCTTTTAGGGAACAGCTTTCTTTCACTGTCAAAGGTACTCCTAATAATGGTTTTCGCTTTGCTATCTCTTCTTGTGTCCATGTGGTTTCTGAAATGAACTGATCGACTGCCCTGGCATCTTCCAGGGCTTCAGTGAATCTGTCTTCAATGACGGCGTTGAGGATGTGATTTATTGCCTGGATTCTTTTGATGTACGATGTGATAACAGTCTCAGATTTTAGCTGCAAAGGATAATTGGTATTTTATTATTATTTATTGGAACTCTCTGATACATCTCATTAAATAGGTATATTAAACCTAGGTAATATTATTTAGATACATCATATAAGTACTAAAGTTACACTAATAGATTTTTAAAAGTAACGAAGGGCATCAGGGCAAATTGGTAGTCAATTTTGAAAAGCAATAGCCATTTATGCTTTGCAACACTAGTTTGCAAAGCAAAGAAATACTGTGGAAGGCCCGTGGAGCAATGTGGATAGGTCAGTAAAAACACATGAAGACATTATTTATTGATATCAGGGATGTTAAATTACGGTAATTAATTTTTTTCGTAAATTACCGTTGAAATTAAAATTATTAATTTCAAATATTAAATTACCACGTAAATAAAAATTAAAAATGGTAAATTACGCTGGTTTAAATTATCGGGTAATTAAAAATTCATAATGTTAAATTAAACCGTCGTTAATACCGATCACTGTAGGTTATGAATGCTACTTATGTTAATAAAAAAGTTTGGTAAATAAAAGTCATTATTTTGTTATGTAAAAAAAAATTGGGTACTGCCTTATAAGTCATTATATTGTAGATATCCACCAATCGCTGATGCTTATCCTGATTTAAGTAATTCATTATTAAAATGAAAGCAGGGACTACAATAAAAATACTTTTTATATCAGCTATTTATAAAATCGACAGCCTAACAGCATAATAAATTTGGTAAATCAACAAATAAGTTTTTCTTTGCAAATCATCATTTAAAAATTCTTTGGGTATCCGGTTTTGTTAAGTTAATAGCATCGTTAGTTCCTGTGTCTATTTAGATAATATAATCCTTAATTTAAAAAAGAAAAACAAAGAGTTTTAGTCCAACAACAGTATTAGAAGTTATTAGTATTAGAAGTATTAGAATTTTCAATTTAATTCGTTGCAGAAGTAAAAAAAAATGTTAAGTTGCTTTAATACTCAGTATATTATTCAGTAAAAATTCCTAGAGTATAAAAATGTTATTTCAATTCGAAACATCGGACATGTGCACTTAGAAAACACGTTTCAAATTCTCGAAGCGGACCGGCCGGCTGGACAAATACGTGTTCTATTATGGCTGTAAAATAACTACGCCGAATGTTGCTCGAATATTTGACGAAAACTTACTCATGCCGTCAATGCTCCACAGAAAAATACATTTTTCTTATCGAAAGAAATTGTTTTCGAGGCATAGTACGAGATGACTTTTTATATTTCAATTTCGACAAGGAAATAATATCCTTGTACGAAATGCACATGTTTGTTTTTGCTGCATTACTAACGCGCCGGAAAATATAATAATATGAAATGAATAAGAATTTATTGTTGAGTAATAACTAATTAGATCCATTCCATAGAATAGAATAGAATAGAATAATATATTTAAACTCAAAGATTACAGTTTTTGTCAAAGAAAATCTACATTTAATTCTGCAATATAATTATTGTTATTTCATTTATTCAGAAGTTCTTCCATTGTGTAGAAAGCTTGTTGGATCAGGTATTGCTTCAGTCTCTTGCTCATCTGATGGATTGGAGCATTCCAAATTTCGCTGGGCAGTTTATTGGCTAGCTTGACATTCACGTACATCACATCGGTTGTTCGCAGCCTATTAAGGGATGGGGTTACCATGCTCCTGAATCTGGTGTTGTGATTGTGTATGTCTTCCTGTCTCTGGGGATTTGACTTCTTTAGCTCAAGGACACTCTGGAGGATGAACTCGCTGGCTAGTGTCAGTATATTGTGCTTGATGAATAATGGCTTACAATGTGTTCTCGAGTCCATGCCCTCAAGGGCCCTGACTGCCCTCTTCTGGAGTTTGAAAATTTTTTGTGCATGAGCTGACACTCCCCACGCCAGGATCCCGTACGACATTCGCGCGTGGAAAAGTGCGTGATAAGCCTGCACACCGGTGGGGATGTCAGTAGATCTTACAATCTTGCGGAGTGCAAAGATTAAGGTAGACAGTCGTCCGCTCAAGCGGTCAACGTGCTGTCGCCATGTCATGCGGGAATCCAGCCGAACACCCAGGAAGTCCGCCCAGTTAACATCCTCACCACTGCGGCGGGATGTATAAAAGTGTACAAGCGCAGTCTTGTCAGCATTCATTGAAAGCCTGTTCGCAGAAAACCACGATTGCAGGATGCCGGTTGTTGTTTCAATTCTATCAGCAGCGTCCTCCCTGTTGGTATAGCTGGTGAGGTAGGTGGTATCATCTGCATACAGAACCACGTGTCCATCAGTAATCTGGGCTGGCAAGTCGTTGATGTAGAGGATGAACATGAGGGGGCCGATTAGTGATCCCTGGGCGACACCCCTCTCGGCCCTGAACGCGGAGCTCCTTTGTTCGTTGCTGTCAACCACCTGAGTACGGTTACCCAGGTAGGACTTCATGATGCTAAGGGGGACTCCTCTTATTCCATAGTGGGATAACTTCTGCAGCAGGATGTCATGCTCCACGCAATCAAATGCCCTACTCAGGTCATATAGGGCGGCCACGCATTGTTCTCCCTTCTCAAAAGCCCGTGCTATCGTATGCACTAGGTCCACTATTGCATCTCTAGTTCCCTTTCCCTTCTGGAAGCCGAACTGATGTCGATTAATCACATCTCTCCTAGATATAAAGCTGGTGATCCGCTCAGTCAGCAAGGCCTCCAGGATCTTTCCAAACACTGGCAGTATTGTGATAGGGCGATAGTTAGCCGGATCTAAAGGATCCCCCTTCTTGTGAAGTGGAACCACTCTACCGATTTTTAGACGACGAGGGAATACACCGTCACTGAAGCAGGCGTTTATGATGTCTGCTAAAGGAGCGCATATGAGATCATCAACCAACTTGATTACCCTGATGTTTAGGTCGTATACGTCTCTTGTTTTTTAATCTCCTTATGTGGCTGCGCACCTCAGATGCATCTGTTGGGAGCAGGTACATTGTAGATTGGGCAGCTTGTATATTTGTGAGGTTGTCCATTGGATTAGTGTTGTTAGGGGGAATATTGTCTAAAATCTTCCGGACAGCCTCTGGGAATGCTATTGCAAAGTCATCGCAGCTGGGACGGTTTTGAGTGTTGTTGTGCTTATCGCCACCCGTTTCACGCTTTATAACTCTCCATACAGCTCGCTGTCTGTTGTCTGCCATCAGCACTTCTTGTCTGTTTCTCTCTCTCCTCACATTCTCAAACTCACGCAAATAAGCTTTTTTATAGCTTTTGTATATGTCAAATATTTGAGGGTCTCCGAGTTGCTTAAAACTAGCGTGCATTAGGTCCAGTGTTTCTTTCATTTGTTTTAGTTCGTAGCTGTACGGTTGTGGTTTGGTCGGGTTAACTTTTCTGTACGGGAAGCAGTCATCAAAGTGATTTAGGAAACATGAGAGAAACAGGTCAAGCTTCCCCTCCGGATTGGGTATCTCTGTGATCTCCTTCCAATCCTCGGTTGCTATGGTTTCGTGGAATCTTAGGCAATGTTGTTCAGTCATAATTCTCATTCTTCTGCTGTTGGAACGTTTCTTCATCTCCATTGGAATGGTGGCTATTATTGCGTGATGGTCTGATAGCGCGGCGTGATAGGTAGAGGCCTCGCATTCACTTATATCGCAAAAAATGTTGTCGATGTAGGATTCTGTTGTCGCTGTGATTCGAGTTGGTTCGTATAATTTTTGCCTCAGGCCAAAACTCTGCATCAGGTGTGAGATTCTCATAGCGCCGGGAGACTGAGGAAGGGTAAAGCTCACATTGAAGTCTCCGGTTATTATGACATCTGTATTTAACTCCAGTTCTGTGAGCGCTGCAGTTAGCGCATCCTCCAGCACATCAATAAACACATTAATGTCACCTGCTGGAGATCTGTATGCAGAGACTACTAGTGTGTTGATCTGCCTGATGTAACATGCTGCTAGTTCTATGTGTACATCTCTAGAATATTCCTCAATTTTTTCCACCCTGGTAGCCTGTAGTTTATTGCTGATGTATATGCAGGTACCCCCGTGGATGTGATCTTTTCTACAAAACCAGCTTATCATTTGGTAGTTTGGAAGTTCATACAATTGTTTATTCCTTGAGGTTAGCCAATGTTCCACAATGCATATTACTCCAGCTTCTAGTCTTTGTGCAAGCTGTTGAAGTGCTTCAAGTTTGTTTGTTATGCATTGTATGTTAAGATGCATGATACATAATGCATTGTGGTTGATGAAAGCTTCATGTGTTTGTGGCTTTAAATTGCTGCTTCCGTGTGTGGAGTGCGGTGAAAAAACCGGTTGACTCTGACGCCACGTGGCCAAAAGCTAGGGTTTTTGAGGACCTCAAGCTGGTCAATGAGGAACTCAATCTTGTAGGATGCATACTCGTCTGGACGCCTAGACTCAAGCTTCGTACACTTGACATATCAAATTAAATATCCGAATTTCAATAATTATAGTATAAAATACTGTAATTTATTACCGACTCACAAAACGACAACGCCCGGTTTCACAAACAATGATCACATTTTATCCGGATCACCAGAACATTTCTTTGAATCATGAGTTTGATAGTAGGTAGATGGCTTCTGATTTAAAATGTGCATTATTGGCTTCGCTGAATTAAGTAATTAAAAATCCGGAAATTACAATTAATGACGGTAATTTATTTAGTAATTTAACCGATAAATTACGCTCTTACACCCCTAAGTACCTCCCAGACAAAGTACAAACAACAGTGCACTTGCCGACTGCTTTGGAATGGTGGGGTACATTCACGCAAGTACTGACGGAAGGTTTTTGAAATAATTTTTTAATTCCGGTAAATTAACAACTGTAATTA
Organism: Aphodius sticticus; assembly: GCA_963966075.1. Lineage (NCBI taxonomy): Eukaryota > Metazoa > Arthropoda > Insecta > Coleoptera > Scarabaeidae > Aphodius > Aphodius sticticus. The sequence continues at coordinate 40,042,101 of OZ014511.1, forward strand.
AAATTTTCGGTAAATTACTAACGGTAATTAAACCGATTAACAATAGTAAGTAGATATTGTTGGTTGTTTCTTTGTACTGAATACAAATCCGTTCTCAAAGGTAGCTCATCAAGACAGGTTTTGGCCTTTCTGTTTGATTTTGTGTATTAGCGTACATACTAATACAATGAATCGTCTTCGCACAATTTCCACAAACGTGAACAATTTTTCACGATAGTCCCCCTAAAACTACACTGTTTTTGGTTTAGTTCGGAGCCCAACTGTAGTTACTAGGTCTTCAGGTTCGTTCGCTGTACGTATGCAAAAATTGCAAAACATAATTATAAAATTGTGTAATACCTTGATAACCGTAATACTTTTTCTATGAATAAAAAAAGTTCAATAGGTTCTAAATGGCTTCTTCTATAACCCTTTAAATATTTTACATCATGCTACCCAGCACACTGTATACAAAGCAATATTAAGATACGAAATAGCATACTACTCTTTAAATTCTAAATATCACAAAAACTATTAAAAATTGATATACGATATAGTGAATATAAATTACAAAGAACTTAAGGGACATTTCAATTAGCAAATAATATACAGGGTGTTCCATTTAAAAATCTCAAGAAAGAGCGATTTAAAAATGTTTAAAAACTAGTGCATGCTACGCTCACCCTGTATAGCGCATCAAATTTTTCATGACATCAGCATCTAGCTATGGGTTTAGTTATTATGTGACAAAATTTTTTGGACAATATCTGCTAACATGTAGTATTAACGTAGTTTTTACGAAAGGCCTGCAATTGCCAATTTTTTGACAAACAATTGAATATTTCAGGAACTATTTACTTTACATAGGTACAACTTACACAGTTGGAAAGACAACTTCCTTAGTATTCATAATATGGCATGATATACAGGGCGTTCCATTTAAAAAAATGTACTGACTTTCCGTCACGCCGAAACGCAACACCCTGTATAAATGAAAATAATTTTACGTTATAGAAACTAGTAAGTCAAACAACTCTTGTATAAAACATTTTTTTCTTTCTCAAACGATTTGATGACTATCGACCGCCGGGATACGAATAACTCACCCTGTATATATATATTTTTTTTTAACGTTCGGATTACCGAGGTTCAGATTATGGACGCTCTACTGTATCTAATGCAACATCGATGTTATATAAAAAAAATTATAAATCATGTTTTGATGCGTAGCTTCACGAATTCATAACCAATAGCCAAAATTAATATCCGATTTAAGAATTTTGTTGGTGATTTAACCAACTTGACCTATGATCTACTTAATTAGGCATAATCGACTAAAGAGATAAACAATTCATATTAGGCTGAACATTATCTGTTATTATTGTGTTATTACTTCAAGACAAAGGATTCCTTAAACTACGGTATATATAGCGATAATATTTACTTCTCCTTTTCGTATTTTCTTTGCCAGTTGTGTGGCGCTGATGCACAAAATTGGGTCGTCAATTTTTGGCAGTGGCGTGCGTTTTTTCCTGTTCAAAAATCTTCTCATAGGCACAATAAGCACCTGTCCTAGATGTCCAAACATCCGGATGAACAAAAACACTAAATTCATTGCAAATATTTAACTTGTGGATCGCTTTTAAGTTATTTAGTTTTTAATATATTTTCACTATCCGCGCCGTTTTACTATATCATTATAAATGAATCGCCCGCGATGATATTGGTTCATTTATGAATAATCAGCTCTGATAAGGAGCGTTGTTATTGTGCAATGCGCGAACGCATGTGTATGACAATCGTTCATAATTAAGTTTTTCTCGGTGTATTGCAGTTAATTATTGACATCCGGGGCATCATAATTGGGCTATTCGGAATATTATGCGTGTAGTAGTTTAAAATAAATATTGTCAACACGTGTTACTTAATGTTTTTTTTTTCATGTGTGTTGTTTCTCATTTTCGAATAGTAACTAACAAATAAGAATAAGGTATCTAATTATCAATGTCATTTACAACAAATAGCTAGTGGACCTGTAGACCGCCTATTGGGTAGATCAGTGAATCGGTACATCGCAGGAATCGTTAGACTTTTTTGCAAAATCAAACTTAGAAGTTGTCGCAATAAATTTGATTTTCTTTTTATTGTTGCTTTTTCTTTTCAAATTGAATAATTGTAAGAATAAGTATGGTGTGAAATAATACTATAAAAAATATATTATTAAAATATATCAAATTTAACTTGTTTTCATAATCAATGCAAATTACGACGACAAATCTAACAATTGTTTTTTTTCAAGTGACAAACATGATCTCAATAAAAATCTAAAACAAATTTAGACACCGTGTGGAAGACCTAGATTGCTTTCAATTGGGCAAAATTTGTTAGTGGCATACATGGGTCCATAGAGACAACTTTTTATCAACTTATATAACGTAAATTGTATATTTGTCAAATTTAACATTAAGTTATTTTTTATATAATGGCATTTTGTTGGTCCAGTAACTATAATCTACTCTTGTATAGAGAGCGTTATTGAAATTTCTAAAATAGTTCTTTTATATATACAGGCTGTCCCACTTTTTTTCCCGCAAAAATTTTTTTTAGATACAAAATGTCATTCTGAATAAAAAGTTTCATATGAACTTAGGGGTTTTTTCAACTTCTTAACAAGTTACAGATGTTCAAAATGAAAATCGAGCATTTTTTAAATAATGACAACTGAAAAAAATTGTTTTCAAAATAATTCTGAGTTGGCTTTTAAATCTTATATTAACGCCAGTCCATAGAAATCAGACGAATAAAATGGTCAATTATATTATTTGGGTACTTGGTGAATTCGTTATTGGTTGATGTTAATCACCCGTTTTATGCTGGCGGTTCGTACAGCAAAAAAAGCAAATAACTGGTAATAAGTTTAGTAGCAATTTATTTGTTATTTTTTTCTCATAAATAATACCTATTTAACAAACACTAACAAAACAAAAACAAAAACTGGATAAGTAATAAACAATACATTAACGAAGAAGAAAATAAAATACCTCCACCAATATCTATGCACTTTTGGCAACGAATTATTATGGATTCTTGCACACTACGTAGTGATTCCACATTTGTTTTAAGCATATCAAAAACGGCTTGAATTCTTTGTAGTAATGCATGTCTTGTATTTATCGGTGTTTTGTACACTTCTGACTTAACGTAGCCCCAAATATGGAAGTCCAGAGGAGTAATATCAGGCGAACGCGGTGGCCATTGAACAGGCCCGGCGCGACCAATCCAACGCTGGTTGTAATGGTTATTTAACCAGTACCTCACCTGTCTTGCGTAATGAATTGGAGCGCCATCCAACTGAAACCATCCATTTTGTCGGTAATTAATTGGCACATCTTCCAAATAATCTATCAAACTATTGTCTAAGAATAACAGAAAACTATTTGCATCCACTCTGTCGGGAAGGATGTGAGGCCCAATCAGATGTGATCCCACTAGACCAGCCCAAACATTTACTTTAAATTCATGCTGATAAGATACTACTGTCGTTGTATGAGGGTTTTCGTGGGGCCATACGCAAAAATTACGGCGGTTTGTAATTCCACGACGAGTAAATGTTGCCTCATCTGTCCAGATAATTTTATTTCTTACTTCTTGTGGACTATCAACAACCCACGACAAAAATCTAACCGGTTTCGAATATCTTGGGGCAGTAACTCTTGCACGTTTTTTGAACGGAATGCCTTTCGTCTATCGTTGCGTAAATGTCTCCATACAGTGGTTTTCGGCAATCTCAGATGGCGCGCTGCACGCCTTACACTTAAATTACGATTTTCGTCAAAAGCATGCGAAACTCTTGCATTAACTCTTCTTACTCTTTGAGCTGCTTGGTTGTGATCTCCCACTGGTCTTCTCCTTATTCCATTTTTTCTAATCATTCTATGAATATTACTAAACACTGCAGCATCCGGAAGTCTTCTCGCTGGAAGTCTTCTTTGGTATTCCCTCCGTGCCCTTCGACAATTTCCATTGCAGTATCCATAAATAAAATGAATATCGGCATATTCACTGTTAGTAAATTTTTTGGGCATAATATTGTTCGGATTTATAATTATTTGTGAAAATGCAATAACAATCCTGTTATTAGAATTACTAGAATGACAGCAATGTGACGTATAAAATCAACCTGAAGTATTATTTTTAAAGCATTCTTGATAAATGCGTATCAAAGCCGCCTATAAAACAACTGAAAAAAATGCTTGATTTTCATTTTGAACAGCTCTAACTTGTTAAGGAGTTGAAAAAACCCCTAAGTTCATATGAAACTTTTTATTCAGAATGACATTTTGTATCTAAAAAAAATTTTTTCGGGAAAGAAAGTTGGACGCCCTGTATATATATATATATATATATATATATATATTTCTCTATAACTTCACCAAATTTGTCCGATTGATCTCGGATGAATTGCTTTTCTTTGGAGCGGGTTCAAAATTATTCTGCTCAAGACCTTAATCAGAACACATTAGTAAATACGAATAAATCAATATAATTGTTTCTAAACATTATATCACAATAATCATTTATTTTATAACACAAACAGACTTTCCTCGACTAGTCTTGAATATACTAAAATAACACAGTCATTTCTATGTTGGTGGGGGTGTCCATCCACCAAATGCCCTTGCTAGTTCCTCAGCAACAGCAATGCACAGATGATCTTGATATGGTGCAGCGATTACCTGAAAAAAGAAGCACCATACACAAAATCAATTTCCAAATCAACAAAATACCGTACTTCAAGAAATGAATACAAGTCTGAAGTCAATGATACAATAATCAGTTCAGTTGATATAATCTTGATCAAATGTTAAATACATCAACATTTCCATGCAGATATAGATAAAGATAAAAATCCTTACCTGGATTCCAATTGGCATACCATTGTCATCACAGCCCATTGGTACTTGGGTGCTTGGAAATCCAAATAAATTAAATGGCAATATATATACAGCCCCTCCTAAGTTGAAACTTACTTCGCTATGCCCAAACGCAGATGTTGGAAATGTTGGAAGGATAAATACTCCTGTGTGACCCAGATCATCCTAAAATGTATAAAAGTGACTGCTATACAAATTTTTCCATACAAAAAACTCAAAATAATAATTGTAAACACCACCAAATGCGAAGAGTTTTGGCCTATCGATATGTTACTAAAATTAGAACGAACACTAGAAATAATAATAATAATAATACCGACTTTATTGATCGAAGATACAAAATAAAAATAAATAACACAATAATTCATTGTTGTACATATAAATTAAACATAAGAACAAAATAAACTCTTAAGGGGAGGTTCCCGTCCAAATCGATGAAAAAAAGCGAACATTTTTTTCAGTAATAATATAACAAGAGAGTGAGAATAAATTGAAAATAATTTGACAGATTGTTTGAAAACTTGTTGCCAGGCAATAGTCACGAGAGCCCGCAGGGCTCGAGTGGCTATTGCCAAATGGCAACAAGTTTGAACAAAATCTGTCAAATTATTTTCTAATTTATGGAACTCTTGAGTTATATTTGACTAGATTATTTTTTGATTCACAAATTTTTACAATAAAAAAGATCAATAAAACTATCATAAAATTATTGAAAAATTTAATTTAATTAATTATTACTTACAATATATGAAAATATCGTTGACACATTGTGAATATATTAAAAGAATTAACAATTTAAATTAGTACAAAGAAAAACGCAATTATTAAAAATATTTCGAGACTCATTATTTATTGAGGATTTGGAATTGCTTGTTATATTAAGTGTTTCCTCCTGCGTATTTTCTCTAAGATTATTTATTATATTTGAATGATGTTCTTGGTTCAATTGTACGGTGATGCGCTTTTTTCAGTGCTCTCGGCGAAAAATCAGCTGTTGTTCCCAATGACGATTCCTAGCGTATTCATAGTTCTCAAAATATATGAATAGCCTTCATTGAAAATACCAGCAGCTATATGCTGCTATTTGTATCGTTTGTACACCACAATGAATGAGTGTGGGAGAAAGCTTCCAAATGCAAGAGTTGAAACTTTCGTTATCATTTTGTTTTTCCTCCGGTGCATCTTTGCAATAAATCATCACTGGAAAGAGCCTCATACACTGGTCGAATGTCTTTTTGGACAGATTCTTGAAGGGCAGGTTCATGGTGGAAATCGGCAAGTTGACCCGTAGCTTCTGCGACACGCCACTTGCACCAAGAGCGCGTTCGGATAATCGGGTAGGGTACGGTGAGAGTGACGCGCTACACAATAGGCGGTCTAATGTCATACGGCGTTTATCTGCATATAAGAGTGAGACAGCCGACCCAGGTTATCTGAGCATTGCTTTCCCCATACCCTACCCTGACAAACCGAACGCGCTCCAACTGTTCTCTCCTGGCGGGCAGTTCTCGTGATTCGGTTCGTCTGTGGAACATTTATGAAGGAAAGTAACTCGCGGTCTTCAATTTCTTGGCGGAAGTGCTGACAAAATCTTTCTCATTTTACATTTTCTCTGGATTATAACTGACTTTCTTTTTCCGCGGACGAGCAGGGCGCGCTCTTCCCAGTGAACTTTTTCGCGTGTTCGACATTTTTACGGCACGTTACCATTCACACGATCGTCGCACGACTGAGTGCACGTTGCTGCAAGAGAAACGGTGGTCCAAACTGAAAATACGCACAGGTAAATATCATAATATATCCAATGCGTAGCCGGCCTTGTTTTGGCGACCAACGTACATATAAGCGAGTTTACAATAGATTGGAACGTGTATAAATTCGTCCAGAAGACCCTAAACTTGCTACATGCCGTATACTCAACCCGTCAGGTATAGAAAATAGGTCTCGCCTCTTAGCCGCGCCGAGCGCCCGTTCGGCGAGTCCGGAGCGCCGACGGACTGTTCCGCCCGACCCCGTATATCTCGAGAACTACATCATATATCGAAAAATCCTTTCTCTCGCGTATTCTCGACAACATAAGGATGAAAATTAGGAAAAAAAATTTTAGTTTCTTTCATCGTTTTGGACGGGAACCTCCCCATAACTAAATATGTAAACAATACGTACAATCATATTTTTACGAAATGTAGCAATTCTATCCGTGTGATAGTCGTTGTGACTTCTAGGTATACCAACGTTGATCTTATCAGCAAAATCGAACCATGCGAGAAAATGCGGAATAATGGACGTCGAAAACAACGATATCCAAAACACCGCAAATTTATTGTACCGCTCCTAAAAACAAAAAATCACAAACAGCCATTCCCAAACAACCCCAAGCTAACTCAACTTTCTCATCGAACGGATGCTTGAACAAGTCCGGCTTATCGTCAATATTGAGAAAAACTGTCATGCACGAATCTAGAATATTGTTCAGAAATGTGAACTTCCTATCGGAAATCTTCATAGCACAATTTTCTCCAAGGTGTTCGACCGCCTTGATGACCGCCATTTTGATCTCCCTTTGCGTCGAACGAACGAAGAAGTAAAAGTCGATATGGTCCATATAATGAACTGTCACATTTGCCAAGTCCACAGTTTTCGTGAAGTCCACTTCTTTGGACGTATTGAGCACCTGCATCATCGGTCGCAGGTCTTCAGCATATCTGGTCATTGGACCAATACATGCGTAACCACGGAAACGCTCGTCGTCACAAACAGGCCAATGCCCAGTCAGTGGGGTTATTCCTAAAAATGGAATAAGTCAGTTTTTGTTGATAGTTTTTTTATTGGTCGGCTTACTTGCTGTTGGTTTATGGGCAAAAACACCATTGAACATCGCTGGAAGTCGTAGGGAACCACTCAGGTCTGAACCAAGTCCAATGACTGATGCTCCAGCTCCTAAGAGAGCTCCCTAAAAGAATATAATGTTAAGCCTCAATTACATTGAGCGAGTTTACAAGAGGCTAGTTGGCGAGGTTAGAAGCGAGCGTGTATTTTCTGTCATCTCATGAATATTGCTGGGTTCTCTGTCTCCATTTCTGCTTTTTTTTAAATTCTTTCGTGATAGCATGAGCTAAAATAACGACTCCACCAGGAACTAATTCCGTTGACATTTTGTAGACAATGAAACCAGCAACCACAAAGTTACTCGCTGCTAGTTCAGTAGCAACTATAATGACCAGGGATGTAATTACCATAATTAATGGTAATTTACCGATTTTTAATTACCGTAATTTACGACGTAAATTACCGATGGTAATTACCGATGGTAATTTACCGTCAATTTAAATTACCGTTGGTAATTTACGGACAATTTTAATTACCGTTGGTAAATTACTGGAATTTATAAATTGATTTCAAAGACTTTCCATCAGTAGACGCATGAATGCGCCCCACCCCTCCTAAGCAGTCGACAAGTGCACTGTTGTTTGCGTTTGTCTGGGAAGTACATAACAATCCGCGTGGTGCATGGTCGGACTCGTGCGTGACAATGTTATTCAAGGTGTCATTTAGCCAATGGAAATTGGTCTATGGGTAAAGTTAACACTTCCAATGACAGTCCCATTGCCCGTAAACGTTATATTTTTACAATTCCAAATCATCCGACATTACTTGAGAAAATACAGAACTAGTATTTTGTATTTAATGAATAGAGAAGTGGAAAGCCCCTTCGCCAATGGCGACCAATCCAACAAATCCGATAATGCAGCTCTGAAATCAGAAGCCATTTATTATCAGAATTCACTTTTTAGGAAATATGCTAGAAAAATGACAAATGACAAAAAGCCATATGTACTGTTCGTTTCAGTTAAGTTGATCGGTCTGGGGTGGGGCATACATTCGCGGTGGCGTCAAATCCATAGGCGCGCCGTATAATTTTGTAATGGGTACCGGTAAAATTTAAGTCAATTATAAACAGACAAAATCTATGGTTCTCGAATTATGTCAATACTCTATTGTTAAATAGAAATCTAAAACATTTAAAATAGTATATTATTATACAAGTTTTATAAGACGTCAAATTGGCGCACGAGTTGTTTTGGGCACGACGAGCGTAGCGAGGAGTGCCCAAATGGAACGAGTGCGCCAATACGTCTTATAAAACGAGTGTAATATACTATTTTTTCTACTTTGCGTCATTAATTTTATATAAATTTAGAAATTGTGGTTACTATATTGCGCTAAATTAGAATCTAGGGTATTTCGCGGGTACCACGTGGCAGCACTGTAGTAACTGTCAACTTCGTTAAGGATGAGATCTATGAGATAAAATCTTGACAAAATCTAATTGTGAATAAAATTACTCTACTTTAGCCTACAAGTTTGAATAAATATTCAGCGAGGTCTCAACGATGATCATAATGGAGCTTGGGGCAACACTTTTAAGCCTACTGTGATAAATATATGAAACTTAACCTAAAAAGTCAACAACTTTAATAGTGGTTTCATAAGTATAATAATCAGAATAGAAGTGTTTGGCGGTGACTGATTAGTTACTTCGAAGTTCGAAGAACAAGAACTTACTAAAGAATTGTTTTAACGCCTAATGTTTAATAGCGGTGTCTACCTAATTCCGCTACGTAGCCGTTGCGGCTTATATATTTACAAGCACTTATAATTGAAACCCAATTTTAATTTCGGCAAAGTAGTTTATTAGAATAAATTATACTTAGTAAAATTACATGTGATGGAGGTAATACAAATGTTGCACACAACCAGAACTAAGACGAAGTCGAAAGCGACGGACAAAAATGAATACGAATTGAGCCGAACAGAATTCGGTCGAAAATGTTACCGAAAACTTATACGTTACATAAACTAAGAAATCCTCTACACTTTAAAATGTACTATAGCTTCATACGTGTATGCTGATAAACCATTGATTGCGCATATACAATCTCGTAGCAGTAATTAAAATCATTCATATCTACGATGTAGGTTTGATCTTCGCATAATACCTTATTAAAGTAAATGTGGTCCTTGAATTATATCTGAAAAGGGGATTTGATGTTTAGTTGAAAAGAATGATAACGATCACTTACCAGAGTCGTAAAACATCACCGAAAACGTTATGCTGGCGTATTTTGATGAACACAGCAAAACTAAGAAAGCAACAACCTTTGGCCATACTATAGCAGGCTACACGCATGTTTAAATATGTATAGAATATTGATATTTCGCAGTTTATGCGATTGCAAGCGATTAAAAAGAGGCAGTGTGTGGTTATGTATTGTACGTTTGACATTTGGCATTTGATATCAATGTGTACCAATCCTGGCAATCTTAGACAAAAATGTTACTGTTTTCGGTGTTACAATGTGTTAATTGTAACACCGAAAACAGTGTTACAATGTGTGCATTGTGAATGCAAAGTAGAAAAACAGTATTTGCAGATTTATAGTACATAAAAAAATATTTAAATGTCAAAGTCAAAATGACAGTTTGATGTAAAATAAATAAAAATACATACTCAACACAACATTTGTTATTAAAAACGAATACGTATGTGACCAGAAACGGACAAACCGCCGTAGTAATAACAAAAAACGATTTTGAGGGAATCAGGTAGCTCTTCCTATTGGCAAAGCGATGCAGACAAAATCAAAAAATTGTTTTTTATCACGGGCGGTTTCTCCGATTCAGGTCGCATATTATAACAGTAACAGAAAATATATACCAACAATATAAATGCTTAAATGATTAATAAAACTTAGTTTAAATATAACTTCACGGAACTTCCAGGTCGGAGTCCTGCAAAGAATCTTGGTAGGAAGAGGATGTCCAAAACGGTTCATCTCAATACTTCGACAACATTATCTTTTTCCCTGTATACATTTTCAATACCAATCACGTTTCACGTACCCCTTCCACTTTTCAGGCGTAATTGTGGCAGTGGCATGTTGAGTTAGATCTTTTAAGGCTGTTATGGATAACTCGCCAGTCGTGTTATGGTCCCGAATATAACGCTTTACGTCCGCCCAGGCAAGTTCATTCGGATTTAATTCACACATGGCGGTAATCGTAGAGGAACGTGCCCTTCATTTCTTATAATCTCATCAATTTTATAGTGTTTTTTTCTATCCTGACTGGTCCGCATGCGAATTTATTTTGGCCATCAATTCAGTCTTCCTTAAGGATAGATCGTGAGGAACATGCATCTGTTGCAACCATGAACTCATGAACCCAAAGTTGCTACATTTGATATAATTTCACGGGTACAGCTACGGAGAATTTGATCCCATTTTCTTGGCATTATTACCGCCGTGCCGCTACTGTGGTGAGTGAGAGTTCTCGATCATTTATTTTGACATATGTCAAAATAAATCACAATTGCCCAATAAAGCTAAGCATATAACATCTCGGCATAGTCATACATTCGAACTGGCGGAATCGTTTGTACTCTTTCTATCATTGTTCTAAGATGTATAGACAAAAATGCCGCTTCATGGCATAGGTGGACAATGTTACATTCCTTAGACCGCTCAACTTATCTGACACAGAATTCTGGTTGTGCCAATACCGGATTCTTTTTTGTCCGTCGTTTCCATCTTCGTCTTAATTCTAGTTGTGTGCAACTATTTGTGTTACCTCCATCGCATGTAATTTTACTAAGTATAATTTATTCTAATAAACTACCTACTTCACCGAAATTAAAATTTGGTTTCAATTCTAAGTGCGTGTAAATGTATAAGCCTCAACGGCTACCAAGCGGAATTAGGTAGACACCGCTATTAAACATTAAGCGTTATAACAATTCTTTAGTAAGTTCTTGTTCTTTGAAGTAACTAATCAGTACCGCCAAACACTTCTATTTTGACTATTATAATTATTAGACCACTATTCAGTGTTTGACAATGCTGTATAGTATGATAAAGTTATGTGCCTGGCCACAACAGATTTTTGAAATGGAAACCCCATATTTTTTGTGGTGATATTGATAAGTTTAATAATATCTTAATATTCATTTACAAAATTTATGGTCATACACAAGAAATTTTTCGAGAAAAGGACAGGTGAAATTATTATTATTACATAATAATATTCTAGAGCGCATTATAATTTTCTCATGGTACAATTTATATCATTGAATGCACTTAGTATATTTTGAATGCTCACTTTTTTAAATCTTGGAAATAGTTCAAAGCAATACCTAGTAATAGGAAAGAAAATTACAGAAAGGCCTATTGGCTTTTCATGCACAAACAAAAGTTATCAATTTTCAGGTACATCTTTTTTCCGAAGACTTTTTGATGTAAGGTCATAAAAATGTGCATGACACCATGAATAGCCCTTTTACACCTATGCAATTTTTACCTGCAATCTCAACCATGCGATTTTTCAAAATCGCATGCAATTTTATCACCGTTTGTCGACCGTTTACACCTGTGCAACTTTAATAAATTGCATGGCTTCAGCATCAGTGATTTTATTTTTTAACAACTGTAACTTCTTTGATTGGCAACAGTGCTACACACATCAACACGCATCGCATAACCCCGTTGTTTTGTTATTTATACATAAACATAACCTTCTTAGCACCAAAACTATCGTTTATATGTATAAGAAACCTTGCTAGTATCGATTGTTGATGCATGTGTTGATATACATATGTGTTAAAATGCCTAACGTCGTCGATTTAGAAGAAATTGCTCTCCGTAGCATCATAATTGGAGCTGCGAGTTTGTTGTTAAGATAAAGAACGGAACGGCGTTGGTAGACTATACCATGGCTTAGCGAAAAGATCGGGTAAATCTACATTTAGTAAATAATGAACTTTAACTTGCATAGTTTTGCATAATTTTCTACGAACAGAATGCCCCAATACGTATGGCATACGAGATGAAACATCAATAGGCGATACGTCATTCATATGCATTTTGTAGCTGGAAACAGAAGTGCTCGTTCAGCCTTAGACTGTTGTCGGGAGTTTTTAGAATTTTTCAATAGTGTTGAAGGAGCAGTACCTTGGCAAAATGACTTGGCATAAACGAACATTAATTCTGTTATTATCATTATTATTTATAGTATAGTTATTATAGTATATTAAAATCATTATAAATTATTCATTATATTAAATAAAAATACACTTGCTAATACAATATTATTTTATTTTTAAGAAAAGAATTTAAAAAAGTTAATATACAAAAATAAAAAATTCTAGTAAACAAATAGAGGGTTACTCCATATGCTCCTCTTGGCCATCCAACACAATATTAAAAATCTTTCTCTTCACCATTCTTAAAATGCTCGGGTTGCAATTCTTCTTAATTCGTGTTCGATGGTTTTGGCAAATGACGTTAAATCATCTTCTTGATTTTGTGACTGGACACGTTTTGTTAGTGCATTGGTTGTAGCGCTAATTAATTCTGCAACCTCTTGGGGTTTAGGGATAAGTTTTGCTCTTTTTGCCATTGGAGTCGTTCTTGAGCTACTGGGTGTCGGTGACAAAATTTCCGAAGAATTGAAATCTTCAACCGTGCCATCAAATGTGAGCTCCGGCTGGCTATCCTCGCTATCCATAATATATTCCGGTTGTAGCGTGACTTCTGGTAAGTTTGACTCCGACTCCATTGTTGCCTCTGATTCCTGAAGGAATTTTAAATGTTCATAATACCACAATATTGGTGTGTATCTGTCCGACGTGCCGGCACCACTTTTTTTCACTAATTTTAATTCTTCCCAACTTCTTAAAAAACTGCGTCCTTAGATTATGTGTTTTGTTCTTAATTGCTTCAACTGTGAGGACTTGTGCAGCAGCTAAGGCATTTTTCGCCACCAAGTCTCGTTGTATTACATTTAACGCGTCTAGCCTTATATTTTTGTTTTTGTACTCTGGCACAGAAGAACAGTAGAGTACTGGTTGGTTCTGATATAGTTCGATTAGATCTTCAGTAATTGATTTCGACCACACGAATTTATCAATATTTTCCTTCTTATCTTCTTGATTCTCCTTCGACATCTTAACAAACTCGTCTCAAACTAAGCACGAACAAAAACAATTAGCGGAATAGGTTATGTTTCGCTTGGGCCTACGCTACGCGTCTATCAGCAATGGTACCACTACTACATTTTTGTTTTCTGGCTTCAGTTCCTAGAAAGTTACTAAAATCGCACGTAAAAATCGCACGGATTTAGAACTGATTCTAAACCCATGCGATTTTTTCATATAACCTATATATACAAAAATTGCATAGTGTAAAACGAAAAATCGCATGCGATTTGTCGCATGATTGAGATTGCAGGTTAAAATTGCACAGGTGTAAAAGGGCTACATGAAGAAAATTACCAGATCTATCATCATCAACAAGAAAAACATGAGGTCGCCATTAAAAAAGTGTTGATGAAGTCAAAAACAGTTGGAGGTTTATGTGCGTTTAAAGATATGTACTACTATGGAAACGATATAGGAAAAGCATAGTATGAAATACGTCGCCGGTCGCGTCGTGACAGGCTGACAAAAACTGCACTGTTTTTGTGATTCTATCATACCATTAGAGCAATTTGCAACATTCTTGTCATAAAGACTGAGTTTATTGGAGATTTTAGCGTTATTTTTTAACCAAATCAACAGCAAACTCAATTTTATATTGATTTTTACTTTCATTATAATTGTTATGGGATATTTATTATGTAACATAATTACAGTTGATTTTCATTATAATATGTACGAATATATTTATGTGCCAGTATAATTAAACTAGTGTACATGAGGTGGTTTTAATATGCTCATAGCTAGAAAAAAACTTTTGAATTAATTATTTCAATTAATTTTAATTATTTTAAATCTCACTTAACAACATAGTTATACAGGTTGAGTCACTAGAGTCGCGGTGGTAGATATAGCAATTATCTTTAGAGATGGAAAAAAATATTTAATACAAAAGTTGTTTGGCATATCATTTTCTACAACGTAAAATTATTTTCATTTATACTGGGTGTTGCATTTAGGCGTAGCAGAAAATAAATTAACTTTTTTTAAATAGAATGCCCTGTATATTATAACATATTATGATTGCGAAGAAAATTGTCTTACTAATTGTATCAGGTGATATTGACGTAAAGCTAATAGTTTCTGCAATATTCAATTTTTTATTAAAAAAATGGCCGTTGCAGGCCTTTTCCGAAAACTACGTAATAGCGTCATTTTTGCAGATATTTTCTTACAACTTTGTCAGAAAATAACCAATACTAACAGGGAGGTGATAGTGCCCAAAGAAATTTGATGCGCTATACAGGGTGTTCCTAGCACCTAATCAATTTTGATATTTTTCAAATGGCTTTTTCTTGAGTTTTTTAAATGGAACGCCCTGTATATTATTTGCTGATTGCATTTCCCATTAAGTTGCCTTTAATTTATATTAAGTGTGGCATATACATATTTGTACCCGTTTTCATGATATTTGGAATTTAAAGAAAATGTGTAATAAAGTATACCAATACAGTGCTTTAATATTACACCCTGCATAACATGGTTCTTTTTTAATGATTTTTTTTTGTAAAGAGAACATAGAAAGGAAAAAAATTCTTTTGTTGAATTAAAAAACTGACAGAATTGCTCAAAATAAATTGAAAAGTACATGGAATTACCATTTAGTTACTCAATATGAAAAATTAATATAATTTGAGACAACTAAAAATTAAATAAAAACAAATAATTAAGAGAAACCACAACTAATAACATTTATTAAACTATTTTTTAAACTTGATAAGCATTAACATAAAACTAGTAAAAAACTGTAACAATTAAAGATAAAACAACAAGTAGTCATTGATTTGGTAGGTGTTCAAAATGCCCTCCATTTTGTCTTCTACAAGCATTAATCCGATGGGTAAAAGATCTCGAAGTATTTCTTAACATCTCTCTCTTATTTTCTCTGATGTCAGCAAAAACATTTCTTATTCTAATCTTCATATCGTCTTGTGTGGTAGGTGGTGTGTGGTATACTAATTCCTTAACATGACCCCACAAAAAAAAATCCAACTTATTTAGATCAGGAGATCTTGGCGGCCATAACGTAGGGCCTCCTCTTCCAATCCATTTGTTGGGGTATTGGTTGTTCAAAAATTGTCTTACGTTCAGACTAAAGTGGGGTGGGGCTCCGTCGTGATGGAAAATTAAGTTTTGGCGAATATTAAGCGGCAAATCATCTAAATATTCATGTAGATGGTTGTTAAGAAAATGTAAGTACCTTTGACCATTTACGGAACTCTCAAAAAAGTAAGGCCCTAGCAAATTGGTACCTACTATTCCACCCCATACATTGAGTGACCATCTATGTTGATGGTCCAAAGGCCTGATAACGCGAGGATTTTCTGTTGCATAAAAATGGAAGTTATGTTGGTTAACATACGCATTTTTATGAAACGTAGCTTCATCAGTAAAAAGAACAAAGTTAAAATAATTTGCTTGTTGAATTTTAGCAGCTGCCCAATTACAAAAATTTAATCTCTTTTCTAAATCGTTTTCGCTCAATTCCTGTGCATGTTGCACATGATATGGATGATACTTGTGTCGCCGTATTATTCTGGACACAGATGATTGGGTTATTCCTTGATTTCTTATTTGTCTAGTGCTTGATTATGGATTTTCTACCACACTAGCAACTACCAGAAATTCATTCTCTTCATGTGTCGCCGCTTTTGTTCTTTTTCTTTTTTTGTAAGTAATAGTACCTGTTGATTCAAAACGTTCCCGAACTCTATTAATTGTTCTTGCATCGGGATGCCGTCTTTCGGGATATCGCTGAGCGTAAATTCTTGAGGCCAGTAGAGCGTTTTTGCCGGCTTCTCCATAGATGTAAATAATATTTATCATTTCCTCTTTAGTATAATTAAAATTCATCGTTAACAGAGATTAAAAATGTTGGTTAGCTATATTAAGTCTGTTGACAGCAATAACTACACGTCTGTTATTTGTTTTTGTTTCCATGACGACGAGGTTAAGTAAATCTAAGCTAACTTAAAATATTAGCGTAACTCTGCTATTTAAATGTATCTTTATAAAAAATAGCATTTTTAACTTTACCAACATTTATAATTTATTTATATTATAACAAAATACATGAAAAAAACTAACTCAATTATACAGGGTGTAATATTAAAGCACTGTATTGGTATACTTTATTACACATTTTCTTTAAATTCCAAATATCACGAAAACGGGTACAAATATGTATATGCCACACTTAATATAAATTAAAGGCAACTTAATGGGAAATGCAACCAGCAAATAATATACAGGGCGTTCCATTTAAAAATCTCAAGAAAAAGCCATTTGAAAAATATCAAAATTGATTAGGTGCTAGGAACACCCTGTATAGCGCATCAAATTTCTTTGGGCACTATCACCTCCCTATTAGTATTGGTTATTTTCTGACAAAGTTGTAAGAAAATATCTGCAAAAATGACGCTATTACGTAGTTTTCGGAAAAGGCCTGCAACGGCCATTTTTTTAATAAAAAATTGAATATTGCAGAAACTATTAGCTTTACGTCAATATCACCTGATACAATTAGTAAGACAATTTTCTTCGCAATCATAATATGTTATAATATACAGGGCATTCCATTTAAAAAAGTTAATTTATTTTCTGCTACGCCTAAATGCAACACCCAGTATAAATGAAAATAATTTTACGTTGTAGAAAATGATATGCCAAACAACTTTTGTATTAAATATTTTTTTCCATCTCTAAAGATAATTGCTATATCTACCACCGCGACTCTAGTGACTCACCCTGTATATTACTAGATCATTAAGATAATATATTTAATGATTTAGTGCGTATGTTTAATCACTTTTTCATCTTATAGTTTGTACACTGCTTTTTTCGAAACCTGTAACCTGTTTCTAAATAATAGTTCTAGGCAAATCAAATGTGCTATGCTTTGAAGGCATATATTTAACTAAACAAAATTTCAAAAGCAATGTTACAACTCCTAGTTACTTCTAAGATACACTTAAAAATGTAAATTAATAACGGAAAACAAAATGGAAATGACTGTCATAGTATCGATGACAGTCGGGTTTTCTGTGGATTGGTGTGGTACAATACAGTGTATGCCCTCCATGAGCATGAATCACTTCCTCACACCTGCCTGGCATGCTTTCCCATTCCTCAATCAGGGCTTGTGGCAGTTCCTGTATGGTTAGTGTTGGATTAGAGCGCTTGCGAATACGTCGGTCACGCTGATCCCACACGTGTTCAATAGGATTTAGGTCAGGACTTAACGCCGGCCATTCCATGACCTGAATTCCATGTTCTTGTAAAAAGTTTCTGGTGGTGCCGGCGGTATGTGGCTTTGCATTGTCCTGCATTAGGATGGAATTATGACCGACGCCATATGCAACAGGCACCGCATGGTCCTCCAAGATGTTTTCGATGTAATTCATGGCTTTTAGTCTACCAGGAACCACAACAAGGTCAGTTCTGTTGTCTATACTGGTTCAAGTCCAAACCATCACAGATCCATGACCCAATCTATCCCCTTCCTGTATAGTAGCGGCTGCGTAGCGTTCACCAGGACGTCTATATACACGTACTCGACCGTCGCAGCGAGTTAAACGAAATCTGGGCTCGTCTGTAAGCAGTACAGGCGTCCAGTGACGAAGTTGCCAATCTCTGTGATCCTGAGCAAACCTCATTCGCGCTGCTTTGTGATGCTGCGTTAGGAGTGGTGCGCCGACAGGTCTTCTAGGTTTCAAATTCTCTTCTTTTAATCTGTTTCTATCTGTTTGATCAGAAATTTCTATTCCATGTGCTCGTCTTAGGTCGTTTAGGAGGTCTCGTGCTGTGGCAGTACGCTGACGTAGAGAGGAAAGGACAAGCAATCGGTCTTGATTTTGAGTAGTTTTTCGATTTTGACCTTCACTAAGATGCCTCATTTTACTTCTAATGAGGTTGCTAATCAACGAAAATTGACAATTGAATTCATTTGTCATCTTTACTAGGCTTCCATGCGTGAATATAAAGCATACTTGACATTTTTTCCATTCTGTTTTGCGTTATTAATTTACATTTTTAAGTGTTTTAAGTGTAACTTAAGTGTAAAAAAAAAAGCTTATTATAATATTTAAATTCTGAAAAATTGTCTTGACAACATACTTCACCACCAGAAGATCCTGCTGAACTGTAGTTGTTATTAAAAGCATTATTGGTGTGACCATGAACCAAACTGTCACACTCCAATGATAAGCAATACATTGGTGTTGCCGATACAAGAATTGGAATGGCTCCAGCTGCTTTCAACAATGTTACAGCATCACCATCTTTAGCAGCCTTTGTCCCTTTAATTAAGATATGACCAACTGACAAACTTAAGCCTATAGAAAAGAGAACAAAATAGCTATATCCTTCTTGAATTATAGGTTATGTTTTATACGAAATGTCAGATTTAAAACAAACGAGCGTTACCTTCAACGGAGCAGCTTTCTTTCACTGTTAGGGGCACTCCTAGAAGTGGTTTATTTTGGGCAATCTCTTCAATTGTCCATGAAGTTTCGGCTATGAATTTGTCCACCGCTTTGGCATCTTCTATTGCTGCTGTGAATCTGTCTTCGATGACAGCGTTGAGGATGTGGTTTACTGATTTTATCCTGTCTATATAAGCGTTGAGTGCCTGTTGTGATTTTATCTATAAGAAACATATAATTGGTTTGATATTAGAATAACTATCTTCGCTATATTTTTACTTTATCATACGCAGTATGTAAAGTATTGTAATGGTGCCAAAAAAAAATTTTAAGATTTTAGCGGAAATGTCTTTTTAGGTACCCTGAACATTTTTGCCCAAGGTACTAAAAAATCTGATGTGGCCAGGCACATGACTTTATCATACTATATATAAAATTAATGGTTTAGCTGCATGCGATTCCAATAACCATTAACACAAATATATTAATTAAAGAAAGTACACATTATGAATTAACATAATTTCAAATGATATAAAACAAACGGTGCCTTGCGCCGTGGGCGCTTATCCGAAATTGTATTTACAAATTTGAAATCTTTACAATTTACCCGCCAGTGAGTGAATAGCTTGGCGGGTATATTGTTAAAAACAAACAACGATAAAACAATAAGAATGCTTTACTAAAATATTTAAAATAACGTAAAACGTTTTGATCTAAATATTATTGAATAAAACATGGACACACACAGCACGCACACGCAGCTACCGCCACCGCGTTCGCCGTCTCCTTCGTTGATCGGGCTCAATGTCATCTTCATCGCTGACGTCCCGCTCAGCATCTATTTGCAAAAGTCCTGCATTCGCTTTGCCTTCGTGCTTGCCCCAGGCTGGTCAGGTGGTTCCGGCGCAGAGCTATTGTCAAAACATCACTGTCTGTCATTAGTTCTGTCACAGTTCTGTCATTAGAATTAAAATCCTGGCTACTTAGTTTTAAGGCCGACACGGCCGATCTCAATTTGAATCTGCTCCTGCAGCCAAACTATTTATTTTACCAAAAAATGTCATAGACATAAATGATACAAAATTTCCTCTTCTTTAATTTATTATTTAACTATTTTGACGAAATTACAGAAATGGCGGCTCATTTGCAAAATCCTTGAAAAGTGCTTGGAGGAAACATCCAGTTCTTTTGCAGCCTTTTGACCCAAAAGCTGTTCAGTTCTAAGTTTGATCATAAAACTTCTAAATATGAAGTTTCGTCCCGATAACTTTAGTAGTTTCTCCGGAATCGTCGCCACAAAAATCGGGTACACACACACACACACACACACACACACACACACACACACACACACACACACACACACACACACACACACACACACACACACATACACACAGACATTTTTTGTACCTTGGTCAAATATGTTCAGGGGACCCAAAGGGACATATTTCCGCAAAAAACTCAAATTTTTTTTTCGGCATGATTACAATACTTTATAATACTGCGTATGATAAAGTAAAAAAGAAATAATATGATCCGATGAAACATATTTTATAACTGCGGTATTTTCAACTGAAAGAAGACGTACTACTGGATACTGGGCCCGCGAAAATCAGCACATTTTTGTACCGCGCCATAATCAGGTGCGGTTTGGTTTTAATGTATGGTGCGGTATAGTAGCCAACTGATTAATCGGACAAATTTTTTATAACAAAAATTTAACTTCGGCGAGGTATCGGCAATATTGCTCTTCGAGGACGTGGAAGAAAGAATGGACGATATACCGTTGAAGAAAGCTCATGGAAAAGGCTATAAAATGGCACCTATACCACCCCTCTAGATTAATTAGGTGATCGACAATCGGCCTTTAAATATTTCATATCAGAACCATTTTTAAAAATTTGCAAAACTGGATAACATATTATCATAGAACTTGGCAATTTTCTATAATTTATTTTTCTAAAATTTAAGCCATATACTTTTACATTAGCAACATTTTCAAAATGAAACCTTTAAAATTAAGCCGTTTAAAAAAATCCTTACAAAATATTTTAATATCTTACCTGCTGTTTTCGAATTTTTTCAGCTAATTCTTTCGCACTGAGCATCAAAATAGGATCGTTTATCGCTGGCAAAGGTATTCGTCGTCCATTGTTAAACAACCTCTTTATTGGCAGTATTGCAAATAAAATAACATGTGCAATGATCCTGATGAATAAGAACCCAACCTCCATGATCTAAAACACGTTAAAAACACATGTTAAAACTAAAACGTAATGTGCATTATGTAGACGTAGACGATGTTACCTTTGAGATAACTTATAATCGACTGCAGCTGTCTAATGAAAACTATTATTTTTGCAGTGATACTCACTTATTGTAGTTGATATGTATGCTTCCTAAAGCCCGCCACTGACGGTACTGCGCCGCAGTACGACAAAATCGTACTGCGGCGTTGTACAACTTCGCAGTATACGTTTAGCGGCCACACACGATCCAACCCGGCAGTCTCTGCCATGACAGCGTGTAGTAAAATGGCGGACAGCGAAGAAGATTTATTGTTAGCTGCAGCTACAGTTTATGTTGAAGACGAAAAAAATTTTGTTTAAACAAAAGTTTTTTTTTGTGTTAAACAAGTTATCGTCTAAATAAATTATTAACATATAGGGTGTTTATTTTATTATAGAAACTTGGTAACCTTTCGTTTTTCTAATAGAACACCGTGTATATTTTCTTTTTTTATACTAAGATTAGTTCTAAGAATATCTTTTAGCAGAATCATTTTTTTAAACGCATCATTTTTGAGTTATAATCAATTAATCAAAATTCCTGAACTTCAAATTAGGAATATTTTCCTACCAAAGAATCTTAGAATTCATCTTAGAATAAAAAAATATATAAAAAAAATATTAACAGTATATTTAAGCGCGAGATTGTTTAAAAACAAAAAACTGTGGTTTGATTTTTTTGTAATTTTATTACGGTTTGAGAATTATTTAGGTATTCCGATAATTTTGACTAACCCTATATAATCTTATCCAATAAATTTAACGACAATCGACACGACTCTCCGTAAAATATTCTACTAGCGACTAAAGTCTAGCTTTCTCAACTAGCTCTACAGAAACTCTACTAAATCTACCAACATTATAATCATCTATGCATATCCTACAATGCGGTATAATGTATAATGTAGTATAAAATAAAATATTTGTTATAGAAATATTAAAGATTGTATAGAACAGAACATTATTGAGTTATGACTTATGACACTAGATTTTCACTAAACATCTCTAATCGATACACCGATCTAGTGAAAAATCTACTGTATTTGGCACATTTTTTTGGCAACACTGGCCACATTTGTTAAGGAGTAAGGAGTTATGTACTTATATTAGTATTAGTATAAGCTAAGTATAACTTAAACTAATATAGGTACAGAACAGAAAACTACTAAAAAGATATGTCAATCTACCAGATTTTCCACTATCTACTAGACTCAAAATTTGGCCACCAGATCAATGTTTCATTCTATCAGATTTAGTAGAAATTCTACTACATTGGCAACCCTGAACACAACAAACAACCCACCAATGTATTGTACTAGTATATCAGCTGATACTGCGGCGCTGTACAATTTAGTCGCATCGAGACACACACGGTCCAATATGGGCATACGAGCGACCGCGTCGTACTGCAAAGTTAAAAATTTTTAACTGCACGTCAAGCAGACTCAACTTGATCGGTCGTGCCCACACATGGTCAAATTTCGACCGATTCATTCCAATTTCGTTGAATCCAACAAAATCGTACTGCGGCGCAGTACCGTCAGTGGCGGCCTTTACTATTAGTCCATTGAGGCATAACACATTATATACCGCCCACTTAAAAAATATTTTTGTTCCACCACTGTTGCAAATATGTCGTGTTAAATACAACAGAGCTACTAATGTTATTCTGTGTCTGTAAATGACTTGTATTTTAAATAAGCAAAACACTCTGGACAGTCTAATGTTTCCGGGTTACTTTCCATAATATGTACTAATTGTTATTCGAAATGGTCGGTTGATTTTACTTGATTGTTTAGCTTTTATACTTTTTTTTACTCGCGTATTTAAAACCAGTACTTAAGGGGTAATGCCACTCTAGCGCTAGAAAAAATAGCCGATTTTGTAGGTATATTTTTTACAATGTAGTAAATGAACTCCAAAATCTCTTTAAAGCCCCTTATTGTTCATATTTTGAGGAATATTCACAATAAAAAAAGAACAAAGATAAATAAAAAATAGCAGCGTTAGAGGACATCAAAGGAAACCTCTTCCGGCGGACAGGGTTGCACGGCCGGAAAGATTTTGCACGCAGTTTTTCACTTAGCCATAAAAACAAAAAAGAATTGATTCTATATAAGATTATCTCGGGAAGTACGTACGGAAATTAGAAAATTCCGCTTTAAAACAAAATGGCGCACGTTTGAACACAAATTATCACTTTTAGATACAAAATTCGGTTAAAAATTGTTTATAACAAAAAAGTTTGGAACTTATCGTAAAATCCGTACGTACTTCTCTAGATAATATTGTTCTGAAGCTGCATATAAAATTTGAAGTGAATTGACGGAGATCAGTTGAAGTTATCGTTCCGGCCAGTTTGAAAAATGCGGTTTTAAGAAAACACCGTTTAAAGTATTGTGTAACTTTGATGTATAGAATTGTTATATTTTACTATAGTCGGCGATGCCTAGACCATATAATTATCTTTTCAAATTAACATTTTCCTCCTCTTGTTTCTTTCTGTTTGATTTTGATGACAGACGGGCCTGTTTTGCAGCATCAGTCAGCGATGGCTCTGAAAACACGATGCGCCGTGCGTCAGCCTTCGCGCAGAAATTCTTGCAGTTTGGCCCGATGCTCATACATAATACCTCCATAATCTTCATAAGGCGGGATAATGCATCATTGACAACACAAATGGCTATACTTGCTGCAATATCCACAATTACTTTGCCACTTGAAAGTGATAATGAAAATGAAATCACCCGGTGGACAATTCTGGTGCTGCGGCATTTCATCGGTCAGAATTTAGGATACAGTGTCGCCCAGCTTTATTTTCTTCATTTTATCAACTGAATCATGATTACGACGAATGGCTAGTCCATCATAAATTGAAAGCTCATTTATAGGCTTCTGGGTTAACTTCCCCTTTTCTTCGAGGCCCTAACTTTTGATACGTTGAAACCAAAAATAAAATTAAAATTATATCATTCCATTTAAAACAACAAAGTTGATACCGACTTCCGGTGACCGCACGTGACAGTTAACTTGAGAATATTTTAGCTGAAGAGCTCAGATCGAGTAAATTCTAGTTCCAAAATTTCCTAATTTCCAGAAATAGTAGAACATGAGAAACTTCTAATGTACCAGTTCCCTGAGACACCCTGTATATTTATGGTTAATTTGAACATGTAAACAAATTAACCGATGTCCCGATTAAGGACTGTATAGGGTAAGGGTGGGAGAATACGATAAGACAGAAAATAAATATCAAAAAATCCGTCTTATAAATTGTGGTTGCTGAGTTTGAGTTTGAACTATATTTCTGATGGAATGCTGTATGCTTGTTATTGTTGTCGTTGTTGTCATTAAGCATTGTTTAATGTTTTGTAATGTAGATCACGTGATGAAGGTCGGCTAGTTTTTATAGAAGGCACGTTATAATTGTTGACAATTAACGTTAATTCTACTAAGTATCAATTTTCTTTAATTACTTAATTATCCTTAAACTGTGCGTCTGCAGATATTGTATAATATTGACATTAACCTTACGTGCTTTTCATGCAGTAACTGTGATTAATATCTTATAAAATGCCTATACATAATAAAATTAAATCTTAACGTTTTTTTAATATATACAGTGGTCCCTCGATGGACCTATCTATACCTATAATGGACAGTAATTTTTAATTTCTCGAGAAAATATCATTCTTTATAAAGAGTTTTGAATGTCCTAAAAAGTCGAAAGCCATTGTTAATATTTTGATTTAACATACAGGTGATTAGAAAACATGAAAATGTTAAATTGGCCGAAGAGTAAACTATCGGTTTTTCGGAATTAGAACAAAAATGTTATAGGTAAAAGTAATTTTATATTTAAATTTATGCCCCGATATCAAATTTCAGTGTTGTATTCTAAGTTTTATATTTTATTTATTTTTAACAAAGTAATTTAACAAAACATGTTAACCTCCTACAGCTACATATTTTTCCAATCTTCTTCTAAACTCCCCATATTTCGTTCCCCATTTATTTCGTCTACTGCTTCTCTAATTTTTAATTTTAGAATGTCTACATTATCATGAAAATTATTCGCATACACCTTCTGTTTTAAATAACCCCACAAAAAAATCAAGCGGCGTTAAATCAGGTGAACGTGGTGGCCATCCTATAGGGCCGAATCGTCCAATCCACTTATTTGGAAAATGTCTGTTCAACCAATCCCTGACTTGATATGCGCTATGAGCAGGACAACCGTCGTGTTGATAGTGTAGTGAACACCTGAGCTGTAAGTTGATTTCGTCCAAAGTAGGTAGCAAAAAAATTTCCAACATATCAAAATAAGTGTTTTGGTTTACAGTACCGTCAAAAAAGTATGGTCCAATTATTTTCTTGTAATAAATCCCACACCAAACATTCACTTTTTTATATTTTAGAGAATTGGTTGTAATACTGAAATTTGGATTTCTTGAGACCAATATCTGCAATTTTGTGAACTAACAACTCCATTTGTGGTAAACGTCGCTTCGGCAGAGAAAATTATTTTTCTGTAGAAAAATCTGTCGACCATAATTCGTTCTCCCATTAATAGGCAAAATTCTAATCGACGAGCATCATCTCCTTCTACTAAAGTGTGTATCAGTACTGGTTTATAAGGATGAAATTTTTGATTTGAAAAGATCCTTTGCAGGTGGCTTTTACTCAAGGTCTATAAAGTAGTAAGGTTATCCAAGTACGAGATTTCTCAGTTTGAGGGGTAAAGGGAGATCGTGACGTCACTAGAGTCGTGCATTGCCACCAATTTGAATGCTCATTTCGTTGTATGATTTAGGTTAAGTAGGTGCATAATTATATTGAAAAAATAAATGCATCTTTATTGTGATCATTTTTAAATGATTAGGATGAAAAAAAAATGATGAATGTGATTATCACAACATGCTATTTTAATAATTTGTTAATAATGTTGAATAAGTACATTAGTATGTAATGTATGTCCGATTATTAAAGAATTAAAGAAATGTGTTGTGCTAAACCAGGTCTCTGCAGTTGGAATCAAAATTTAGCAGAAATTCAGTGAGTGGAGTCAACCTACAAACAAAATCAAGAGCCGGAGTCGAAGGTGGTATAACGGCAACCACATATTTTTGCAACCATGCAAATTGGGGGTTGAAACACTAAAATTATCAGGAATTGAAGTCGGATGTTTGGTTTACCGACTCTACAGATAAATAAATAGAAAAACTATAACTAAATCAGTATTGGTAGTATTGGTACAACTTGCTTATTAAACCACACATTGGCTTGTCCTGATTACAATGTTTGGTTAGAACATACGTACAAAGAAAAAATAAAAAATCAGTAAGAAACTTTATTGTACAAATTTTCTCATCTTTGTTGTAATTTTACTTTTAATATCAGCTACTCTTCGTTAAATATTTAGATTTTTTTGCTGTTGAAAAGTAAAATTTAAAAAAATTTATCCGTACATATATTCTTTGCTTGACAAAAGCTTTCAAAACTATGGTATCAATAATTGGATCTTGTTTTAAAAGTTCTCTTCTTAATTTACTGCTAATTCTTTTCGAATTATTAATCCCATCCCCCGTAAGTCTTTCGAACTTGCTAGTTCATTTTATTAAACAAGCGTTTAAATTCTTCCGACGGATTTCTTAGGCCGTCAAAAGATAAATGACGTATCCAGGATGGAAGGGAGTATGGGTGCTCTTGCTGGTCTTCGTATGAGTAATGTCCCAATTGTGGATGAGTTCTGCTTTAAACTTTGATCACGTAGAAAAGTAAAATATGATATTGTTAATCCAATCACTGTTGAAATGTTATACCTCATACCGCAACCCGGTACGGAGCAAACCATAGGCATCTAAAATTGATACATGATTTAGAATAATGTAATTTCCAATATAAATTAATATCTTACCTTTACTAACTTAATTACTTCATAAAATACTACACTAATAAAACAACCAATAACGTAAAACTATCAACTATTGAATATAACAATATAAACGCAGAATAACGATTAAACACGAACAAAAGTAACCTTTCTAATTCACTAAAAAACCTATAACGAGCTGAGCTGGCAATAATTAAACGTATCTTTGAACAAACTAAACGAGCGATGTATGCGACGTGATGCGAAGTGTGCCGGGACTCTAGTGACGTCACGAAAGTAGAGCATATAGGGATCTGAGGGGGGTATATAAAGTGTACTATAGGAAAGATAGCAAACTGGATAACCTCTCTCTTGATAGACCTTGGCTTTTACTGATGTTCAAGTCTCGAGATCTTTGCCTCAACGATTTTTTTGGGCAAGTGGTCGCGGAATCAATAGCTAACATAGCTCCTGCATCATCTTCGCCATTTCGCTTTTTTTTCCTGATATTTTTCACGTCTCCGATTGCATGAACTTTTTTAACCAATTCACGAACACAATTGAGAGAAACGTATACCTCAGGGTATTTTCTGTTAAAAACTTACGATACCTCACCTATGCCGTAACAAAGAACTAAATAAACCCTTTGCTCTAAAGTCAACATACTTTCAATCAGCTGCTATCAACAAATTGCTTGGATACGCTGTTACTACTGTCAACTGATCAATCATACTTGTGGTCTCTAAATTTTTTGTTCACCTTTATGTCTTTTCACTGGTCCGAGATGTAAAATTTGACATAGAATATTCAAGTTTGATATTTGAACATAAAATTAATTCAAACTAACTCTTACCTATAACATTTTTGATCTAATTCCGAAAAACCGATAGTTTACTCTTCGGCCAATTTAACATTTTCGTGTTTTCTAACCATCCTGTATGTTAAATCAAAATATTAACGATGGCTTTCGACTTTTTAAGACATCCAAACCTCTTTATAAAGAATGACTTTTTATCGAGAAATTAAAAATTACGTCCATTATTGATACAGTTATGTCCATTGGGGGACACGCTGTATATAACGGAATCATATTAAATAATTAAATTATACGATATGTGTAGGGTTGCCATATTTTATGGTAACACTGTCGGGACATTAGTGACCGGGAAAATACACAGTGTGATTTTACTTGTCCAAGCTAACATTAACTCTATTATA
This sequence comes from Aphodius sticticus, assembly GCA_963966075.1. Classification (NCBI taxonomy): domain Eukaryota; kingdom Metazoa; phylum Arthropoda; class Insecta; order Coleoptera; family Scarabaeidae; genus Aphodius; species Aphodius sticticus. The sequence continues at coordinate 40,070,849 of OZ014511.1, forward strand.
AGAGATAGAAAACAAATTTAAGGAGCATTAATACACGCAATGATTCCTAAACAAAATTGCATCGAAAAAACTATTTTGTAACACAACATTCTTGTCCTTTCTTGGAATATTCTTTGAACATTTCTTTAAAATAATATAACGGTAGGGATAATTATCTTTTAAATTCACAATAATGTTTTTAAAATTACTATGCCTATTTATGCAACCTTAGTTAATGTAAATAAAAACATTGGTCACAAAATAGTAAAAATAAAAAAAAACGATGTAAAATAAGAATATACAGGGTGAGTCTTTCCGTAGAATTATAGTATGAATGCCGATATTCTAAATTATGTCCAGTTTTTGAGAAAATCAGTGCCAAAAGTACAAAAGGTTGTAATTTGTTCGATATTTTTTTATTACTATTGTATGCAAACTTATTGAAATGTATGCACATAAAAATACAAACAAATATAGTTTCTAGTTTATAAAAAAATTAAAAATAAGTTTGACAGCCGGTAGTAACCCCTAAATATTATTTTAAGTTATGAAATAAATGTTGTAATTGTTATTCAGGTCATATAACATTTTAAAAAGGTCAAAAACATGGTTGAGCCAGAAAAAGCCCAGTCTAATCTACAGTTTGTTGACACATGGTTTACGCCCACGTAAGAGTGGCTTTTTCAATTTCCAAATCAATTATTTTCCTAAATGGAACACACAACCGTCAGTACAGAAAGCCCTCTTTAAATGCAAAGCAACCTGCAATAACAAAATGAATGTGGAAAAATAAGAAATAATATTAGGAATTTTTTATTGCTTAAATATTCATAGATGTTCAGACTTGTTAAAACCCTTTAAATATTTTTTTGTCAGATAATATATTGCCGTTGGAAACGTTGAAAAATGAGTTTTTGACGAATAACTTTTAAAATATTGGGAATTGTGATGGGGTTGTATTTAGAAACAATGTTTATTTTTTAATTCTGAAAAATACCCTAGATTCTAAAGAAGATTTTCTAAACATTTTCTAAATTTATATAAAATTAATGACGAAAAGTAGAAAACATAGTATATTACAATCGAATTTATAAGAGATCTTGACAATTTGACGTCTTATAAAACCGCGTAATATTAATTTCAAATTCTACGATAATAAACAAGCCATGATAAATATATTTATTCTTTATTTACATACAATATTATTCTAGTAATAATAAAAATAATAATAACCACGCCATACAACAGTCAATAAATTAATTATCAGTCTAATTGTTTCTTATCATACTTGCTCTACATAGACAAATCTACAGCACAATAATGAACTAATTACAAAATATTTTCTATGATGGTGGTGGTGTCCAGCCACCAAACCTTCTCTCAAGTTCTTCAGCAACTGATAAGCAGACAGCATCTCTGTTTGGACATGCGACCACCTGTAACCCTATGGGCAGCCCTTTTTCGTTTAAACCCAATGGCACGTGCGTGGATGGAAACCCCATGACGTTAAAGGCCATGGAATAAGTAACGCCCAAAACATTGAAGAGGGTTGCTTTGTGCTGAAAAGCTGATGTGTGAAGCGTTGGATACAGAAATACTCCGTAGTCTCCCAAAGTGTTCTAGAAAGAATAAATTGATATTAAGGTGAGCAGGGCCGTCCTAAGATATTCGACGCCCGTGGGCTACTAAAATTAATGCGCCCCTCTTCATAAGAAAATACACGAGATAGCTAACGGATGCGGGGTGACCGACAAAGTTATTCAAAAGTGTCAGAACTAGAAAAAGCCAATTCATTATCATTATACTAAACAAAAACATAATATTTATACAAAATTCGAAAAAAGGACGAAATGAAAAAACCAACGTTTATAGTAAACAAAAACAAAATAGCTTATATATTGTCCGTGCTTTTTCTTTTACAAATTGATATCACACGTATTTAAGTTATTAAATAGGTCACTCTATATAAATAAACTACTCAAATAATTTAATTTGCTCTGCCCTAAAGAATTTGTAGTAGCATTACTAAAAATGCGCAGTGCTTAGTGCTGTGGCCACGTTAGGAAATGTAGACGCAATTTTTGAGTCAATTATTTATCATCCTTGAAAAATTACCAAAAGCTTTATGTGGAAACATTTGATTAGATTTGCCATCAAATATAAAATAATCTTAGAAAAACGTAAATCAGCAGTTCCTGTACTGCGGGAATTCCTACAAATTCCCTTTATAAGGAATAAATTGGGAATAAATTGGCTGTTAAACCATTCTTCCATATAATAAATTGTCAGCCTAGTTTGTACGAAAATAGTCCAAATACTCAAATTTTGCCAACATAGGTTTTGTGTTGCATAATTCGGTAAGCAAATTTCACATCGATTAAAGGATGCAATAAGAATTATAATAATTTATAGTATAATATAGTACGTCTTTACATCCCTAATAAGTAAAGCAGCTGGTCTCCGCCAGGTTCTATACAAATCTGAACCGCCTTTTCTCTACTGTAAATGTTATAGTTTTGGATTTAAGCCATTTACATATTAGGATGACACTATTCAACATTTTAGTAGAAGTTGTTATTTTAATATTTATGGTATGTAGACATTGAGCGCGTAAAGTATGAAAATATGAGAAAATCTAAATGAGGGTTAGTTATTGTACAAAATTCTCGAACACGTTGATTTTTAACTCTCGGGAACATGGATATTCCGAATAAATATGAAAATGCGTTTTGGGTAAAATTAGTTGCACTGTGTAGGAACACGGACTCTCCCGTAAGATTGTTGAAACAAGTGAGATAAAAATGTCAAAAACCTGAACCCACTGTTCTAGAAACCTCAAAAGGGTCTCATAGTAAACCTTAAACTTTGTACGTTTACCTGAAATCCTGAAAGTTTGTTCACAATATATTTCAATCATTTACAACGTTTCTAAGTAGTGTGCTGATGGTTCAATTCCCATTGCAAACATATCTACCTAAAACTGCTATTCGCTTTTCATTCACAAACAAAATTCTTAATTTTTAAGCTTTTTCTCGTAAATTTTCTGATGTAAGGTCATATAATTTGTATGCTACCATGAAGACAATTAACAGATCTATCACAATTAACAAGAAAAATATGGAGTTTGCCATTTGTCGATGACGTCATAAGTACAAAACGGGAAATTAAATTTGTTACAAATATGTATATAATTTACAATCGACGTGTTCAAGAATTTTTGTAGTTAACAAACAGTTTCCGAGATTTAGTCATGCTTCCTACTTTGCGCGCTCACTGAATATTTCTTAAAAAATAACAAAAAAATCAATAAGTAAGAACAGTTCATAACTGAGTAATAACTTTAAATAACTGTAACTAACATTTCTAAAGAAATAACACCTCATAACAAGCCCATATAAAATAAAAGCACAGTAGGTAAATTTGGAACACCAAAGTAAAAGATGCTGTTATCATTATTAACAATGAACGACAATGAAACCATGATCAAATAGATGAGTATCTCATATATTTTTCATGATCTCATACATGTTTACTAGATGTCTCATATATTTTGATAAGTAAAATATGGCAAACCTAGGCTGGCACATCATAGAAAACTTGCGCTAACCGAACCAAACCCGAATGGTTTTCGTTGATACTCCATATATAAGTAACTTGGGAAATTCTAAGAGCAGACATACAATTTTCTATTTCATTTAGAAGAGGTTATTTGGTTGATTTTGTCATGAAAAGATTTATAATAAAATCAACTAATATCAAAATAACTAATAATAATATAAAATATAACACCAATAAAAATTGCCGCCCCCACAAGGTTGGCGCCCCAGCGCTATAGCCTATTTAGCCCTGTGGTTAGGGTGGCCCTGAAGGTGAGATGAAAATTAAAAGTGGTAATACTTACTGTAAACTTTTCTTTCAAATCGTTCATCACTTTTTCGTAGTAGATTGCATTGTTTTCGCTTGCGATGACTTTGTTGACGTTATGCAAGAAGGTATATCCTAAGCTGTTGTAGTTTAGGGTTGATTTTCGGAACATCAATTTCAAGAGTTCGGAGAAGAAGTTGTACCGAATCTAAAAAAAAATTATAATGACTCCACCTGTTGTAGTTTCGCTTGGTTAAGGTTGCCAGATCCCAAATATTTGATAAGCAAATGTCTCAACCAAGAGCCGCGGCTACACATTCGTATACTTGCCAAATATAAAATATTTGCCACATGTTAAATATTTAGCAAATATATTTGCCACGCAAATCGAAAATTTTTGTTATTGATTGGTCTAAACGATGCCATGAGTGATTTATTTTGATTACCGGCTGATTTTTATAAACCTCAAAAAAATCTGTGACATATCAACAAATTTGTACAATATTCGTTTGTGATTTCGGACCGTCAGAGTTGCACTGCAACAGTAAATGCATCGGACATTGATGCATCGCCACATAGCATTTTCTAATACGTGAAAATCTTCTTTGAGGACTTGCTACATGTGCGTACCGAATGAGCACTAGCTATTTTTTTGATTAGTTCGCCTTATTTGCGCATTAGCTTTTTCAAATCAAACTGATAATTTGATTACGAACAAGCAAGGTTTTATTTTATAATGACACATTTTTAATTTCATAAGTGCAGAATTGACTGCGTACTAACAAGGGCATTCTTGTGGAAATTTACAAAACAAATCTTGACGAAACTGTTTGTTTCATTTTAATGATCTTTTGTTTAATTCATCAGCTCTCTGTATTAGTAATTCGCAGCATGTAATTTTAACAGGCTGTAAAACAATACAATTGGTCATTGATGTGAACTAGTTTAAATAAATTATTATTTTAATGAGAAAAAATATATATTTTTTTATTTAAATTAGGAAGATACTGCCCATAAAAGAAATGTTAGATATGGTTTCTTCGTCATCTTTAAAGTTCTACTAAATCCAATTGTACTACTAGGTTTGTTGTATAAATATGTCCTAATATTGTCTGAAATACAGATCAGCTAGCTTCTGAAACAAAAATTTAAACAGATGAGCAAAATAATATAACCTTTTTGTTGAATAAAAAAGCTACACAAAATTGTCTCTACTATTAAAATATTTTTAACCGCTTTCGATTCTCTTCAAATAATAAACATCATAAAAATCGACAAATATATAAATACAAGCAAATAAAGTATAATTTTTCAAATAAACTATTTTATAGACATGCTGTTTATAAAATTTAGATGATGTTTATTACTTGAAGACAAACGAAAACGATTAAAAATATTTCAATAGTAGAGATAACTTTGTGTAGCTTTTTTATTTAACAAAAATGTTATATTTTGAAAGCTCATAAATGAGTATCATCTATATTGTTCATAGAAAAGCATCAACTTAGGATACACTCTGTATATGGTGTACGTTTTTCTTGGAAAGAAATAACATTGCGTTTATGTCGACAGGTAAAAACAACAAAAGTTTATTTTTAATTTCTGTCTGATGGTTTCCGGAAATCTGTCTGTCTGACGGTTTCACAAAATTGCAATTTTATGCGGTTTTCGCCCTTTAAAAAAATCAAAAATCTTACTAATAATAACAAATCTATTGTCAATCTTCGTATACGACCTACTACACACAAAACGAAATTAAAAAATTGGAAAATTATCAACAGCGTACTAAAATGTTCATCGAGTACAAATAAATGCACCAATATTTGTCGCCTTTGCATTTGCTATATCCACTTCAACTGGGTATTGCAAATACCAAGTATATGGCGTAACAAAACTCGTCCGCACAGCCGAACGTCGAATATATAAATTTGTTTTAGAGGTGGACTCGCTACGAATTGAATAGAGCAGGTTTTTTTTCACTTAGACACTACTCAGGTTAGGGCAGCTTAATGTCACGAGAGATCTATCAATACATATTACTTCGTACCCCAAGCGGTTCAAAATCCAGAATAAACGTATTCTATTTAACCACATTAAAAATCGAATATAAAAATTTTTGTATTTCACTTCAATAAATTTACATATGACAATTATTAACTTAATAAAAATAATACTCAATTAACTTTATGTCTAGCGAAGATTGGTGTTCGTAAATATGAACATAAATCTGAAGGCAGAAATTCTGAATTGAGTCTAATTTCTGAGAAAATTAGTAACAAAAAACTGCAAAAAACAAAAATCCATTCCGCTCTTGCAACACCCCCTCCCTCCTGCGGTCAACCCTCTTCGGTGGACAACCTGAGCCAACAAACAGATATACAAACCACGTTAGCGCTTTATTGCTTTACTTGGAGTACGATGATAATTTTTTTAAATATATTTTTAGAAACTATTCTTATAGATAATTATAAAATATTAAAACAATAGAATACTGCCTGGAATATCGAACCTATACTACAATATGCTTTTGCGAATACTTTGCAATGTTCTTCTATATTTTAGCTTTAATAGATAAACAATTAATCATTCCATCTTTAGATTTGATCGGTAAAAGGTAAAGTGCTAACAAATTGTCAGATACGACCTTTTTGCTTAGCGCGGCAGTATCAGTATTCATTGACGTATAGTGCATGATGAGCAGTGGTCGGACAAAAATGTATGTCTCGCAGTGCTAGAAGTCGCCCAGCTATGAGTGTGCGTAGCGGGCACGCATGAGTCAATGACGACTTATGCGGTCGATTGGATTGATATCCATAGGCGCGAAGCGGCTGGCGGTCGGTAGTAAACCGGAGTGAATTTAATATTAAATGTTTGTCGTAACTATATGCAACACGTGCCCACTGAAATATTTTACTCATTTCTTGGATATGCATTGAACGATTGTAGTACTGCATATTTTTCAAAATTATCTTCAGTAAAATTATTTCGCTTAGATATTAAAATGTCTTTAAAGCTTGAAAATGATTTTTCTACATCGCAGCTAGTCACAGGCGCAAAAGAATAACCCAACACCAAATTGGAATATTTTTGAGAAATTCCTATCCGTAAATGAAATCGTAGAGATTTGTTTTAAAATATTAAAATCCGGATTTCTATGTACCGTCATGGAAATAAGTAAGTTCGTATCGCTATCGCAGGATTTGAAAATAGTATGTCGGTTATATATTCGTGTACTGTTCTACCTCGACCCGGCCGCTTCGCAAAAAGTTGTCCGTCACGAGGTGGTTTTTCGATGAATGTAATGTAACGGGATTTAGTTTATTTTTAGCGTGTCCGACCTTTTCCTTAATGTGATATCTTCATTGCAATGTAATAAATGAAATATGATCACTACAGTTAAGTTTGCGAGTAGGTAATGCATTTAATTAAATATAGAATTACGTTTATGATAATATTAATAAACATGAAATTTGATAATATGATACGAAAAGCTCATTTTAAGATATTGCGTAATATCATGACCCATTATATAAATTTATGTTACACATAATAATTACGCAAGTAAATGCCTTTGCCCAGCAGTAGGATGACGGGCTTAAGTAAGTAAGTAAATGCGCAAATCAACTTGATGCCAAGGGTATCACTAAATATAGACTATTTCAGAATTGTAATTTTAAAATATATTCACTAAATGTAAATAAATTATCATGTATTTTGTATGATGGACAATGGAAATTTTATATGTCTTTACTTTACAGCAGTTAATGTTCAATTATCTTTCATGACATCTAATACATGCTTGACAACCAAAATAATTTAAATTATAGCAATATATACAGGCTGTCCCACGTTTCTTCCGCAAAACAATTTTTTTTCAGAAAGTAAATTACTTTTTCAATTCATTAAAAAGTTACAGCCGTTTGAATTATTAACAATATCTTATTTTAAACGGCTCCAACTTCAGAAGGAACAGAGAAAACCAATAAGACCAGATGAAACATATTACTTTCTCTACTTTCTAGAAAAAAAAAAACAAAACAGTTTGGTATTTTCTTTTGTTCATTTGTTAAGACAAATCATTAAAATTGTACTTATAATTAATAATTTTTTATTGTTGTAATATGTATTTATTGTTTCATTTTTGGTTTTGCATTGTTAGATAACTAATTAATTTTCTATTTTTCTTTTTTGTTAATATTTCAAAGAGCTCTACAGAAGTTTTATTGTAATATAGTTCCAGTTCAATAAGCACACATTTTTCATTTACTATATATTAGCTGGAACATTATTGGAAATTTTATTTCTAAATTTGTTTTCTAAATAAATTAAGAGGCGTGCATTAACAACGATAATAAGTTAAAAATAACATTTTGACTTATGAATTGTGTACTGTAAGGTTAGCTAAAATGCATATACATTAAAAATAAAGGTCTTTTTAATTTCCAAACAATATAAACTATAACTGAAAATGTTTAACGGCATACTTTGTCAAAGTAATATTATAAGTTAATAATATGGTAACATACAGGCGGGATGTAAATTTTAAATATATCAAAAATTACAGCCACATTACAGCCACATTGTGAGTAATTAATATGCAATAAAAGCTATGCGCAAGAGAAACCAACAACTTTTCTTTCTGAAGCGTCTCCTTTTGGGAAATTATATACCCGTTACCAACACAAATTATACGCATTCCAGGTCAAATTTGATGAAATAATTTTTATGTTGTGTAAATGTTCTTTTAGATGGTCGTATATTTATATACATTCCATCAAAATTCGTCGAAAATTTAGAGCTTGCATCCAATACTTTTTGTAAATTAGTGATATACATAATTGTCATTATTTTCGGTTGTCAGATATTTGAAACATATTGCTGTAAAGTAAATACAAAATAATAATATAAAAAAATAGTAATGATACATTCATGCTATACAAAATACATACTCCTTTCTGTTTATTAAGTTAAACACTGCAAAATATCGTTGAAGCTAAAAATCTCGAAAACACCAGTAAATCACAATTAACAAATTGCCATAAAGACAAATTTAAAGCAATTTAATTTTAATTTATTTCTATTTTGTGAATAAATGTTAATACATATGTCAGTTCTGAAATAACCTGAAAAGTAAAAATATTGACAACAACAAATTGATTTTTGTATTTATTAACACAAAAAAGCTATTAGATGCAATAAGGTTGTAAGTATAATTTGTTGTGTTGTATGCAATATCTTGAAATGAGATTTTCATTTCATGTAATCGAAAACTTTTATGTTTATTAATATAAAATTAACGTCATATTTAATAAAAACACAATTACATTGCAATGTAAGAATTACATTAATTAATTACACATTAAGCTAATAAATAGCAACATATAAATCATTATAAACCAATTCAAAGCATTCGAACAAGGTTTCGCAAATAATAAATTTCCGATATACGAGTTGAAGCGTAAACGGACAATTTTTTGCACTTAGCGGCCGAGCGGTCGACCAGAATAACAAAAACTTGTACTTGGATGTATCATCGACACACTGCTAAAATATTTATAGAACTTACTTAATTCCAAGAGTGTACTATCGCATCAATTTTTTTTGTAATTTTTTACTGATTGGTGCTTCAATGCTTCGTATCCTTTCGTATTTTGTTGTTCTAGAAACTTTATGGTTGGCAATACTTGCGCAAAATTTGTATCAATAAATTTTAATTGTTCATACAAATCTTGTAATGATAGTACTTTTTTGCAGTCTTTAATACTAACTGCTTCATCAGGCAAATTTAAGACGAAGGGTTTGATGATATCAAAGTTTCTTGCATAAAAAATTGCCGCTTCTAACCATGTACCCCATCTCGTACTAACTGGTTGTGGTGGCAAAGGTAGATTAGGGCACTTTTCCTTGTAAAGAGACAATCTGGAAGGAGCTTTCAATAAATTCTTTTTGCATGTGCTTATTAGCGTATTCACCTCTGGAAATTATTCCCGAATAAATTCACAAATTCTATGAATAGCGTGTGCAAAACATGTCAAATGAAGAATATTTGAAAAATGTTGTTTAAGTAATTAAATTGCAGGGTCAAGAAAAACTGCTCCAAGTTGCTCTAAGCTTACAGACCCAACGAACAAAGCTATAGACTGAACCAGACTGCTGGTAGTCTCATATACTTTGATAAGTAAAATCTGGCAACCCTACCTATGGTATATACTTACTGTTGGGTCATTCTGGTCAACCAGCAAGTCTGGTTTGTTCTGAACGTTGAAGAAAACAGCGGAACTCATCTCCAAACTTTCTTTGAATTCGTCAAATCTGGCGTTGCTGATTTTTGACTTGCATCGTGTCTTAAGATGCTCAACGCAGTGTAGCATGGCTTCCTGAATCTTGAAGTCAACCGAATGTTGGTAATACACATCCATGTTTTGCATGAAATGTACTGTAATACTCTCCATGTTAACCTAAAAGTAATTTCTTGATATAGTATATTAGTGACGATTTAGTTTGTTTGATTTTCCTACTTTTTCTGTTACGTCGATGCCATCTCGTCTCATGACGTTCAGCATCAGTCTCAAGTCTTCAGCGTATCTCACCATTGGTCCAACTACCAAGAAGTTTTTGAAGTTTTCGTCTTCTATGAAAGGGTAATGGCCGTCGTTTGGTACTAAGTCTAGAAATATTTTAGTATTATAAATTCAATTTTCAAGTAGTTTCTTTTGGCTACAAGACTTGACGTTTTTCTTTGTGGAGATATTTCAAGTTTAGTTTCAGCTGTTTGTTAGCTAGTGTCAGGTGTGGGGTTTTCTTTTTATTTACCTGCAGTTGGTTTGTGTCCAAAAATGCCATTGAACAGAGATGGTATTCTTATTGAGCCAGCCAAGTCTGATCCAACACCAACAACTGACGCTCCTGACCCTAACAGCGCACCCTACAATAGAAGGTAAAAGTTTGAATGTGTCAAAAAACTGCTTAAGATAATTGGCCTACATACAAAACATTAAAATAAGGACAAGTTCTTCATTAAAAGGATACAATTTCATGATTTCTTCTTAATTTTAAAGATATTAACTAAAAGCGTAAATTTTGAATCAATTCTTTTGGAAAAATATGTCCTAAGAAAGTTTTTCGTTCATTTCTTCGAAACTTTTCTATTTCGGAATTCTATTTTAGCAAATAGTTTATCATGAAAATTTGCAATTTTTCCTTATTTGATCGTTTCCGTATAATTTCAAATAAACCAAATCATTAAGAGGAATCACTAGAGGTAGTAGCGTACTACAAAACAACACTACATAAAACCAAACATCCTGAGCTTAATTGTGTGTTAATAATCACGTGTAATACGTTAAATTATAGATAAAGGTGTATTACACCGGGTACGAATGCCACTTTTTTTCATTTGCGTTGTTGTTTTGTTTTTTACCCTTGCTAAAGAAGCCAATAATTGGTAATTTTTGTTATTTTTTTTTCCAAATCCGAACCAAACATCAAAAAAGTAATATTACAACATTTTGTATTGAGCCTTCATGAACTTGTGTAAAAAAAATGACAACAAAATATGAATGTTGTAATGATTTAACCGTTGGTTTTTTGAAATTGTGAATGAGACGAGAATAACATATTTTATAGTCGTACGGTGCAGCCATCTGTTGGATAAACACCACATCATTTTCTTTGACCAATCAAATTCAAATGGTACAGTCTGAAGCAGCAGCATGAATACGTAGCCAGGGGAATCACAAATATTGAGCAATTTCGGCCTAACAAAAATATTGATCGCATGTTGACACGGGAGGTGTAGCGGCGCCGCGCCCGGTAAACGAAAGCCATACGAAAAATAAATTTTACCGTGCTGGTGCTACGTAGATAGCAACGACTCGCTTATAAATTAGGACAGCATGTTCTTGCGGCAATGTATGTGATCAACATGAATTGTTGAATTTCGACCAAAATAGGCTAGAAACCGAATACGAGAAATAATTTTTTGCCGTCCTGATGGACTCTACGCAGACAGCAAAGAGCGAGTTATAAATTAGGAGCGCATGTTCCCGAGAGGGTTTATAGTGCAGTCCCCGTACGACAATGTTACAACTACTAAGTAATTAATAGGAGTTAAATAAATTATTACTAAGGAAATACAAGTAATTTAATTTTTAATCAGTCATTTATTTTTCGTCATAGAATTTCAAATATATTGGTATTTAGATTTAGAAAATAATATTAATACCAAACACTTGTCGCTTGGCAATGCATTCAGGGCAATCGCAATCTATGTAGGATGGTTGGCTTTAGTTCGACTTGTTGTACAACAGACGTAGAACAGACGCTAGAAATATGGGCAAATTAAAAAAATCAGCTGCCTTTATGTGGCCCGCGTTCTAAGAAAACTAATAACTTGCGAGAGTACCTGCGGTAAGTGTATATGTGGATATTATACGTGTAGTGTAATTCTTCGCTAATTAACTTCGCTAGTTAATTTGGGCAATACTCTCTTATAGGTGTAAGCGTGCCGGATTACCATATATGGCAAAAAACTTTTATAAAGGTGTAACATATTTGAACATGTATCTATATAATATATAATAAATGACTTATACATATACATAAAGCTGCCTGTTTTATCGAAATCGCTATTTTTTCTCATACCTACAATTGAAATTGAAGTACGTATACTACCAAGTCTATACATAGCAATAATAATTTTGAGTAAAATTTCAAAATGCAGTATCCAACTGTATCTAGAATTAAAATAGGAATATTATATAATATTATATTTACTAACACCTACTTGCGTCACCCGATAAAAATTTTTATATGAGGTGTGTTTTACCTGAAAGTATCGATCTCTGCTAAGTACGAACGAGACATTCGAGATTATTGATGCACAAAGAAAACGTTAAATGGATTTAAATAAGTATCTGAGTACGAATGCTTTCACGGCGAGAGTCATTTAAATTTAGATGATAAATACCTAGTTACCGGTTTATGCTGTGAGTAAAAATTCATAATTACTGTCTTCGCGAACCATGCTGTTCGCTTCTTCGGAGCTAACTGATAATTAGTTACTAATTCTAATAATAAATGTAAAGCAATAAATGATTTATGTAAGAAAAGCTGTCTGGTGTACCAAAACTACAATTTTTTCAACATACAAAAGGTAAAATGTTCAACCATAGTTAGTAGTAAAATAGTTATGTTATAATAAAGCAATTAATTAATTTGTATCACTGTATTGTTTTGTGGAATTGTATTTGTATTTAAAATATACAAGAAAAGCATTTCAGAACATGCGATAGTCACATACACAAAATTATTAGGAAACGGTTCGGCGCCAGTCGACACCGCACGGCCCCTTTGATCTTCGCCGCCAAAGAACGATACCGCAGTTCCCCTCATCTAATCAGTGCGTTGCTTGCATTTTCTGCGGAGTGTACAGTGGGCGCGGCTTGTTCCCTCCTCTCGCGCCTCAGTTTCGTCGAACTTTTGAGGCCGGTGACTAACATTTACTCTTAATGCAGAAAACTTAATGCAGATATCGCCATGGACAGTAACTTAATTTTTTTTGTTTAAAGGGTTTTGTTTTTTATTACACTAAAGTTTACCGCAGTTATTAGATTAATCTAAAAAATCCGTTTTGATTGTTATTAAAGTTATTAAAGCATTTCACACATTTTCAAAGAGTAAAATATACTATAAATTTAGATATTTTACTTCAACTTTTGTGACCACTTCTACATTAATAAACAAGAAAGTTTTAATCAATAATAGTTATTGCATAATTATACTCCAGCAAAGTTAAAAAATCCCCAACGAAAAATTAAATTAATAACTAAACAGTATGATACCTATATTTGTTTAAATTAATGCTATAATTGTCATTATTATTATTAATCGTTTCAACACGTGTTGATGTGACTTAAAAATAATAGTAGGAAATTACGGTAATTAAAAATCGGTAAATTACCATTAATTACGGTAATTAATTTGGTAATTTCCGCGGTAAATTACGCTTTTACATCCCTGCATATTAGGAATTCTCAAAACACACTTATCTAATCTATTTTCTGGGCAAAAAGACACTGTAAATTCTTACCTCTCCACCAGACGATCCACCACAAGTATAATTCGTATTGTATGGATTCTTGCAAAGGCCAGAGATCAAGTTGTCGCATTCGATGCCAAAACACGTCTCTGGGGTATTGGAAACCAGCAGTGGTATGCCACCAGCTCCTTTGACCTTCTTCACAGCTTCACCATCTTCATTCGCCACCATACCAAACCTGGTTTTGATGCCCACTGAGAAGCTCATCCCTTTTAGTTTGCATGACTCCTTAACAGTCACTGGAATACCAAGAAGCGGTTGCAATCTTTCGATTTCTTCAGGTGACTGCGTCGTTTCCAACAACCATTTGTCGATGTTCTGAGCTTCGATGACAGCCTCTGCAAATCTATCTTGGACCACCGCGTTTATCACTGGGTTGACCTGCTGGATACGGTCTATGTATCGTCTGACAACTTCTTCACTCGTGATCTGTGGATTAAGAATTAAATGACTGGAGTGATTAGGACTTGGTCACTTTGTAATGTAATATTCTGTATATTATGCTCAAAACTGAAGTTTAGATCAAAATGTCTATCATATAATCGTTTCTGATTAATCTAGCTACAACTGATTAAAAAGATCATCAAAATTGGATGATCCGTTCGTGAGAAAATCAACTGGAGAATTGAAAATATGGACAATAATTTGATCCAATAGTAAATATTATAGTAAGTAAATATTATTTTTTGACCCCAACAATGCCTTAAATAATGCTGTGTACCATATAGCGTTATCGCTTTAAATTGTAAGGCCATTTCTTATCGTATGAACGCTATCATTGCAAAAAAAGGAGGAAGTTGTGTTAAATCTCGTGTTGTATATACAGTAACTCTCAGAAGTTTACGTACACCACACAAAAATGAGAAATTCAAAAAACTACTAAATAAAATTACAGCAATAGCCCGGTCAGCGTTTCTTTGCTGCCAATTGCTTGTGTTGCCAGTGGCGGACTGGGTCCAAAAATATTGGTTGCCAGGAAGCTAAGGGGGCCCACCATTTTTTTGTTTATGCTGCCAGGTGTCCCACTTTATTCCCCGAAAATTATTTTTAGAAAGCAAATGTCATTCTGAATAAATTTTTTATAAGGACTTATTTGTTTTCTCAATTCCTTGAAAAATTCAGCCGTTTGAACACACCCACTACACATTACAACTATAGAAAGTAAAAAATTTAAATAAAAATATTTAAAACAAAATCAACATAAATTGAATTAGTAAATGAATAAAAAAATTTATATGAAGCTTTTTATTAATCTTTTTTCTATAAAACAAATATCATTTTGAGTAAAAAGTATCATATGGACTTATTGGTTTTCTCAATTGCTTAAGAAGTTGGCGCCGGTTAAAATACGGTTAATAACTGTTGTTAATAACTCAAACGGTTGTAACTTTGTCATAAATTGAAAAAAATAATAAGTCGATAATAACGTTTTACTCAGTATCTCATTTACTATACGGAAGAAAAATTGCGGAGAAAAAAATGAAAAATGAAAGAGTTACAAAGAAAAACTCACAAAAATATTATGAAATAGAATATTAAAACTAAGAAATAGCACGAATAAATACAATATACAGGGTGAGTCACTAGAGTCGCGGTGGTAGATATAGCAATTATCTTTAGAGATGGAAAAAAATATTTAATACAAAAGTTGTTTGGCATATCATTTTCTACAACGTAAAATTATTTTCATTTATACTGGGTGTTGCATTTAGGCGTAGCAGAAAATAAATTAACTTTTTTAAATGGAATGCCCTGTATATTATAACATATTATGATTGCGAAGAAAATTGTCTTACTAATTGTATCAGGTGATATTGACGTAAAGCTAAAAGTTTCTGTAATATTCAATTTTTTATTAAAAAAATGGCCGTTGCAGGCTTTTTCCGAAAACTACGTAATAGCGTCATTTTTGCAGATATTTTCTTACAACTTTGTCAGAAAATAACCAATACTAATAGGGAGGTGATAGTGCCCAAAGAAATTTGATGCGCTATACAGGGTGTTCCTAGCACCTAATCAATTTTGATATTTTTCAAATGGCTTTTTCTTGAGTTTTTTAAATGGAACGCCCTGTATATTATTTGCTGGTTGCATTTCCCATTAAGTTGCCTTTAATTTATATTAAGTGTGGCATATACATATTTGTACCCGTTTTCGTGATATTTGGAATTTAAAGAAAATGTGTAATAAAGTATACCAATACAGTGCTTTAATATTACACCCTGCATAACATGGTTCTTTTTTAATGATTTTTTTTTTGTAAAGAGAACATTTGCATTTGCAAAGAGAATTAAAAAACTGACAGAATTGCTCAAAATAAATTGAAAAGTACATGGAATTACCATTTAGTTACTCAATATGAAAAATTAATATAATTTGCGACAACTAAAAACTAAATAAAAACAAATAATTAAGAGAAACCACAACTAACATTTATTAAACTATTTTTTAAACTTGATAAGCATTAACATAAAACTAGTAAAAAACTATAACAATTAAAGATAAAACAACAAGTAGTTATTGATTTGGTAGGTGTTCAAAATGCCCTCCATTTTGTCTTCTACAAGCATTAATCCGATGGGTAAAAGATCTCGAAGTATTTCTTAACATCTCTCTCTTATTTTCTCTGATGTCAGCAAAAACATTTCTTATTCTAATCTTCATATCGTCTTGTGTGGTAAGTGGTGTCTGGATTGGATTTAATGCTTGTAGAAGACAAAATGGAGGGAATTTTGAACACCTACCAAATCAATAACTACTTATTGTTTTATCTTTAATTGTTATAGTTTTTTACTAGTTTTATGTTAATGCTTATCAAGTTTAAAAAATAGTTTAATAAATGTTATTAGTTGTGGTTTCTCTTAATTATTTGTTTTTATTTAATTTTTAGTTGTCTCAAATTATATTAATTTTTCATATTGAGTAACTAAATGGTAATTCCATGTACTTTTCAATTTATTTTGAGCAATTCTGTCAGTTTTTTAATTCTCTTTGCAAATGCAAATGTTCTCTTTACAAAAAAAAATCATTAAAAAAGAACCATGTTATGCAGGGTGTAATATTAAAGCATTGTATTGGTATACTTTATTACACATTTTCTTTAAATTCCAAATATCACGAAAACGGGTACAAATATGTATATGCCACACTTAATATAAATTAAAGGCAACTTAATGGGAAATGCAACCAGCAAATAATATACAGGGCGTTCCATTTAAAAAACTCAAGAAAAAGCCATTTGAAAAATATCAGAATTGATTAGGTGCTAGGAACACCTTGTATAGCGCATCAAATTTCTTTGGGCACTATCACCTCCCTATTAGTATTGGTTATTTTCTGACAAAGTTGTAAGAAAATATCTGCAAAAATGACGCTATTACGTAGTTTTCGGAAAAGGCCTGCAACGGCCATTTTTTTAATAAAAAATTGAATATTGCAGAAACTTTTAGCTTTACGTCAATATCACCTGATACAATTAGTAAGACAATTTTCTTCGCAATCATAATATGTTATAATATACAGGGCATTCCATTTAAAAAAGTTAATTTATTTTCTGCTACGCCTAAATGCAACACCCAGTATAAATGAAAATAATTTTACGTTGTAGAAAATGATATGCCAAACAACTTTTGTATTAGATATTTTTTTCCATCTCTAAAGATAATTGCTATATCTACCACCGCGACTCTAGTGACTCACCCTGTATATATTATATAAGATCGATAAATCAGCTTTCCTAAAATGTCTAACTCGGTGGTCTATCGTCAACAGCTACAAAGTTATTAAGCATCTAATGTGACATTTGTAACTTATGCACAATATTCATAAATTAATATTAAATATCCATATTGTTCGACAAAATTCATCAATCTCTCAATGAGAATAATTCTTCTTTTCATGCAGCAGCTTTTAGTAATAGCATTCTGCAATTTTGATTTATACAAATGTATAATTTGTGATATTTATTTTCATCAAAGATTTAGTAATTTATATATCAATCTAAAATTGTTTAAATAATATGTATCAATGACATTAAATTGTTCATGGTGGTTCAACGATTTGAAAAACTAGATCGCCTGATTTAATCGAGTTTGATTTGTTACTCTGTAGACATATTGAGCAAAAAATTTATGGGAATATTACAACTACTATAGCGAACATGAAGAAGGAGGCAATAAAATATTTTTGGGGAAACCATGGAAAATGTAATATTTCCACCGAGAATGTGAAGCAAGACTGAAACGCATTGACCTGACAGGGTTGATATGTGCACTCTTGACAATCGTACTGAAATAATTATTATTTATTCAGTTTACAATTACCTATCCATTTATTTAATTATTTATTATTATGAGAGTACAGAAATGTTAGGATTTCTGAAGAACACCACATTGCTACCAAAGCACTCCTTGTTTTTGCTATCAGTAGTAACTGGAACATAAACTTATTCGTTAACATGTCCCGAAATAAATAAATTAAACTGGCGATTTAGCTGGCTAAGGCGTTAGACCACTACAACCAACCCAAGGATCCATTAAAATTCTTTAAATAGTTTAGAACATTACGTAAATAAATAAAAATTTTAAATAAGTTTCGACTGGTACTAACAAAACTAATTGCTCGCTTGAGTAACTCATAGTAGCAGTTTGCAATGACTAAATGTTGCTGCAGAAGAATCATTACATTTGTGCGATTGCTAAATTTCGTCCTGGCAACTAGATATGTTATATTAATTTATGAAATATTTTTTGTATGCGTATAAATGTTAAATAGATGCTTAATAACTTTTTAGCTGTTGACGATAGACCTATCGACTTAGACATTTTAGGAAAGTTGATTTATCGATCTTTCGAAGTATGTCAAGATATACAGGGTGTTCCATTTAAAATTCTTGTTATTTGACATTTAGCAAATCTCCAGTTATTCCGGAGTAGTGATATTAGAATTTAATTTATTTAGCAAATAAATAATAACTGTAAAAAAATGCGATACTTTTACTATCTAAACTGAGTTCTTTTATTTCTTTATTCTTGTTAGTTACATTAGAATAATATGTTTGAAAATGCTCATTTTTGACAATCCTTTCACAATATCTCAGAAACAGTTGATAATAGCCTAATACAAGTTGAAGTCAAAACAATTAGGCTAAAAGTCTTTATCAATTTAAACAAACATAAGTTTTTTGTACGTTGTTGTGGGACATCCTGTAAACATGAAAATATTTTCTGGCTGTAGGGCGAATGATTATCTATCTCTTATAACACCCTGTACATCAATTTTATGATATCTTCGAAAGTGAAAAAGATACTTTTTATATCATTGAGCAACACAAAGAATGCGCAACTTTGTTTCTAACTTTTTTTTGTATTTTTTTTAATTTACATATTTTATTCTATAAATAAATTGAATTTTATTTTTATTGCATGTATAAAAGAACATTCTGTATAAGTGATTCATTTTTGTACCCAAGACAAATTTTATTTATTTGATTTATTTTGATTTATTTCATATGTTCAGCAAATATTCCACAATGTTTTCCTGTATATCAATTATCCAGTTTTAATTTTGTACATCATAGCATTACGTTTTTATTTTTAATTTTTCTTGGTAAAAACTACCACGTCATGCTTTAACAATTCTGTACTTTGTGACGTATTGGTATTTCAATTTCGGATGAATAAAATTTTTGCTAGAACCCGGTCAGCCAAATTAAAAAAAAAAAACTTGTTTTTTATGAAAGATAAACGTCCAGTAAAAAGTTTCAAGTTCAAACAGTAATACATTTTAATAAGTTCTCTTAACAAAGGCCGTTTGGAGAATTTTTATCGTTTCCCAAAGTGGGTTTCCTAAAACTCACCATGCAATTTTCTTATTGGTTCTTATTTATTGCCAAACATAAAAATAAATTCTGAAGGCGGTCTCGTGCAAGTTTTAGTATAAATAAATATATTATTAATATTTTCAACATATTGCCTTAAGGGGGGCCCACTTAAGGGGGGGCCCACTTGCCATCGGGCAACCTGGCACCACCTGGCCAGTCCGCCACTGTGTGTTGCCACTTAAGTGTTGTAAATATTGTGAAATAAGATTTATTATTAAGAAAAGTTAAACATTTATGTTTTAGCATTGTTAATGGTGCCTACCGAAATTGTAAATACTAGAGCAGAACGAAATTTAAGAATATTTGTCACACATAATCTCTTATGTAATCAAGAAATTTTAATTTTTATACTACTTTTTGGTGTTCTAAATACCCCATAGCCACAGTCAGAATTTTTATTTATCATACAGGCTGGTCGAAGAACAAGCAATTGTTGCTCAATGGTAAACTATAATTTTTAATACATTTAAATTAAAAATGTCATATGGAATGTTGTTATATAAGTTGTTATAAATGTTATTTTATGCCTGAATCTCGAATTGGAATGTCTCGATCAAACTACCCCTTTTGAATACCTATATTATATACTTTTTTCAATTACCTAATTTTAATAATTCAGGTTTACATTTATGGTTAATCTCCTAGATTAGTTTCAATGTGTGAAGAAATTTATTAATAAAAAGGTGAGTGTTTATGTTTTTTTTGCAACCAAAATCTTTAATCACAATCACGGACGACCTTGTCTAAAAATAAACTTTGCTAACACGTGTTGTTATCTGCCATAAACTAATAGTTTAATAACGTCAATGTTCAATAATAATAATAATAATAAACCAAGAAAAACTAATAGCGGACAAAATACCATATAATTATTACATGCATGTTTAAAAATGTGAATAAGAGCCAGAATATGTTTTTCTAAAATGTTACTTACATGCATGAAGAATAGATTTAAAATATTCCTATTCACATACTTTTTATGGTTGAATTACTACATTTAGAAATATTATCAATGTCTGAAAAACTACTAAAGATGGGTATTGAGAACCCCATTATGGAATGATCGAGCAACCACAGACTTTAAACTAGCACCTTGATTTTCATTACATACCTCGCGTTTCCTGATCATTTCTGTTAGTTTTGTCGCACTTATCCTGTAGACATCGTGATCGATTGGAGGAATTCTTTGAGTCCTTCTCCATGACAACACCCAAAACAATGGTCCAACCAACTTGGCCACAAGAAGTAGACATACAGCACCTGTCCTTATAGCTACCAGACGGACCCAGTGTTTCCTATCCGTAACAAAGCCACTTGGAATAACAATCGTTTCGGCAGTACTAGATGTTTTTTGCATATTGCTTATTAATGTTTATCCCTTTATACACAATAGATTGTAAATTCAGAAGTGATTGTTACAATTGATGGTTTTCTACGCAAATATGACAAATCTGTGCGATCATTACAAAGAGACACTTATATATACACGAGAAGAGTTGAGATAAGTTTGTTTTGTTTTTGTATTCGTATAGTTGCGTTTCAGGCAATCGCAATTATATGTAATAATATTGACGACGCACTATACGTTCCTGTCAGATTAGAGGTTACGTATTTATTACTTTGGAGCAGTGTGTAGCTAAATGTCCAGGAACAATGATAAAGATGACCACCAGTGTTTGTTATATCAAGTTACGCACAAACAAAGCGTGCCAATAACCAGGACCGTCCTAAGATATTCGACGCCCGTGGGCTACTAAAATTAATGCGCCCCTCTTCATAAGAAAATACACGAGATAGCTAACGGATGCGGGGTGACCGACAAACTTATTCAAAAGTGTCAGAACTAGAAAAAGCCAATTGATTATCATTATACTAAACAAAAACATAATATTTATACAAAATTAAAAAAAAAAGACGAAATGAAAAAACCAATGTTTATAGTAAACAAAAACAAAAGTAACTTATATATTTGTAGTCCGTGCTTTTTCTTTTACAAATTGATATCACACGAATTTAAGTTAATAAACAGGCCACTCTATATAAATAAACTACTCAAATAATTTAATTTGCTCTCCCCTAAATAATTTTTAGTAGCATTACTAAAAATGCGCAGTGCGTAGTCCTGTGGCCACGTTGGGAAATGTAGACGCAAATTTTGAGTCGATTATTCACTATCCTTGAAAAATTACCAAAAGCTTTATGTTGAAACATTTGATTAGATTTGCCATCAAATATAAAATAATATTAGAAAAACATAAATCAGCAGTTCCTGTACTGCGGAAATTCCTACAAATTCCTTTTATAAGGAATAAATTGGGAATAAATTGGCTTTTAAACCATTCTTCCATATAAATTGTCAGCCTAGCTTGTGCGAAAATAGTCCAAATACTCAAATTTTGCCAACATAGCTTTAGTGTTACATAATTCGATAAGCAAATTTTTCATCGATTAAAGGAGGCAATAAGTATCATAATAATTTATAGTATATATAGTACGTCTTATCATCCCTAATTAGCTGGTCTCCGTCTGGTTCTATACAAATCTGAACCGCTTTTTCTCTACTGTAAAAGTTGGATTGTTTCGGATTTAAGCCATTTAAATATTAGGATGACACTGTTCAACATTTTAGTGGAAGTTGTTATTTTAATATTTATGGTATGTAGACATTGAGCGCGTAAAGTATGAAAATATGAGAAAATCTAAATGAGGGTTAGTTATTGTACAAAATTCTCGAACACGTTGATTTTTAACTCTTGGGAACATGGATATTCCGAATAGAATATGAAAATGCGTTTTGGGTAAAATTAGTTGCACTGTGTACGAACACGGACTATCCCGTAAGATTGTTGAAACAAGTGAGATAAAAATGTCAAAAACCTGAACCCGCTGTTCTAGAAACCTCAAAAGGGTCTCATAGTAAACCTTAAACTTTGTACGTTTACCTGAAATCCTGAAAGTTTGTTCACAATATATTTCAATCATTTACAACGATTCTAAATAGTGTGCTGATGGTTCAATTCCTATTGCAAACATATCTACCTAAAATTGCTATTCGCTTTTCATTCACAAACAAAATTCTTAATTTTTAAGCTTTTTCTCGTAAATTGTCTGATGTAAGGTCATACAATTTGTATGCTACCATGAAGACAATTAACAGATCTATCATAATTAACAAGAAAAGTATGGAGTTTGCCATTTGTCGATGGCGTCATAAGTACAAAATGAGAAATTAAATTTGTTACAAATATGTGTATAATTTACAATCGACGTGTTCAAGAATTTTTGTAGTTAACAAACAGTTTCCGAGATTTGGTCATGCTTCCTACTTAGCGCGCTCACTGAATATTTCTTAAAAAATAACAAAAAAATCAATAAGTAAGAACAGTTCATAATTGAGTAATAACTTTAAATAACTGTAATTAACATTTCTAAAAAAATAATACCTCATAACAAGCCCATATAAAATAAAAGCACAGTAAATTTGGAACACCAAAGTAAAAGATGCAGTTATCATTATTAACAATGAACGACAATGAAACCATGATCAAATAGATCAGTATCTCATATATTTTTCATGATCTCATACATGTTTACTAGATGTCTCATATATTTTGATAAGTAAAATATGGCAAACCTAGGCTCGCACTCATAGAAAACTTGCGCTAACCGAACCAAACCCGAATGGTTTTCGTTGATACTCCATATATAAGTAACTTGGGAAATTCTAAGAGCAGACATACAATTTTCTATTTCATTTAGAAGAGGTTATTTGGTTGATTTTGTCATAAAAAGATTTATAATCAAATCAACTAATATCAAAATAACTAATAATAACATAAAGTATAACACCAATAAAAATTGCCGCCCCCACAAGGTTGGCGCCCCAGGGCTATAGCCCATTTAGCCCTGTGGTTAGGGTGGCCCTGGGTATGTTACATACTCACATGACTGCAAAAATTATGAAAACATTACACTCAATATTGTATTGATTTACAATTAATCTATTATGTATATATAAATACTTTCTCTATCGGAAATACTAATGATAACATTTTTCAGCATTTTGCTTGTGGCATGTGCGCTGTGACGTTACTGCAGTTTATCCATTTTAATGATTAGCGAAAACACTGCATAATTATAGCAAACTAAACCATTTCAAGAGAGGTCAATTTTTGATTTGGTTTTCTTTCAATAAAAGAAAACTCCACATCCATTTTGATATACATAAATAAGCAGGAAAGCGTTTGTTTTGCAAGGTTTAGATTGTTATCTTCACAAATAAATTTATTGGAAACTGGGTAAAATAACAATCAAACAGCAACGCAGTTTGTTAATAACCCAAAATATTTCCTGTGTTGAGATCAATAGAATTCTTATTATGCCGACAATTGAAATGGGGTCCTGGAATAATAAACCAATGCCATCTGCACAGATGTCAGGGTTTCAGAGCCGCCAAGGATTCAAGATTCGATCATTAGAAATCGGGAAAAAAACAATTGTTTTTACCGGCCATATCAAAATAACGTTTACCTTACGACAAATTTGCAAAAAGCTGGACAATTTAGATTTTATTGAGTCTATTTTTTCATTGTAGTTTTTTAAGTAATGTCAACAGAAACAAAGCCATCATAGTCAAAGAGGCGTACGTTATCAAAGTGTGCATAAACAACTCAAGGCAATAACATCAAATCCGCTGTTATTTCTGATATTTAGAACTAGTGCAGATGATAATTTGATGGCACACACTGCTAGATCAATTTTTAATGTTATACGATAAGCACGCATTGATACTGGAGATGTATTTATTTATATAACATTACAACGTATTTGTTTTGCTAGTAATTTATCTGCAATATCCACTTTGTTATGGTTAAAATATTGTAATTGATTAGACACATGTGTGCAGATTTGTCGTTTCTAGTACATAATATATTTTTTTCTACTTTGCAATCACAATGCACACATTGTTTTTAGTAACTTTTTCTAAGATTGGTCACATTTATATCAAATGCCATATGTCAAACGTAACCACACATAACCACAAACTGCGTTTTTAGAATTCCTTGCAATCGCATATACAGTGTGTATCAGCCAAATGGAATACATTCGATAATAAATAAATGGGGGCGTGTTTGAAAAAACGCTCGGACACGACGATTTGTATTTGTAGTTGCGCACTTTTGTCAGTAAAAATTTTTTATACAGGGTGTCTCGTGTAACAGTGGCCAATACTAACTTTCTTATTTTAAATGGAACACCCTGTATATTATTCAATTTGGATTCCTCAGTAAATTCTAGACATATTTTATGTACAATGTAAAAATTAACAAAATTAACATAAAAAAGTAAAATTATTTGATTAAAGAAATTCCATAGAAAAAAAAACTAATAAATAATACTGTTTATTTCTTGATAACATAAAACACACAAAAAAGTGAATGCTAATGTAGGAAATGTTCAAAATGCTCGCCGCGAACTTCTAGGCAACATCCTAGCCTTAAATAAAAATTTCTTCGGACTTTAATCAACATCTCAGGCGTATAAATCGCAAGCGTTATTTGTCTTCTTAAGTCAGCTAAGTCGAGGGGTTTAGTTTTGTATACAATACTTTTGACATATCCCCATAAGAAGTAATCTAATGGCGTCAGATCAGGGGATCGTGCTGGCCATTCAATCGATCCTCGCCTGCCTATCCACCGATTGGTAAACATTCGGTTGAGGTACTGCCGGACATTGATTCGGTAATGGGGCGGTGCTCCATCTTGCTGAAACCATATCATATTCGCTGGAACTTGTGGGTT
Organism: Aphodius sticticus; assembly: GCA_963966075.1. NCBI lineage: Eukaryota > Metazoa > Arthropoda > Insecta > Coleoptera > Scarabaeidae > Aphodius > Aphodius sticticus. Next base: position 40,096,473 of record OZ014511.1, read on the forward strand.
TGCTGGATCAGGATATAAGTTTGTCAAAGTTGGCAAGACATTATTTTGGAGCAGTGCTAAATAATTATTGCCATCCAAATTGCCATCAATAAAAAAAGGGACCTACGATATTATCTCCAACAATTCCTGCCCAAACATTAACCTTTTCAGGGTATTACGTATGTTCTTCTCTCATCCAGTGTGGATTTTCCCTAGACTAATAGCGGCAACTTTGACGATTAGCATGACCGTGAAGCGTAAAGGTGCACTCATCAGAAAACAAAACATGCTCTAATTGGATGACATTGTTATCTAACATTGCCATCATTTCTTCGCAAAAATACGTTCTCCTATTAAAGTCATCTTCCATGAGCTCGTGAGTTGGTATCATTTTATAGGGTTGCATTTTATTTTCTTTTAATGTTTTAAAAATTGTTGAATGACTAACATCGAACGTTGTGGCTGCTTGTCGAGTAGAAGTATGTGGGTTTTCCTCAAACTCAAGCATAATATCCAATTTGGTATCGTTACTTGTTGCATTGCCAGCTGATTTTATTATCTGCCTTACATGTCCAAGCTCGCGAAATTGCTTCTCTATTTTACTAATTGTCTCTTGGGATATAGGCGGCAAATTTGGAAATTTTTCTTGAAATAACCTAGCAACTTCCATTTGTGTCCGTGCATTATCTCCATAACCAATCATTTGTAGAATAGTTATTTTGTGCATTTCTGTTAAATGAATCATTTTTATGATGTACAGTTAATGAAATTCAAAAGTCTATAACCATAACTATAACACAGACAGCTCCTGTAATGCAGTTAGACAACACTTTATTAAGGCTAGGGCAGCTTGGTTTTTATTTCACCAGTACACAAAAATTGAATAATATACAGGGTGTTCCATTTAAAATAAGAAAGTTAGTATTGGCCATTGTTACACGAGACAACCTGTATAAACAGTTTTTACTGAAAAAAATGCGCAACCACAAATACAAATCGACGTGTCCGAGCGTTTTTTCAAACACGCCCCCATATATTTATTGTCGAATTTATTCCATTTGGCTAATACACACTGTATAGTATGGCCAATGGGTTAGGGCTTTCTTAGTTTTCCTCTGTTCATCAAAATACGCCAGCATGATGTTTGCGGTGATGTTTTGCGACCCTGGTAAGTGATCGTGCATCATGCTCGTCAACTAAAGATCAAATCCCCCTTTCAGATACAAAACAAGGACCACATTTACCTGAATAAACAGTTATGCGAAGATCAAACCTACATCGTAGATATGATCCGGTTCAAATACTGCCGCGGGATTGTATATGCGCAGTAAATAGTTTATTGAATATCAGCATACACGTAGCAAGCTATAGTACATCTAAACTGTTGAGGATTTCTTAGTTTATGTAACGTATATGTTTTCGGTAACATTTTGGACAGAATTCTGGTCGTGCCAATACCGTATTCTTTAGTTCTAGTTGTGTGCAACTATTCGTGTTACCTCCATCGCATGTAATTTTACTAAGTATAATTTATTCTAATAAACTACTTCACCGAAATTAGAATTTGGTTTCATTTATAAGTGCGTGTAAATGTATAACCCTCAACGGCTACCTAGCGGAATTAGGTACACACCGCTATTAAACGTTAAGCGTTATAACAATTCTTTAGTAAGTTCTTGTTCTTCGAAGTAACTAATCAGTCACCGCCAAACACTTCTATTCTGACTATTATAATTATTAGACCACTATTTTTGAGTTAACTTTTTAGGTTATGTTTCTATATCTATAACCTTTATTCACTGGTTGTCATGTAAGTTTTTGTCATGTAAGTTTAGAACTTGTAGGCTAAAGCAGAGTAAAATTATTCACAATAAGGTTTTGTCATGATTTTAGCCCAAGTTTACGAAGTTGACAGTGTACTACATGGTACCCGAAAAATAGCCGAGATTCTAAATATAGTAACCAGAAGTTCTAAATTTATATAAAATTAATGTATGTATATACATTACGACATTACGTGGTCATATCACCAAATAAGCAAGCAGAAAAATTGCAAAAAAATGCTCCTAGCTATTGCAAAAAAAACTGTAAACTTAATTAAATTCCCAAATTTTCATTTACGTATAGTTAATATAAACTCAAGTCTCATCGTCTCATCAGGCCACATTAAAGCTTTAATAACTTTTAATAACATCCACCATCACTTAGTAACAAATTGTTCAATACAACAATCGAGAATTTATGCGGAAATTAAAAAGTAATACAAAAATCTATATCGGACCCATTGGTGTAGGTCACCTACATTTCCCAGGGTAACAAGCGGATTGGTTTTAAGACAAATAGTAATCTAAGAAGATTTTTGTCACCTTGGATTAAATGGGCCATGGCGCTAAAATAATACTTTGTACTTACACTAAGTCAGTGAACCATAACAAAATTGATGTTAAAACCGATTTTAACATTTCTAAAATCATGGAAAAACACAAAACTAAACTATCAAATACCTTGGCACATAATAAGTTGGCGCATTTAGTACTAAAGCCGATATCTGACCTTTGATTGTCTATAATATCAGCATTATTAATAATGATTGCTTTTTTTAATGTATGATGCATTATATTCGTACCTCGAGTGATGTATACTGTCAAAAGAGACCGAACTATGTATTATTATTTATTATACATGTCTGGAATATAATAATAAATAATAAGTCTGCAAGCACAAAATATGTAATCTTGAACACAGACTGAAAAAAATACAATTTTTAATTGTGCGTCCCTGAAGTGATGACAATTATCTAATAATATTCCAATGACACATTCACTGGTAATTATATATAATGAGGCATATCTAAAACAATAGATACTTGGTGCATTTAGTACTCAAAATTATATCTGCTACGGCCTTTGATTGCCTATCAGGATGATTAAGCATTTTTTTTTTCAAGATTTGTAAACAACTCTTTGATGATAAAAAAACGTGCATACTAAAACCTTAAATCATTTTTTTTCCAAATATTTTTTTAAGAAATCAATGAAAATCTGACATTTTTAATTTTTATTTCTAATTTTTAATCTATAATAAATAATAAAAGATATTTGTGACCCGCTCGGAAGTCTTACTGCTAAAATCAAGTTTTCGAGAGACACGCGTTTGAAAAGTACAGCGTTTCCCGGCGTTCAGCCTAGTGTTTGACGGCTCATAACTCTGAAACTACTTATCAAAAAGAAATGAAATAAAGTTTGTTATGTTCCTTAGTAATTTCTATATAAAGTGTATGAATTTCAACATATTCTCTCTCTCGGTGTAAGCGTGAGCCCGAGAGAAGTGAAAAAAGGTAGTACCCGGTTTCTGCAGTTGTAATTCTTTGAAATTCGTACTCACCTTTCCGATTTTTTTTTCTTAAAAACCGCTTACCCAAAAATGTTCGAACTTTCATAGGTTAAAATATAAAATCTCATCTACAGATCGGCCTTTTTTAAATTTTACCATTAAGTAAAACTTAAAGGGTGTAAACAAGTGTGCAAGTATCTGGTACGGTTTTTTAATTCTCTCGCTCTCAATATTATTCCTACGGCTATACATTGATAGCTATACGTTATACAGAAATATTATATAGAATAATTACGCAATTAATCTCATTTTGTTCATTAAAGCATTTTAGTGAGAATAGAGTCTTCTTGATTCACTATTCCTATGTACAGCGGTCGGTTGTTAGTGAAGCCAAGCGCTGGCTGCACACGTGTGCACCGGCTGTTTATTTTGGACACATTATAACATTTCAGCATACCTCAAAATCGATAATTTATTCATAAGACCTTTTTGTTCTAACGGCACAATTTATGTTTTCGCGAAAATATTTTCAGTAATAATATAACAAGAGAGTGAGAATAAATTGAAAATAATTTGACAGATTGTTTGAAAACGGCAACAAGTTTGAACAAAATCTGTCAAATCATTTTCTAATTTATGGAACTCTCGAGTTATATTTGACTAGATTATTTTTTGATTCACAAATTTTTACAATAAAAACGATCAATAAAACTATCATAAAATTATTGAAATTATTGCAAATGTCATTGCAATTGTTATTATGTGTATCACATTATTTGTGCAGGTGCAGCATGGGTGCGGCCACATTTAAATTAATTTTCATTTTCTGTACTCTACTTCTTCTTGGTTAAGTTGAAAAGCAGTCTTTGACTGAACTTCGCCTTTTCACGATTTTGTACTGTGTTACTTATATTGTATGTTTTTGTTTTTTTGAATAAAGTCATTTATTATTATTATTATTAATTTAATTAATTATTACTTACAATATATGAAAATATCGTTGACACATTGTGAATATATTAAAAGAATTAACAATTTAAATTAGTACAATGAAAAACGCAATTATTAAAAATATTTCCAGACTCATTATTTATTGAGGATTTGGAATTGCTTGTTATATTAAGTGTTTCCTCCTGCGTATTTTCTCTAAGACTATTTATTATATTTGAAAGATGTTCTTGGTTCAATTGTAAGTATGGTTTAATCGAACTTGCAGAATTATGACCAGTGACCTTGATTAGTTCTTGTTCTCCTACACCAGCTTTTGAAAGGTTACTTACTGTACTTGATCTGGCAGAATGGTTAGTTATTTTTTTAGTAACTGTGTCTAGACCTACTTTTTCTGCGGATTCTTTCATCCATTTTGAAATGGAATTTATTCCCACAGGAACGTTTTTATACCAAAAACCATGAGTTTGCCAAGCCGGATTTGGAGTAAGAAACAAGCGTTGGGTTTTAATATTTTCTTCACGTTTACTCATTAGTTTTTCAAAAAGACGAACAAGGCAAATATCTTGGTTATTTATGTTTGGAGTCAACCATTTACTATTAGCGCACCTTTGTGCTCCACCCTGTGCAGTTTTTGTAAAGATGGGATTGTATTCAATGCGGCCAGTATTTGATCTTTTTATGTCAGTTGCTTTTTTAAAATAATCAACTAAACATTTCGTAGCTTCTCATCCCCTCCAAGCTAGTTCATACGATGCAACGTGAAAAAACTTTCTTTGCAATCCACAAGGTGTATCTTCGTCCCAATAGTTAAAAATTTGCAACAATTCTGTATTAGAAAGTGCCACAGAACTTTGTTTGTGCTTTTCAGGATGTTTTGGTAAAATTTTTCTTTTTGCATCTCTTGCATTCCGAGCATTTCTGAATTCTATATCATGGAAACGATCAAAGGACCTGTTATACTTATTAAAGTAAAGTTCTTGAACTAATTTTGCCGTTTTATTCCACATTGTCTTTATTACTGCTTCTTTATAATCATTTCCGTCTTTTCTTTTCATGTTATAAGCCCAATCTTTTAAAATCAATGCCAGAGTAGCTGTTGTAGTAGATTGATCCAGAATATAATTTCTTTCTTTGGTGAAGGTCTTAAATTGTCTCCATATAGACTGATTACTTATTAGAGTATTTTTCGAAGTAAGAAGTAAATTTATTAAATTAAATTTTTAATAACTTCGCCCCTTTTTAAAAAAATAATTTTACTCTCATAATAAAGCTTAAAGTGTGTAGATAATACACTGAAAGTTTTAAAATGGGATCTCAAATAGTTTAGGAGATACGTGTATGTAACTACATACGTGACGTACTGTGCGGGTACTAAGTGCTTGCTGAGCGCGAGCACCATCCCTTTCTGGGACTCAAGGCCATTTAACGTGATACTAGAATACAACGCATAATGTGCGCGTACACTTATCCGGGCGATATAGTGTTAACTTTGTGAATCTATTTTTTTACAAAGAAGATTTTAATACGGATGCAGAAATTCATTTTCACGCAACGTCTCACGGAAAGGCCATGTGATGGTCTTGGGGGGAATCTCAAACGCTTAGCCACACGTGCAAGCTTACAGTTACCTCCAGGTAAAGCAATCATTACATGTTGTATGAATGGGCTAAATCATCTTTAAAAGAAACGGCCATTTATTACTGCTCCGCAGCCGATATTAAACTGCAGAGGATTTTTCTGCAACCCCGTTTTGATGCTGCAATCACCATTCTAGGAACTAAAAAAAATGCACGCTTTTATTCCATCAACCGATGGCCTTCTTGTAAAACAAATTAGTATTGATTCTCCTGGTAAAATAGTAAAAATTCTCTAAAAATTCTTACAATGCTGTTTCATTTTGTTTTAATGCGTTTTCGTGCAAACAATGCGAGCTCAGCAAGCTCCTAGTGCCCGCACGGTACGACACGTATGTATTTACATACACGTATCTCCTAAACTATTTGAGATCCCATTTTAAAACTTTCAGTGTATTATCTACACACTTTAAGCTTTATTATGACAGTAAAATTTTTTTTTTAAAAAGGGGCGAAGTTAATACAAATTTAATTTAAAAAATTTACTTCTGGTTTTATACAAGAAAAGAATTCCAACTACGAATTTGATTTCATAATTAAAAAGATCAACAAATTTTCTATATAAACCATTACTTTTAATATTTTATTGTAAATTTGTTTAATTTGAAAAATTGCTTCCAAAAGATACGTATTTTCTTCACATCAATTCGTTAGATGGCCATAACTTGGCAACTAAACCTCACATTAAAAAAATATTCTGTATGCACATTTATATCTTCTAGACGTACAATTTGGCCGATTATGAACGAATTTCAAAACCTCATTTTTTTTTCGTTGTCCTCTTCACGTGAAATGCCCCTCAAGTTCGCAATTGGACTTTTTGTGTGTATGCAATGGAATAGTTTTTTTTTGTTTCAAAATTTTACCCTGTATACGATGTTATAAAATCTCTACTGTTCCTTTAGACCAAAAGAAAACAAATGTCATCACCTACTAATTTCATTACACCTTTCATTTCACATTAAATTGAAATGTTGCATAGCCATAGATAAAGCAACATTACATTGGATTAAACCCACCAATTATTGCAAATATGGTATGTTTTCAATCTTCACAATATAAGCTATTAGTTTATCAAAGCAATGCTTGAATTTACTTAATATCTTTGGAAATATGAGCAATTGAAAATTTGTACCGTTTTTTTTTTGCCCACAGTGTAGAATAAGAGAAACAAACTATATTTTTTCCTGGAACAAGCACCCTACAACACCTTAAAAATTCAATATTTAGTTAATTTTTGTTTATTTTCGGGGTCATGTTTATGTCGGATCTGACAGTATTTCTTTTATATGTATCTGATTATCTTACATTTATTTTGTTACCATCAATTTATTTTTGCGATAATTTTTATTTACCTCTCCGTTTGATAAATAAATAATAAATTTTTAACATTCATATCTCCCTCGATTTTTACAGAAACAAGCTCTCTTCTCTTTTCAAATATTCTTCAAAATCTAGACAATAAGAAGATTTTGTTGTTTGGATAAATACTTCAATTTAATATTTGAAATCTAGGTGTATATATACGTAAAAGCGTTTAATAATAATGTGTATCTACTTACGTCATTTGTATACACCGTAACGGTATGTACAATATCACTGTTTTTAACGAAGACCAATACATGTTTGCACGGAAACTAAACAATGGAACTAAACAGGAATTCAATACCTTCAACTCTTGCATGCATTACTCAAACCGATATCTGACCTCTCTGATTGTCTATCAGCATGATTAATCATTTTTAAATTAGCTAGAATTAGCAGGGAACGAGAAAACGACCAGCATTAAATTAATACTTACCTACCTACAGGTAAAACCAGTTTGCCAAGATGATTTAGTGACGTCAAGCCAACAACAAACTTATAGGTGTTGCTATTATGTCTTTATAAATATTTAGAACCTTTTACGATTTAAAATTGTTGAATTATTTAGGTATAATAATACGAGTTTTATATCTCAGGTGTTTAATATTATTTATTATTTATATTTGGTATTAAATATACAAATTTGTTATTAGAAGTACATTGTCAATGATATAAAATTTCCTCTTTGTTAACAGGGTGGTTGCCACCCTCCAAAGTATGTGGATAGTTCAGCAGCCACAGCTAAACAAAGGTGGTCGTTGTAGGGTGCAGCTATAATCTGTAAAAAAAATCGAGTCGTCAAAACTTCATATTAAAGGATTGCCCATTTAGTGTTGTTTTTAAAACGGTACAACACCTCCTATGTTGTATTATATTTAAAAAAAAAATATTGCTATTGTAATTTCTAAATGAGATCATTGTGCAGTAATATAGCAATAGCTGTTTTTCTATATAATAGTGTTATTACTATTAGTCCAGTCATTCTAGATTTTGATTCGGAAATTCAAATACTGTTGATGAAACTCATACCAATCGTATGAGTTCAAGTAGGAACATAGTAAAATGTTTAGAATCATAGTTAATAGGAAATTTTTTAATGAACGAATTTAAACCATTGAAAAATTGTACCTGTCAGACATTAATACTTCCTGAGCCAGTGGTAAAACTCAAGTCAAAAACCCCTTCAGGATTAAAAAGCTCAGTTATACAGGTGTTTACGGTCTTGTGATTTTATTTTCAAAGGGTTATAAAACATCCTAAAGGAAAGCCATTAACGTAAAAATGTCTTACGAAAAGTTGCATAATAAGAGAGATATTACTGTTATTTTTTTTTGTTTTATTTATTAGGGGATATTAAACACCTTGAAAAAAAGTTATTAAAGCTAAAACAATTGATCAACCCCTTGTACAAAGTACGTCACAACTCAAACGATTAAAAGTTAACATTGAATTTTTTACTAAGTAGGCTGATGTCACTAACTTTTCCCATCTGTCAAGCTGTTTCATCAGTTGTTACTGCTCGGTTGGTTTGACATAAATTCTCCCGAATAAATTCCAATAAGGAAAGTAAAAAATGGTCCTTCGCACCAATGGTGAATACGTTTACATGTTAATTTATGGGGAAGTACGCCAGAATTCTGCTACTGCCAGTCGATTGTATGCTGTGCGGTTTCCTAACAGATCAACACCTATTCCACAAAAATTTACCGCTCTAGTAATCCGTGCACGAGAAACTGGTGTACTGCAAACACGTAAAGGTCGGGATGGTGGACCTGGCCTACCCCGACGAATTTTGGATTCCGAAGAACCAACCTAAAATCTTGTTGAAGAAGATTCTTCTAATAGTACTCGACAAATATCTCGCCAAGTAGATGTCTCAAATCGAATTGTCTGGCAACACTGTGCGAGGATCAATTGTATCCTTACCAACTACAAAAAGTACAGGCTTTGCAACCTGAAGATCATCCTTTACGTTTACAATTTTGCCGATGGTTTCTACAAAAACATGCTGAAATTCCAAACTTTTCTTCCATTGTATTGGCTACTGATGAAGCAACGTTTACACGTAACGGCATAAATAACTGTCATAATACTCATATCTGGGCTGTCGAAAATCCACATGCTGTTCGTCGTAATCATTTCCAGCACAGATTTTCGATAAACGTTTGGGCCGGACTGGTCAACGGACTACTTATTGGCCCATTTGTGTTGCCAAATCGATTGACTGGAAATGATTATCTCTTTTTTTTGCAAAATCATTTGATGGAACTATTGGAGGAAGTTCCTTTGAATGTACGTCGACAAATGTGGTTTCTTCAAGATGGCGCACCGCCGCATTTTAATCGTCTAGTTCGCCAACATTTAGATAATGTGTTTGACAATAAGTGGATTGGTCGAGGTGGCCCTGTTCCATGGCCTCCTCGGTCACCCGACCTTACTTAATCCCCTGGATTTCTATTTATGGGGCGTTATGAAGTTTCAAACCGATTTCAAACTTAGTTCATAGTTCACACAACAGATGGCGCTCCAACTGACAGACGCCATTTAAATATTCTATTTTTATTCATCATTCCAATGACACGCCATTGTCGATCTCTTCTCTTAATTAAAAGTGTAAATTGTAAATGTTAAGTGTTAATTTATCAATTGTTTATTGTGACTTAATTATACAATACACCGGCTCCCTCTTGAGTGGCAACCAATACACTGGTGCCCACAAGTTGCGAGATGGTTGCGAGGTTATGTCACCGGTTCCCATGAAAAAACGCCTCATGTTCGATTCCTTCGCTGTTTCATTGTAACTTGTAAGTAGTAGCTAACTTTTAATGGTGCTTAGCTATAACTAATGATTTTGTAGAAATTTCCTTGATGTACTTACAATAAAGTGCGAAACGTCGAACGAAGTCTGACTGTTATTACCACTGGCTGTGGTATCTTCTGTAAAATTATTTCGCTTAGATGTTAAAATGTCTTTAAACCTTGAAAATGATCTTTCTACATCGCAGCTAGTCACAGGCGCAAAAGAATAAAGCAACACCAAATTGGAATATTTTTGAGAAATTCCTTCATCCGTAAATGAATTCGTAGAGATTTGTTTTAAAATATTAAAATCCGGATTTCTATGTACTACCGCATCAATTTTTTGTTGTAATTTTTTACTGATTGGTGCTTCAATGCTTCGTGACCTTTCGTACAGGGATTCAATCCTTTGAAAACTGCTTGCAAGTTCAACATTTTGTTGTTAAAATTTTTCGAAATTTTATGGTCGGCAATACTTGCGCAAAATTTGCATCAATAAATTTTAATTGTTCATGCAAATCTTGTAATGATAGTACTTTTTTGCAGTCTTTAATACTAACTGCTTCATCAGGCAAATTTAAGACGAAGGGTTTGATGATATCAAAGTTTCTTGCATAAAAAATTGCCGCTTCTAACCATGTACCCCATCTCGTAATAACTGGTTGTGGTGGCAAAGGTAGATTAGGGCACTTTTCCTTGTAAAGAAACAATCTGGAAGGACCTTTCAATAAAATTTTTTTGCATGTGCTTATTAGCGTATTCACGTCTGGAAATTCTTCCCGAAAAAACTCACAAATTCTATGAATAGCGTGTGCAAAACATGTCAAATGAAGAATATTTGGAAAATGTTGTTTAAGTAATTTTCAAACTTTTAACATAATCGCAGCAGCGTCAGAAACAAACAGTAATACTTTGATAGCATCTGTGATTCCTACTTTTTTATGGCGTCATTTACTATTGTACATATCTGTTCAGCTTTGACGGTATAGCGAAACTGAGTAGATATTAAATAGGGTTTATATAAGTCTTGCGGGTCCAACAATCCAACAACGACGTTGACCACACATCTACCCTTCATATCCGTACTTTCATCTGCAGAAACCCAAATATATTTATCGGATAGTTTTGACTTTATTGTAGAAATTGTTTTGTCATATTGCCCTTGTACGTAATATTTTCTAATTGTGGATTCATCGGGTAAGTCTCGTCCAGTATACTTCTTGATAATTTTTTTAAAAACGGGGTTATTAATTTTTGTGGAAGGTATATTAGCAGAAATAAATGTTTCACATAAATCATCAAAAAAGTTTTTAGTTGACGTTCCTGATACATTTTCCATGTGTTTATTTTTGTTTTTACATGAACCCGAACACATTGTTTATTACGAATAATTAAATTTCGTGAGCAGAAATTGCAAACCACTTCCCCTTTCTTAACGAACGTGAAATTATTGCCAAACTCAGCTAGCAAACGATTCATTGCAGGATTTTCAAGCTAAGTACAACTATAAAATAAAAAAATAACTCAACTCTAAGTATAAAACAGAAGAATTCGAAATGGAGAATAAAAACAAATATTCACACAAAATTTCAAGAAACTACTCAATTGAAAGAAACTGCTCAAACTATCTACTGACTAAGCGGAAATTTAAACAAGGCAAGCGACTGTACTCGATCAACGCCAAAGCAGGTATGTACTGGTAAGTGGTATGTAGGTACACCACATCAGCCGAAGCCATATCGGCTAGCCGCTCGCGTCCCCACCAGCACGTGTCCCATGCACGACACTGGAAAATATACATTTTTGTCCTTTCCCAGGTATTACTTTTTTGACTGCCAACAAGTATTGGGTCGATACTTCCGCCCGACCATGATTACTTCATTCCTCGAATCTCACTCACTTAATCGCAAAAATAAAAATACCACACTAGCAGACAAAATTTACCATCAAAAGGATTTCAGAACCTATACGAGAAAATGAACGGTTAATTTTGTATAATTTATTGAAGTATTTTTTTGAAATTTCAGGCCAACCCGTCAGATGACATTAGAAATGCACGTTCTAATGTCAAACGCTTGTTTGATGACTGTCGGTTGACATTAGAAATGTCTGTTCTAATGTCAAACGATCGTTTGACGTGCAATCAGAAAAAATAGGTCATCATCATTTATAATTGATCATAAATGATTATACAAAATTAACCGTTCATGTTCTCGTATAGGTTCGGAATCAGTTTGATAGTAAATTTGTTCTAACAGACTTGTTTCATTTGTAACAAATCCATACAAAAAGTTGTTTACCTGAATACCAATTGGCAATCCATTCTTGCTCAAGCGTGTTGGGACACAAGTAGCAGGAAAACCATATATATTGGTGATACCATTGAACCTAGCGTCTGGCATGAGGCCAATATAACCATAGTGTTCAAAAGCTGTCGTACTAACACTAGGGAACAACAGAACACCGTTATCTCCCAATGCTTCCTATAAATGAAACAAAGAATTATTGGAAGTCGCACCTAAAATATGTATGAATACTAGGGTGGTCCAAAAAAAACGGACTTTTCGCTAGAGGGCACCCCCCCCCAATCTGTCCCTTTTACAAAAAAAATCCACCGAGCTCCTCAAATTTCCCATGTAAAATACATTGCCCTAAATATGTGACATTATTATTGGATTATAGACATGTTTTTTTAATTAGTTATTAACTAATTTGAAGTTGTTTAAACAATTACCATTTGTTTAAAAAAATATACGATGTTACGCACATATTTTTCAATTTTTTGCAGAAATTATTAAATTATTGGCTTTTGTCACATGGGTATACCCCAAAAAAGGTCAACCGCAAGCGATGAAATCAGACTGGTCCGAATTGTTTTTATTCCTTAATAATTAAGCTTAAATGTGTACCTATATGTTGTAAATATAAAAGCAGTTTCAATTTTCGCTAATTTTGTGATAAATTATAGGCCTGTAATATTTATATTTTTTATTGAACCTTTTGGCTAATAATATTAACTTTTATCTTTGTGTATTTAGCTTATTATTATTATTATTAACCATATTAATTGTTGTCATTAGTCGATAGACATTTGAAATTCAAGCAACATTCAGTTACAAAGCAAGCTTATTCATTTGTTTCAGAAAGCAAAAAAAATTTACTCACGACAAATCGAATTTAAAATTTTATTTATGTTTGCAATTTGTCGCGTCCGTAACCGTAATACTATGAGGCGGTCTTTTGCCTTATTTCGTTGCAAAAATCGTTTGAACTAATGAAGATATTTAAAGAAATTAAATTGCATCTGAAAGTATAATATCTTAGCTTTAAAATACAGTAGAACATCAAAAATCCGAACGTCAAAAATCCGAAACGTCAAAAATCCGATCGCGTTTTAAAAGAGTTTAAATACATAATTATGTAATAGGTTGTGTAAGAGATGTATATTTAATCGACTAAAGTGCACGTTTTCTAGGTTATTTTCGAAAATCCGAACAATTTGATAATCCGAACCACCTTCGGTCCCAATTAGTTCGGATTATCGGCGCTCTACTGTAAATGGAATACCGAGTGCTACAGCAAATAGGGAGCTTGTTGAGATATTTTTGAAAAATGCAAACCATAAAATTTTCAGTAAATACCATAGTAAAAATACTGAAAGTTTGTTTATAACGTTACTGATTTGAAATCGGACCTGTTTCAAACTGTACATTGGAACGGTTGCACCTTGAAGCACGTCCGATTTCAAATCAAGTATGCTTAAGGTGTGTTCTGATTAGTGGTAGTGGCAGTGGTAGTAGATACAATTATAGTAATTCTGATAGGAAGTGTTAGTGACTCAAATTTATGTACATGCAAACTAATATGTGTCACTATCACGGCTGGTGAGAAATACTATAATTTCGTCTGCTACCACTGCCATTACCTACCATTACCACCAATCAGAACGCACCTTTACGTTCTGATTGATCTCGTAGTAGCTCGATCGGTCGGTCCTCGGTATAGTAGCGTGTAGTAATCCAATTTTACTATATTATTATAACTGAATTAATTTTATGTTAAATTTCTGAAATAAAGTTAGTGTTGAAATGAACATTATTGTATTTTATGCTTTGGGAAAAGATCTGTCGCGTCCGTAATGTCGCGTCCGAACTCGTACTAAACATCATAAAAAAAAGTTGAAAGATATTTCATAAGTCTACCGACAAAAGACATTCTTTGGTCTTCATTTGCACATAAAACAAAAAGATTTTTTCTCCAAACATCGCTGAATTTGGAATATTTCTACTCGCGTTAAAAAAGACTTCCATTTTTTTGTCGCGTCCGAACACTTTTGTTGTTGCTTGCATATTTGCACTTAACCATTTATCCTCAATTTTTGTTTAATATACTCAGTACTTTGCACTAATTAAAATATGCATACGATTTTTCCGTTTCTTTCCTATTTTAAGCTTTGTTAATCGCGTACGAATGTCGCGTCCGTTACCCAGGATATACCCATTTGCGGATTTATTTTCAATTTTTTTAAAAGAAATTATATATTATACAATGGTACTCACGTATATTTTTGGCTAAAATTATAATTGTATTTCTTGCCTAATTTGTTAACTAATTTTCAATTATAACCTATAAAAATAATTAGTGTTGCAACCACATTACTGGTTTGACCGATATCGTAAAACCTCCAAAATTACAAAAAAATCCAGAAATCCTATAATAATTTTTGCCAAGAAATACGTACTAACATTGTATATTATTGTTTAAACAAATTTATTTGTTCAAACAATTGCACAATAAGTAACAAATTACAAAAGACATGCCAGCAATGTAACAATTATAATATCTACAAAAAGAAAAATAGTAAAACATTGTAAATTTTTGTTGAAACAAATTGTACTTGTTTAAAGTAATGCAAATTCGTTAATAAACGATAAAAGAATGCCAATAATCTAATCATAGTTTCTGCAAAAAAGACGCATTCTTCCAATTTATTTTAAATGGGAAATTGGAGGTGCTCGGTGGCGCGTGTTATCGTTTTTTTCTCAAATTTTTGGGGGATGTTTTTCGGAGAAGGAACATATTCGGGGGGGGGGGGGGGCGTTGCCCTCCAGCAAAAAAATTGCGATGTATAAATTTGGACCACCCTAATGAATACTTACCGTTAGGATTTTTTTATCCTCTTCTACTATTTTCAAGTACTCTTGTATCTTTGCTTTTGGCGTACCAAAATTCAATTTCGCCAACGATGTGAAAAAGAGTGTTTGTGGTGTAAATATGGTTTGACCTACTAGATATTTCAATAACTCGACAGGATAGCTGTACTTCACCTAAAAAAGGAAATAATAAGTTAAACTAAAAATGTTACACAAGTATGATATGACTTAAACATACCTTAGAATCTGTTAGAGCAGATGGAGCATCTTCAAAAGTAAAAATAAGAGCACTACTAGCTTCAAAACAATGGTCGAACACTTTAAATTTGGTTTCGTCCAGTTCGCACTTAAAACTTTTCGTCAAATAGTTTGCTGCTTCCTTTATAGCGTTTTGTATCTGCTTGTCGACTTTGGTCAAACCAAACTCCGAATACGTGTGCTCCATGTAAAATAACTTTAACTGTTGTAGGTCTACCTAAAAAATCACAAACACTTAGTACATAATTGATTATTAAGGACCAAGTATAGTGACGAGCAGGGCCGTCCTAAGATATTCGACGCCCGTGGGCTACTAAAATTAATGCGCCCCTCGTCATAAGAAAATACACGAGATAGCTAACGGATGCGGGTTGACCGACAAAGTTATTCAAAAGTGTCAGAACTAGAAAAAGCCAATTCATTATCATTATACTAAACAAAAACATAATATTTTAAAAAATTCGAAAAAAAGACGAAATGAAAAAACCAACGTTTATAGTAAACAAAAACAAAAGTAACTTATACATGTGTTATCCGTGCCTTTTCTTTTACAAATTGATATCACACGTATTTAAGTTATTAAATAGGCCACTCTATATAAATAAACTACTCAAATAATTTAATTTGCTCTGCCCTAAAGAATTTGTAGTAGCATTACTAAAAATGTGCAATGCGTAGTGCTGTGGCCACGTTAGGAAATGTAGACGCAATTTTTGAGTCAATTATTTATTATCCTTGAAAAATTACCAAAAGCTTTATATTGAAACATTTGATTAGATTTGCCATCAAATATAAAATAATCTTAGAAAAACATAAATCAGCAGTTCCTGCACTGCGGGAATTCCTACAAATTCCCTTCATAAGGAATAAATTGGCTGTTAAACCATTCTTCCATATCAAATAAATTGTCAGCCTAGTTTGTACGAAAATAGTCCAAATACTCAAATTTTGCCAACATAGGTTTTGTGTTACATAATTCGATAAGCAAATTTCACATCGATTAAAGGATGCAATGAGTATCAGAATAATTTATAGTATATATAGTACGTCTTTACATCCTAAGTAAAGCAGCTGGTCTCCGTCTGGTTCTATACACATCTGAACCGCTTTTTCTCTACTGTAAATGTTATTGTTTTGGATTTAAGCCATTTAAATATTAGGACAACACTGTTCAACATTTTAGTAGAAGTTGTCATTTTCATATTTATGGTATGTAGACATTGAGCGCGTAAAGTATGAAAATATGAGAAAATCTAAATGAGGGTGAGTTATTGTACAAAATTTTCGAACACGTTGATTTTTAACTCTCGGGAACATGGATATTCCGAATAGAATATGAAAATGCGTTTTGGGTAAAATTAGTTGCACTGTGTAGGAACACGGACTCTCCCGTAAGATTGTTGAAACAAGTGAGATAAAAATGTCAAACACCTGAACCCACTGTTTTAGAAACCTCAAAAGGGTCTCATAGTAAATCTTAAACTTTGTACGTTTACCTGAAATCCTGAAAGTTTGTTCACAATAATTTCAATCATTTACAACGATTCTAAGTAGTGTGCTGATGGTTCAATTCCTATTGCAAACATATCTACCTAAAACTGCTATTCGCTTTTCATTCACAAACAAAATTCTTAATTTTTAAGCTTTTTCTCGTAAATTTTCTGATGTAAGGTCATACACTTTGTATGCTACCATGAAGACAATTAACAGATCTATCATAATTAACAAGAAAAATTAACAAGAAAAATATGGAGTTTGCCATTTGTCGATGACGTCATAAGTACAAAACGGGAAATTAAATTTGTTACAAATATGTGTATAATTTACAATCGACGTGTTCAAGAATTTTTGTAGTTAACAAACAGTTTCCGAGATTTGGTCATGCTTCCTACTTTGCGCGCTCACTGAATATTTCTTAAAAAATAACAAAAAAATCAATAACTAAGAACAGTTCATAATTGACCAATAACTTTAAATAACTGTAATTAACATTTCTAAAAAAATAATACCTCATAACAAGCCCATATAAAATAAAAGCACAGTAAATTTGGAACACCAAAGTAAAAGATGCAGTTATCATTATTAACAATGAACAACAATGAAACCATGATCAAATAGATCAGTATCTCATATATTTTTTCATGATCTCATACATGTTTACTAGATGTCTCATATATTTTGATAAGTAAAATATGGCAAACCTAGGCTGGCACATCATAGAAAACTTGCGCTAACCGAACCAAACCCGAATGGTTTTTATTGATACTCCATATATAAGTAACTTGGGAAATTCTAAGAGCAGACATACAATTTTCTATTTCATTTAGAAGAGGTTATTTGGTTGATTTTGTCATGAAAAGATTTATAATAAAATGAACTAATATCAAAATAACTAATAATAACATAAAATATAACACCAATAAAAATTGCCGCCCCCACATGGTTGGCGCCCCAGGGCTATAGCCCATTTAGCCCTGTGGTTAGGGTGGCCCTGGTGACGAGACCGCACCGTAATAACGTAGCGTAAAAAGATCAATGTACATAATTTCCACTTCGCGATTATAGTGAGACTCCGTAAACCGTAAAGTTCGTTCTCGACCGCAACGAATTTCGTCTCCTGCGTGTTGTCTTACGTTTTCCGGCTTACGCGCGCGTATGGCGCCATCTGTACGTGTACCGGCGAGTGAATAGCAGTTTCCAGTAAGTTTTAGGTTAACACAGAACGAGAGCGACTTCAGAATGAAATGTTGCTGCAACAAGCCCTTCGTCCATAATTTATTATATCTACCATGATCTACCAGTGATTAATACAATCAACAATAACACTGACATGTGAGGTTATGTGCCGTTGTGTATATACTTCTCCGCTAGATGGCGCTCAATTTATTTGAGATCTTTGCGACACTATAAATACTAATTTCAAGTACCTTTGCGTCTAACTTGAGTTTTTTCACGTTATTTCCTGCTAGGACTTTATAGAGAAGTTTCAGGTCTTCCACGTATCTTGCCATTGGACCCATGACAAGATAGTCCGAAAATCTTTTATCAGAACTCGTAGGGAAGGTACCAGCAATTGATGTTATTCCTAAAAGAAAATAAAAAAAAAATTAGTATGGAACATCCTATTCAAAGAGTTAGGGAAGTTTTAGATAAAGCCTACACTTTTTCTTTGATAGATCACCAAACAAAAAACGCAAATACTTATCAGGTGCTGTTAAAATAATAGAAAAAACAAGGAGTTGTCCTTACCTGCTGTAGGCTTATGGCCAAATACACCATTCCAAGCGCATGGGTACCTAATGGAGCCAGCAATATCCGAACCAACCCCTATTAAAGATGCCCCTGCCCCAAGTAATGCACCCTGTAATATATAGAATAACAAATTGTATCAAAAAAATAATATTAACATGAATTTGTTTCTAAACAAATGAGCAATAAAGCATACAAACTATGTTGGGAATTTATAAATAATTTTTAAGAAAATGTTTTGTCAGTACATAGTGGAATCACGTCATTTTCTTTATTGTCATGCTGAACATGTGCTGAACTATGTACCTATATCGTATTGAAGGTTAGATATTATGTAAGCAATTACTCTGGCAACTTGATATAATTAATGCATAAATTAAAGGTATTAGTAATTCAGATGACGTAGGAAAATGCAAAATATTCTTTAACACGAATAATTTAAATGAGTGCAATAGTTTCTAGGGATTATAGATCTTCATAATTGGAGTAAAAAATTCAAATACGGTTTTTCTCTAAGTGACACCAGTATTGAGTAATTAATTATTGAAAATGCAGAATTTGACGCCGCACGTTTTTAGAAAGGGTAGTAGCCACTTGACCTAGAGCCTGTGGCGAAACAGCTGACTGCTGATCGAGGGCAATGTTGCCAGATTAGGGAATTTTTCCCTAGTTCTAGGGATATTTTTGTAGAAATGGGAAAAAGGGAATTTTACTGATTATTTAGGGAATTTTTCAAATCATTAAAAATAAATTTGAAATCTTATGAATGTGTATCTGGAGCTTTTATAGAAACACTTGCTCAATCTATCATACGATAGAGCAAATGTATAGACTAAGGAGCGGCGAAAGATTGGGGAACCCCCATTATATAAACGATGCTCGATATTTGTTTGTTTGTCTGTCTTGGGGAAAGAAACTCTATCAGACAGAGATGCAGATACAATTCACAAACCATGTGTGGAACCACAGCACAAACTATTCTATTCAATCTATTAGTCTGTCAGAGTGCCAGCAATTAACCAATAATTGTTTGATACTGGGGTTAGCTACAAGAGCAATACAACAACAGCAATATTATTGTTTTTAAGTCATATTTTAATCATTTTTAGTACATTTTATTGCCTTAATGAATAAAACTTTTAGTAAAGACTTACAAGCAGAATGTAGAAACATATTAAGCAACATGATATTACATTACGTTAACAAATATAAAATTAATTGTAAATATCGTGATCAGTAAAGAAATTTTAAATCAATACCGGGTGATCTAAAATGACTGAGGACAGGTTGAATTTCCCGCCACAGTTTTGACCTTATTTAGTGTTACTAAGATGGTATGCGTGCATGATACAGGTTATGATCACTGCCAGATACCATAGTGAACTCTAATATCGTTAATTTGCAACGATATTTAATCTTTTTCCTCAATTAATTTGTTATTGGGTTCTTGAAGAGTCTTTCTAAAAATACATAATATTAACAATTAATTCAATTAATTGTTTCAATTTAATATACCTAATTACAATCAGAGAATGAATCCATTTACAAGAAGGAACACCTACGCCACTGGACCAAAATAACAGCTGTCATTTGCAACACATTGCCAACATCACAATTATTCAAATTGGCGGGAAATTCAACCAGTCCTCAGTCATATTAGATCACTGTGTAGATTTGGGGAAAAGAATGCAAATGTCATTTGTTTCTAACTTTCCAGAAGAAATTCTAATTTCTATTCGTCGTTTTTGTTTACAATTCCGAATAGGAATTCGGAAATAGGCGCGGAAGCTTTAAATGCGAGCAAATTCGCTATACTAATGAAGAAAAATTTTACTATTCATTTCAGATATATGCCAAATACATTAAATTAATGAAATCAAAACATTTATATAAAATTAAATAGGAAATTACATTTGTGGTCACAAATATTATGCATATTATGCATAATGTTTAATTTTAATTTAATATACACAGTTCCCCACTTTTTTCTCCGCAAAATTATTTTTTGGAAAGAAATGTCATTTTGAGTAAAATGTTTTATATGGACTTATTTGCTTTTTTTTAATTCCTAAAAAGTTATAGTCGTTTGATATATTAACAAAACAAAAAAAATAAGATAAATATCTAACAATGCTAATCCGAAAAAATAAAACAAGCGATACCGATGAAAATATATTAATCAACAAATGAATAAAAAATAAATCCATATGAAACTTCTTACTATTTTGTTTCTAGAAAGTAAATCTCATTTCGATTAAAAAGTTTCAAAAGTCTTTATTGGTTTTTGAATTGCGTAAGAACTTGGAGCAGTTTAAAATATGGTTTTCTTAATATTTCAGATTGATCTAACTTTTTAATCAATTGAAAACATTAATAACTCTATATTGAACTTTTTACTCAGTATGACATTTACCAACTGAGAAAAAATTTTGTCGGAAAGAAGCCTGTATATTATATTTATTATTTGTGTACTTTATAAATGCATTTATTATAAGTTTTCATGTGTTTTGTTTTTAGATCATTCTAGGGAAATCTAGGGAAATAATGAAAAAAAAATCTAGGGAATTCTAGGGAATTTTGGTACTAAGCGCTAGGGACTTAAATTTCAGCCATCTGGCAACACTGATCGAGGGTAAGTCCCGTGCGTGCTTTAGTTTACGCTCTGCAGTTGTTTCTGTTTATCGGGTTTCTTAGTAGTTATTTTGTGGTTTTGTGTTTCAAAATGGACAATTTTAGTAGTGGTGAGTACGTGGACATGTTACTTGTTTATGGTGAATGCAGAAAAAATGCAGCGGCCTCTCAAAGACCTTATTCGCAACGATTTAGAAACCGGCGCGTCCCTATAATAATAGAACATTTGTTTCCGGGGTTCAACGGTTAAGGGATAGTCCTGCTCGGGTATTTTTGCCTAACCATGGAGGAAGAGCCGTCCACGCGATCGTAATATGGTAAATACCGAAGAACAAATCTTGCACATGGTCCACGAAGATGATCGACGAAGCACTAGAACAATTGCTCGACAAGGCGGAGTTTCCCACGGGATAGTGCACAGAACACTACGTGAAAACTTACTTTGGGTATATCGGAAAACGCGTGTACAAGATTTGCTCCCGCAGGATTATTTACAGAGCGTCATCTTTTGTGAGTGGTTTCGTGGTCAATGTCAAACCAATGAAAACTTTCCTAATTTGGTACTTTCCACTGATGAAGCGACATTTACCCGAAACGGAATTTTTAACAGCCGGAACATGTACCACTGGACCTATGAAAATCCGCGAATTATACGACGTACCAATTTTCAGCACCGATTTGCCATTAATATCTGGGCCGGAATTATTGGCAATTGTTAGTAGGGCCAGTGGAACTGCCGCCCCGTCTTAACGGTGAAGAATATTTGAATTTTTTACAAAACACACTACCAGGTTTGTTAGAAAATGTGCCGCTTGATGTTCGCCGTGAAATGTGGTTTATGCACGACGGTGCTCCTGCACATAAGAGCCGCATTGTAGTGCAACATTTAAGTGAAACATTTGGTGAAAAGTGGATAGGGATTAATGGACCAAGACGGTGGCCAAGTCGTTCTCCAGACTTGAATCCTATGGATTTTTATTTCTGGGGTTATTTAAAATATTATTAAAATATTTCCAAACATTAGAAATGTGCGTTCCCAGATATAGAGTTGAAAACATTAATTCGAGAAAATAAATAAAATAAAAACGAATTGTTTGGTTTATGGTATATGTATCGTAAATAAACAAATCGGAAACGAAATAGAAGATTTACAAGAAAGGTGATTTATTTTGTTTTTACTATTAAATAAGTATGATAGGTATTTTGATTAAATTTATATTTTTATTTTGGAGGTTACCTAACAATTGCCAGAAGGAACTTAGGGGATACTTCCTTTGGCTATTACCTACGATGTAACAAGTAAAAAAATAATGTTATAGCCAAATACAATTTTGTATTCATCGACTAATAAAACAAGTTTATTAAATTTATTAAATGTACAGTGGAAAGTTTACCACAGTTAAATTAAATGATCATTGTTAAAGCATTAAATTAGTATCCAATAAAAGAGAAAACCTCATTAATGGTAATTTCCGGATTTTTAATTACTAATTCAGCGAAGCCAATAATGCACATTTTAAATCAGAAGCCATCTACCTACTATCAAACTCATGATCTAAAGAAATATTCTGGTGATACGGATAAAATGTGATCATTGTTTGTGAAACCGGGCGTTGTCGTTTTGTGAGTCGGTAATAAATTACAGTATTTTATACTATAATTATTAAAATTCGGATATTTAATTTGATATGGAATGGATCTAATTAGTTATTATTCAACAATAAATTCTTATTCATTTCATATTATTATATTTTCCGAGACGCGTTAGTAATGCTGCAAAAACAAACATGTGCATATTTCGTTTTTCTATGCATCGAAAACAATTTCTTTCGACAAGAAAAATGTATTTTTCTGTGGAGCATTGACGGTATGAGTAAGTTTTCGTCAAATATTCGAGCAAAATTCGGCGTAGTTATTTTACAGCCATAATAGAACACGTTTTTGTCCAGCCGGCCGGTCCGCTTCGAGAATTTGAAACGTGTTTTGCACTTAGCACAAGTCCGATGTTTCGAATCGAAATAACATTTTTATACTCTAGGAATTTTTAAGCGTTGACTTATTTATAAAATATCAATCTCAGTTTAATTTGCTTAAACGAATAATATACTGGGTATTAAAACTTAACAATTTTTTTTATTTCTGCAACGAATTAAATTGAAAATTCTAATACTTCTAATACTAATAACTTCTAATACTGTTGTTGGACTAAAACTCTTTGTTTTTTTTTTTTTTAATTAAGGATTATATTGTCTAAATAGACACAGGAACTAACGATGCTATTAACTTAACAAAACCGGTTACCCAAACAATTTTTAAATGATGATTTGGAAAGAAAAATTAGCGATTGGTGGATATCTACAATATAATGACTTATAAGGCAGTACCCATTTTTTTACATAACTTACTCTCATCGGTAAATTATCATTTTGAATTACCCGGCAATTTAAGAAAATTGCAATTTTTCATTACGTGGTAATTTAAATTTGAAAGTAATAATTTTAATTTTAGCGGTAATTTATTGAAAAAAATAATTACGTATATTTAACATCCTGATGAAATAATGACTTTTACGACAAATACGAGACAGCATGGTGCAATTATTGATCATCAATTATTATCATGGTCTCATTATCTCATTGTGTGCACACGATTTTAGCGTCTATCTTAATTAACTGTTTCTCAACTATTGACTTCCAAAAACAGTTGACATAACAAGAAATACTAAATTATGCTAAATCGTACTGTTGATAGTTTGAGTAATATCTTACCTCGCCACCAGAAGAACCACCAGCTGTACACCGACTATTATATGGATTCCTTGTACGTCCGACAACTCTATTGTACGATTCCAAACTAGTGCAATATTCTGGTGTATTTGACACCAGCAGTATGATAGCTCCTGACTGCTTAACCAATCTGACAACATCAGCATCAACGTCAGCCTTTATCCCCTTTCTGGTCAGAGAACATCCAGTAAAACTCATACCTGTACAAAAAAGAAAGACAAGTTAACACGAGAATGTTGAAGGTGTAAGTTGAAGATTGCCTCTTTTTTTAGTTTGGAAAGTATTAGGTTTGTCTAAAGCAGAATGGGGTTGAAATTGTAGAGGTCTGTAAATACCTTTGACTCCAATGCATTCTTTGATTGTTATCGGTACACCTAGAAGTGGTTTTGTCTTGGCTATATCGTCCAGTTGGTCCTTGAACTGCGATCGTTCCAAATGATTGTCGATTTCTTTTGCTTCTTGTATTGCTGCGGTGAATCTGTCTTCAACAACTGCATTTATTATGGGATTGACTGCTTTTATTCTCTTTATGTATGCTTTGACAACATCTTCACTGGATATCTACGTTTAAGAATAAATTGTCATTAGTATTAAATGTAATAGAGATTTGAAATGTAGAAGTCAGGAAATATTAGAATTACAAATGGAATTAGAACAGTTATCCTTTGTGTTCTATGCTTGAAAAAGAAGATAATTTAAATCGGGTAAAAGCTAAAAACAGTACACGGGTGCATGGGCGCCGTTAGAAAATGTTCCAGGGGGGGGGGCAAAATTCTTTTCGTATTAAATGGTGACGCAATGTACTATGCTATTAACTGTTTTGCAGCATTTTCGTCTTGTGTTATTTTGCATACACTCTGAGAAATCTCTATCGCTTTAAGGTAGTGAAATGTTTTTGTTCACATTTTTGTGTGTTAATAGGCATCCATGGTCGTGACCCCTGTATGCTCGACAACACTTACTTATTATATATTGATATTCATTGAATTTCAAGTCATTTTGCCGTCTTTCTATATCGTTTATTAATGTGGGATTAATATTTTTAATTAATAATTGTTTGTAAATAGGTATATATTGTTTCTGAATCATTGAACTCTTATTCTAGAATTTAAGATTTTGTATAATTTTCAACCAATATTGTAGCCTTTTTATTACTTTTTAATACGTTAGGAGACATTGTTGTTAATTTCCTATAATAATTTCTAGCTTGTGGTCATCGAGAATCTGATACAATATCTTAATAACAAATTGATAAACAATAAAAAGGCAACAATATTATTTTAAAATTTACCCCGTTAACGAGAAATAATGACTAAATGTAGAGAAAAGTGGATTAATTTGAAAATTATGTGTTTAGGATAATCGACGACGAAATAATATTTTTTTATATTACTATTATACTTGAACACTTGTAACGCGACAATGTTAGGTCAACTACTAACTTTTGAACGAACTCATGTACGGAAATGTATTGTGTCAACGCTGGAGGGAGTCAGAAAATGGTACCAATATTACACCAATATTACAGCATAGAGAATCAATTGTCATGTATCATAGGATGGCCCTTTTAATACCAAATAACTTTTATGTGAAATTTTTTATTATTTAACGTTTTTGAAACTCCCTTTTCATTAACCGAAGTTTTGTAATTTTAGTACCAATTTTAGCCAATAATGGGTTATCTATAAATCTTTTTAAATTATTTGATTTTATACAACGATATTCTATGATACTTTATACAACCTATTTTACTAAAGCAATTTCTAAAGTTGGTACAATATTCCGGCTCTCTGCAGTTTCTAAACGGCGTCTATCGGGACATGTGTTCGTTATCAAAATTTGATCTACTACCAAAAGTTGACTATTATACCTTATCTATATTTTCTACTGTATATTCTACCTGTATATTTTATTTACAATATAGCTCTGACCATATAATACTATAAAGAACAGGTTTTTTCTTAAGTTTAGCTGACATAATTACATTGAAATTGAAATATTACATTAATTATACAGGATGATACATCTTTATACAACTGTATGATTACAATAATTGCCATAATAAAATATAATTGATTTCTTGATATTATGTTCTCGCTGTTATCAGAACGAATGATATAACGCGAGTATTTTTTTCATTCATATCAGCGCTAAGGTTATCTGTCACTCGGTAGACTATACAAAATTATGAAAATTATGTACATATCATTAAATATGTTAACTCTATATACCGATTTTACTTAACACAAGTTATTGTAGGTAATTGTATTAAATAAAGTATTTTTCTAATGCGATAATTAAAGTTCAAATGTGTTTACAGGACAAAAAGAAAGCGTGGTCAAAGTAACTTAACGAAGCTAAACAAAAAACTTAATAAATCTCAAGAAAATAATCAAATAAAAACACGATTCGTACCTATATTAATAGTTTAAAGTTATTATTAAACAGTCAATTCGTTGCTAGGCGATACGCAATAAACATCGCCATGTCAGTTCCAACTTTCACTATGGTAAATATATCAACTTGTTTACGGAGATACGTTTATAAAATCTATTTTTACATTACCTCCTGTCTCCTTATCTTCTCTGCTAGCTTTGTGGCACTGATAGTCAGTAATTTGTCGTCAAAAGTGGGCAGTTGTTCACTCTTTTCATTGTCAAAAAACAGCGAATATCCGACCGTTATGAGCCACTGGAGCGCGTAAAAAATATAGCAACCAAGCCGTACTAGTACGTCCATCGTTGCCGGAGATCAACTGTCGAATACACAGATACTGACTGTATAATATTGCGTTATTACAATCACACACACGAGTTCCAGAAGTGGTGATGATACCTGCCCAGAATATGCGAAATATCTACTAAAATTGTCGGATGAGACTAAATATGTATTTTTATGGTACAGTTATGTAGTGCAAATTAATGTGGTTTGTACTGTGTTTAGAGATAATAGCTATAGATAACAATATGTATTTAGTTCATGCTTTTAAGGAGTATTTAATAGTGTTCAGAAGTGTGTAGATTTTAGGAAATCGCAATTAAATATTCATTGGCTCAAAGAAATCTAGTGTTTCAATCAGGGCTGTGGAGTCGGAGTCGTGGAGTCGGAATCGGAGTTCAGACAAATTACAGAGGAGTCGGAGTCGGAAAAAATGTACCGACTCCGAGTCCAGGTTTAATTACTGTAGAAAAAACATGCGAGATGGACGTTACCTCAGTAGACAGTAAACAAATAAAACCAAATATTCAATTAAGTTTTTTACAAAGTACCTACGTACAGCCGAAGAAAAAAGGATCTTTACATGAGCGCGGCAAGCCTACACCAAGCGTAGGTCGGAGATTGTCGGTCGTCGTATACACCTGCTAAATCCATAAAACCGAAGGGTCACTTCTGTTTCATTTCATTTTAAGTTTTCTGTATATAGATGGCATGCAATTGAGTTTCGTATTAATATAATATATTTTCGATATTTGGAACGAGCGAAACTGCCGCTCGTAGCTAAAGATTGTTATTCGTTAATATTTTTGTTTCGACTTGCAATTGCAATATTATTTCATTTATACTCAAATACATAGTAACGTTAGTTATAATTATAAAAATTTGAATTAGGCACATATTAAAATACTTCATCATCATGGCTACGTCGCGTCGGCGTATGCCTAAAGGCAAACCGATTGCTACATCGGATATCCGCTGTCAATAATTTTTAAAGGAAGGTAATCCCAGATAGGAATTTCATGATATACTTTTATCTACAAATTCTTTATATTTATTTAATTTAAGTTATGATAAGTAATTGAAAAATGGCAACTCCGTAAACTACAAAGAAATTCACTTAGATGGATATTATATATTTTATTTATGCATATAATTATGTATACAACAAAAATAATATAAATATAAAATGAGAATAGTATAGATAAAAATAATAGGTAGATATCTAACAGTAAAATATAATATATGTAATAACTTAACATAAATATATGTAATATCATAAAAAAAAACAAACATTTAATAATATAATAATAACATAAGCATGTATTAAATAAGAAAAGTGTTCTGTTAGGTTGGAGGTGATATAAATTTGGAGCGCCTTAATTTCATATTTGTTGAGGTTGGTATGACCTGCTGTTTTATGAAATGATACATTTATGACAATATAAACACAGAACATATGTATCGTCAATTTGTTGCACTAAGAAAACAAACAAAATCCTTTGTTGTTGTATCAGCCAAAATTGTGGTTGTCCAAGAAATTTATGATTTTTAATCAAATAGCTGCCTAGATTAATAATTGAAGTGCTTCTTGTTTGTTTTCTTGGTGTTTTAATTACACTAATGGACATTTTTTAACGACCTTTTAGCTGCTCATTATAATTTATAGATGTTTTGACTGTATTGCACATTTATTTTCGTTAAGTGTTTAAAATATATTATAAAAGGAACATTCACATTTATTATATGTCCCACATTTTTCCTGCATAAACTATTTTTAGAAACTAAATGTTTCAGAGTAAAACTTTTCATATGGAACTAATTGTTTCTCCAAATCCTTAAAAAGTTACAGCAAACTTGAAATATTAGCAAAATAAATTTTTATATAAAATATAATTCCGGGCCTTTAATTTTGTAATTTAACCGAGTTTGTATTACCAATTGTTATGCAGCAACTGGTAACTTTGAATACAACCATTTTATGTTTTTTTTTTGTCAATTTTCTGATAAAAGGTTGAATGTTCAAGGTTTCTAAGGAACCCTTTTGAGGTTTCTAGAATATTGGAGTCAACCAGTATACATTTTTTTATCATTACAAAAATCAAACTAGCGATGAATTAACTGCTCGTATTTTCCACAAAAATCAAAATTGAATACTTGAAAAATCAAATATAAAACTAAATACTAAATACAAATAATCCTTACTCGTAAAAACTTTTCTCGTAAATTTTATTACACAAGATTATAAATGTATTATATCGAGACATTTAAGCGATACATATATCAAAATCAGTAAGAATAAAGGGAATGGCCATTAAAAAACTATCGATGACGTCATAAGTAAAAACAATTGAAGGTTGGACATTGAATTTAATATAGCTATGCATATTTATGTATATTTTGATAATTACAAATTGGTTGGAGGATTTTTAGAATAGCAATCCGTTCCAGAGATTTTGTCGTTTCCATACCTTACATAATAAATAATAAAATTCAATTGATTAATTAATATTAAGGTAAATAACAATTTAATGATAATAAATTGAGTAACATAATAGATTGAAGTTTAAATAAATTTTAATTTTACAATTTTTTGAAAGTTATCGACATATTATTCTGATGTGATATCATTCATATTGGATTGTAAATCCTCCCCTTACATATCACACATAAGAAAATGCGTATGGATGCTATTATAGAACGTCAAAATATAATTTTAATAAACAAAAAATAACAACATTTTTATAATTAAACTAAAATCTGAACAACAGTTCTAAAGGGCATATCTGTAGCAAAGTAGAAACCGGGACAAATAAGATTTTCAGTTACATGCAAAATTGTAGAAATCTTTTAAACATTATTTACGCCGAATATAATGATCGGTTTTGTGTTTTAGACATACGCGGGCCGGCGGCGCCGGCGCCCTGATGATCAAGGACTTAAAAATGTGCTTAACACAATATTCAACAAATTTGCAGATACGACCTTTATTTTCGGTATACCTACTTACAATAAGAATTAATTTACTGTGTATTTTAAAATACATTAAATATTACAATGCACTATTGTCAGTTACGGATATCGGAAACATATAAATAGACGAAATTCGATTTCATTCATACAGAAAAATAAAACGAAACGAAACAAAAGTGACCCTTTGGCTTTGATGATTTTAGCAGGTAGGTATCCGACGACCGACAATCTCCGACCTACGTTTGGTGTAGGCTAGCTGCGGTCATGTAAAGATCTTATTTTCCTCGGCTGTACATACATATGTAAATAATCAAATTACAAAACACGCTTTCCAAACGAAAGTGAAAACGATTATTAAAAGTAATCTGACAGAAATTTGAAAAATTAAATTTGAAAAGAGAGTTAAAATGAGATTGAGAAGTAGGGCCATAGTTCAATGTGACTATCATTTATTCAGAAGTTATACCTGTTATAACCTGTAATTAAAAATGATTTAAGGGCATCTTTGCAGGAGAATTAGGTGGAGCTATTCTGTCCCTCACCACAATTTTATAAACGTATATTATACTTAATTTTGTTTTTATTAGAATGAATTTTATTTCGCATTATACACAGGTGTCTTATGGGTGTTTTTGTTATTATTAGAGATAGAAAGTCGGTTAAATGGACCACGATTTTGTCCATAATTATGATTATTCATTATTCAGCTTTGAAAATAGTTAAAAATGATTTAAGGGTATCTTTGCAGGAGAATTAGTTGAGCTATTCTGTTCCTCACAACAATTTTATAAACTTATTTTGCACTTTGTTTTTATTAGAATGAATTTTATTTCATGTTATACACTGTGTCTTATGGGTGCTTCTGTATTATTTGAGATAGAAAGTGTGACGATTTGTATATTCTCTGATGAGAAAACAGTTTAATACTTAATGATTCCAGACATATTTTGAATAAACAGAGAAATTACATTTTATATATAACTTTTTTATTTGTGTCCGTTTATGTTTTTAAATAACTTTTCTATTTGTGGTCCGATCAATAGGCCTTTTTGATATCTTATAGGTTGTTTTTATTTACATTTATATTGTCAGTTTAAATATTTTTGCCAACAGATTCACTGGACACTGGAAAATTTCTGTTTTCCTATGGGTTCAGCATTTGTTTGTGAGTAAATCGATATGCACAAGCCATATGTTTAATACAATCACAATACTAGAATAGATATATAATTTATTAAATTTGTTTCTTTTTTCCTGGTAGTATTTTTATTTTCATAGCAAATTGAATATTGTACGGTTGTATTATTCTGTGTCAAATTTGTGATAATTTACATGTAAGATTTTTATTACACAGAACTATTTAAAAATATTTTTGTATGCAATTTTTCTGGAGTTGGAGTCGGAGTCGAGAATTTTTTTACCGACTCCGCAGCCCTGGTTTCAATAGAGGCAAAGAAATATTTCTTTGCGGATAAAAATGCATTTGTTTGAAATATTTGTTGGGTAGAAAGAACGTTTATTTGTATCAAACAACTTATGTTTTCAGTTAAAATTTACAATTTGTTTATTATAACAAACGAAATTTATTTAGTTCAAATAGTTATGATTGTGTTAAGTGAAAGAATTATAATTTTTTTAATTAACGAAATTGTTGTTTGAGTTAAAATGCGATACTTTAAGGTTGCGATAAATTGTTCTTTGATTAAAGAAATTATTAGTTTGTTGAAGGAATTAATGTTGACCTATTAATGACTAAGGTAAACGTTCAAGTAAATATTAAGTGTTTTAAATATTGTTAATTACGATTTATTATATTATACATATATTAGATTATACATATTCTATACAAATGATCTACCTTCACTTCTCCAACACAATTTGGGCTTGTATGCGGATGATACAGCAGTGATCTTGACAGCTAAAGATGATTACAACCTAAAAAGTGAGATATGTAACAGCTTGGGAATGTTGGAAGGTTGGTTCAGACAAAATGATCTAACATTAAACGTTGAAAAAACCAAAATCTTAAAATTTTCGTTGAAATCTGACGAACCACTAGTAATGGACTACAACAACACGGCCCTTATCTCCACACACCACGCAAACTATCTCGGCGTCACACTGGACTCACAGTTGAAATGGAAACACCATGTTGACAAACCTGCCAACAAAATATCTTGCTTCGTTTATGCACTTCGAACAATAACAAACATGATTAACATCCAAGCAGCGTTGGCAAGTTATCATGCATCTGTATACAGCAGAGTTAAGTATGGGATAGTTTTCTGGGGTAATTCTTTGTCTGCCCTGAGAATCTTTAAGCTCCAGAAGTCTTGCCTACGCAGCATTTTTGGATTGAAACAGATGGATTCCTGTGTTGATGTATTAACAACACATGCAATACCGTCGGTGCCCTGCATATATATTTTCGAGTGTGCTCTTTTTGTAAAAAAAAACTACAGTAATCTTTCTATGAATTTTGAGGCGCGACATTCACAAAATACCCGTGGTAATGTAAATCCGGCACTGAAAATTCCTCAGACCACATCCACCACAATATACCAGGGAGCGGTGACACAACTACTAAAGATTTATAATCATTTACCATCATCATATAAGTGTTTGCCTCTGAAGAATTTCAAGAGTAAACTTAGGACTCATTTAGCAAAGAATTGTTTTTATACATTACCATCCTACTTCACATGTATACATTTTGATTTGTAGTTTTATTAGTTTTATTAATATTTGTTTAATTATATACATTATATTGATTTATTTCTGACGTGTTCTATGCTTTTTGGTTTATTTGAATAAATGCTTTATTTATTTTATTTGTTTTTATTATTAAGAAATGTTAAACATTTATGTTTTACCATTTTTAATGAAACACAGTATAAAATAAGTCTTCTTCAGTCTGCCCTCTCTACCTCATCTGTAATTTAATGTTTCTAACATCTGGAATTTTTAGTGTTCTCTTTTTCTTGGCGCAGCTTTTTATTCTATTCATTTTTCGCAGCCTTTCTTATTTGTCTAGAATGATTTACTTTTGTGCTTCCTTCTTTTTTATTAACAAATATTCTCTCCAAACATTATTAGTGTTACAGAAGAACAGTTTCTTCTAACATTATTTGGGTGTTTCAGGCCAGAATAATAATTTTTTTAATGGAGACGGTATCAGTTCAACTGTTATCTCTAAAGATGGTGTATCAATGCCAAAATTGCTACTCTCTGCTGCTCATGTTGCATCATTCTGTGTTACTTCATCATCTCCTATGATGCCTGTCGATATTTATGACGGAATTAGGGACCATTGATGAATGTAATTCCGACACCCTGTAATAACTAGGGATTATTGACGTCCGTAATTCCGACACTCGTATCGGAATTTGGACAAAATGCGTACAATTAATTGTAATATAGCCAGGGCCGTCCTAAGATATTCGACACCCGTGGGCTACTAAAATTAATGCGCCCCTCTTCATAAGATAATACACGAGATAGCTAACGGATGCGGGGTGACCGACAGTTATTCAAAAGTGTCAGAACTAGAAAAAGCCAATTCATTATCATTATACTAAATAAAAACATAATATTTATACAAAATTCGAAAAAAAAGACGAAATGAAAAAAACAACGTTTATAGTAAACAAAAACAAAAGTAGCTTATATGTTTGTTGTCCGTGCTTTTTCTTTTACAAATTGATATCACACGTATTTAAGTTATTAAATAGGTCACTCTATATAAATAAACTACTCAAATAATTTAATTTGCTCTGCCCTAAAGAATTTGTAGTGGCATTACTAAAAATGCGCAGTGCGTAGTGCTGTGGCCACGTTAGGAAATGTAGACGCAATTTTTGAGTCAATTATTTATTATCCTTGAAAAATTACCAAAAGCTTTATGTTGAAACATTTGATTAGATTTGCCATCAAATATAAAATAATCTTAGAAAAACGTAAATCAGCAGTTCCTGTACTGCGGGAATTCCTACAAATTCCCTTTATAAGGAATACATTGGGAATAAATTGGCTGTTAAACCATTCTTCCATATAATAAATTGTCAGCCTAGTTTGTACGAAAATAGTCCAAATACTCAAATTTTGCCAACATAGGTTTTGTGTTACATAATTCGATAAGCAAATTTCACATCGATTAAAGGATGCAATAAGTATCATAATAATTTATAGTATATATAGTACGTCTTTACATCCCTAATAAGTAAAGCAGCTGGTCTCCGTCTGGTTCTATACAAATCTGAACCGCTTTTTCTCTACTGTAAATGTTATTGTTTTGGATTTAAGCCATTTAAATATTAGGATGACACTGTTCAACATTTTAGTGACCGGGTAAAGTATGAAAATATGAGAAAATCTAAATGAGGGTTAGTTATTGTACAAAATTCTCGAACACGTTGATTTTTAACTCTCGGGAACATGGATATTCCGAATAGAATATGAAAATGCGTTTTGGGTAAAATTAGTTGCACTGTGTACGAACACGGACTCTCCCGTAAGATTGTTGAAACAAGTGAGATAAAAATGTCAAAAACCTGAACCCACTGTTCTAGAAACCTCAAAAGGGTCTCATAGTAAACCTTAAACTTTGTACGTTTACCTGAAATCCTGAAAGTTTGTTCACAATATATTTCAAACATTTACAACGATTCTAAGTAGTGTGCTGATGGTTCAATTCCTATTGCAAACAGATCTACCTAAAACTGCTATTCGCTTTTCATTCACAAACAAAATTCCTAATTTTTAAGCTTTTTCTCGTTAATTTTCTGATGTAAGGTCATACAATTTGTATGCTACCATGAAGACAATCAACAGATCTATCATAATTAACAAGAAAAGTATGGAGTTTGCCATTTGTCGATGACGTCATAAGTACAAAACGTGAAATTAAATTTGTTACAAATATGTGTATAATTTACAATCGACGTGTTCAAGAATTTTTGTAGTTAACAGTTTCCGAGATTTAGTCATGCTTCCTACTTTGCGCGCTCACCGAATATTTCTTAAAAAATATCAAAAAAATCAATAAGTAAGAACAGTTCATAATTGAGTAATAACTTTAAATAACTGTAATTAACATTTCTAAAAAAAATAACACCTCATAACAAGCATTCATTATTAACAATGAACAACAATGAAACTATGATCAAATAGATCAGTATCTCATATATTTTTTCATGATCTCATACATGTTTACTAGATGTCTCACATATTTTGATAAGTAAAATATGGCAAACCTAGGCTGGCACATAATAGAAAACTTGCGCTAACCGAACCAAACCCGAATGGTTTTCATTGATACTCCATATATAAGTAACTTGGGAAATTCTAAGAGCAGACATACAATTTTCTATTTCAAGATCAGCCAAACTTCTAGGTTATATTCTGGCCGTTAGAACATTGGTCGAATAAGAGACGATTGTGGGTTGATAAGTGTAATGTCAAATCGACAAACCGGATGTCCTAAAATTAAGTTCAACAGAAATATGTCGGAATTAGGACAGTGTCTGAATTTGGGACGTCTACCTTAACTAAATACAAAAACAAACATCTAGAGTGGCTAGCCAACTCGTAAATGAAGATATTGTAAAGACAGAATCTACATGAGTAGTTTTTAACTATTAACTCCACTAAATCTGCGATCGAATGGTGGTGGCTTCCAACCTCCAAGCTCCTTTTCAATTTCTTCGGCAATAGAAAAGCATAACCTGTCCATGTTGAAATTGGCGACTATCTACAATTTAAAATTGTGTATTGGAAGCATATCCAGATTTAGTCTTACAAACTAAAACGGATAAATATAGAGAAAAGTCACCTGTATCCCAATAGGTAACCCTTTGGAACTCTGTCCAATTGGACAGGATGTCACAGGAAAGCCCAAAGTATTGAAGATGGCCAAATAGCTACTATCCAAAGTCTTAGTATAGACTTCTCCGTGAAAATGGGCCACTGTTGGAAATACAGGATAGAGAAATACTCCATCGTCACCAAGCATGGTCATGATTTCTTTGCGGAGTTCGTCAACTTCTGCTAGAATTTTTACCAGTCGTTCTCTTGATAGCATTTTCTTTGACAGTGAGTATATAATCGTGAAAAGGATTGTTGTTGGTTGGACGTTTGAACAGCCGATTAATGTTTTGAGTATCTCGCAGCACAAGCTGCGATTGTCGTCAAAAACGGTCTTCAAACCGTCGATGCTTAGCAATGGTATGAATGCCAAGTCGATGGAATCCGACATTCTTTTTAAGTTGACCTGAAATTAAGTGGTTTTTGAATTTAGTTTTTGGTTCTGTGTATTCAGTGCCGGCCTTAGCCTCCTCGGCGCCCTCGGGCGGAGTATTTCCGGGCGCCCCTTTCAAAATTACAAATTAAAATTTTTTCATTGTCAGTACAAAGAAAAAATAAATCAGCGATTATGTCAACTGAAAAAACGTATATTACAACACTACAAACATAATTTGAACCTACTTTTATTAATGGCCGAAACTAACTTTTCGTGCCTTTTTATCGGCGAATTCTTTACTAAGATGAGTAAGAGCAGAAAATTCGAGATTTTTAGCGAGTTCCTAAATAGTACATTTAAATTAGCAAAAAGAAGAGGAGAAATGTTGGATTTCAGTACCTACGGCGCCCGCAAATTTTATTAGAGGCTGGTATCCACCCCTAACTCATCCTTCACGTGCACGTTCGCAGATCTTTGCATTTACCGCAAAACGGTCACGATTTCGTGATCTTAGCTCCCGAACAATGATATTGTTTATAAAATTCTGCACTCCCATTTATTTCTCACTGATTTTGGTACATCATTTAATTGTCTAAATGGTACCGGAAATATTTTAAATAAAAAGCTTTGCATACGAACATATTCGAGATAAAGTCAATTAAACATTTTAAAATACTGATGACTTTAGGGATAGTAGTTTTTGTGAATTGAATATTAAATTGCGTTTTTGGTAGAATTAACTGCCCTGAAAACAAATCTGGACTCAAAAATTTTCTATCGCGCAAGGTTTTCGAAAAAATGGGATCAAAGTGTCAAAACATACTATTTTGGTAATTTATACAAATTTATACCAGCTGAAACGATTATCCTAGAAACCTCAAAATGGCCTCATAGTAAACCTTAATCTTTGCACTTTTACCTGCAATCCCAAATGTTTGTTCTTGAAGCATTTACAGCAATCCTTTACGTACGTACACGCTCTATAAAAGAATTCAATCGAAAACTTCACTTTCCATAAACAAACAGAAGTTATCAATATTACCCTAATTCACTTTTTCTCGAAAATTTTCTTATGTACGGCGATACATTGTGTGAATTTCCTTTAAGACAAATTAAGACAGATCTATAAATACCAGTGCAAAAAATATGGGGTTGCCGTATTCGATGACGTCATAAGTCGAAAACCAATAAAGATCGGAAATTAAATTTGATGTAAATATGTATATTATAATAATTAAAAATCGACGTGGTTTTGTCATGTTATATACTTAATGCGCTCACTGTAGTTTGGTTCTTAAACTGCAAACTCCTATATTGGGGCCAAGGTCTATAAAGTAGTAAGGTTATCCAGAAACGAGATTTCTCAGTTTGAGGGGTAAAGGGAGATCGTGACGTCACTAGAGTCGTGCGCTGCCACCAATTTGAATGCTTATTTCGTTGTATGATTTAGGTTAAGTAGGTGCATAATTATATTGAAAAAATAAATGCATCTTTATTGTGATCATTTTTAAATGATTAGGATGGAAAAAAAATGATGAATGTGATTATCACAACATGCTATTTCAATAATTTGTTAATAATGCTGAATAAGTACATTAGTATGTAATGTATGTCCGATTAAAGAAATGTGTTGTGCTAAACCAGGTCTCTGCAGTTGGAATCAAAATTTAGCAGACATTCAGTGAGTGGAGTCAACCTACAAACAAAGTCAAGAGCCGGAGTCGAAGGTGGTATAACGGCAACCACATATTTTTGCAACCATGCAAATTGGGGGTTGAAACACTAAAATTATCAGGAATTGAAGTCGAATGTTTGGTTTACCGACTCTACAGATAAATAAATAGAAAAATTATAACTAAATCAGTATTGGTAGTATTGGTACAACTTGCTTATTAAACCACTCATTGGCTTGTCCCGATTACAACATTTGGTTAGAACATACGTACAAAGAAAAAATAAAAATTCAGTAAGAAGCTTTATTGTACAAATTTTCTCATGTTTGTTGTAATTTTATTTTTAATATCGGCTACTCTTCGTTAAATATTTAGATTTTTTTGCTGTTGAAAAGTAAAATTTAAAAAAATTTATCCGTACATATATTCTTTGCTCGACAAAAGCTTTCAAAACTATGGTATCAATAATTGGATCTTGTTTTAAAAGTTCTCTTCTTAATTTACTGCTAATTCTTTTCGAATTATTAATCCCATCCCCCGTAAGTCTTTCGAACTTGCTAATTCATTTTATTAAACAAGCGTTTAAATTCTTCCGACGTATTTCTTAGGCCGTCAAAAGATAAATGACGTATCCAGGATGGAAGGGAGTATGGGTGCTCTTGCTGGTCTTCGTATGAGTAATGTCCCAATTGTGGATGAGTTCTGCTTTAAACTTTGATCACGTGGAAAAGTAAAATATGATATTGTTAATCCAATGTTGAAATGTTATACCTCATACCGCAACCCGGTACGGAGCAAACCATAGGCATCTAAAATTGATACATGATTTAGAATAATGTAATTTCCAATATAAATTAATATCTTACCTTTACTAACTTAATTACATAAAATACTACACTAATAAAACAACCAATAACGTAAAACTATCAACTATTGAATATAACAATATAAACGCAGAATAACGATTAAACACGAACAAAAGCAACCTTTCTAATTCACTAAAAAACCTATAACGAGCTGAGCTGGCAATAATTAAACGTATCTTTGAACAAACTTAACGGGCGATGCAAGCGACGTGATGCGAACTGCTAAGTGGCCTGGACTCTAGTGACGTCACGAATATAGAGCATATAGGGATCTGAGGGGGGTATATAAAGTGGACTATAGGAAACATAGCAAGCTGGATAACCTCTCTCT
Organism: Aphodius sticticus; assembly: GCA_963966075.1. Classification (NCBI taxonomy): domain Eukaryota; kingdom Metazoa; phylum Arthropoda; class Insecta; order Coleoptera; family Scarabaeidae; genus Aphodius; species Aphodius sticticus. Next base: position 40,135,407 of record OZ014511.1, read on the forward strand.
TTATAGACCTTGTATTGAGGTACTTGCAATTTAAGATCCAATGCATTTAGAAAATGTAGAAAATACCTTTATTGTGTATAATTTTATAAGGATTAATAAAAATGCAAAATTGTAATCGTTTTGCGGTAAATCGCGGAAATCCGCGAACGTGATCGTTACTTTTAGGGGTTCAAGGCTCTAATAAAATTTGCGGACACCATAGAATATTGAAACTCAACACTTTCCGCACCGGATAGCAAAAGGGTACTAGCATGGCAGTAGATTTCTTCATTACTTGTACAAAAGGTAGGGCGCCACTGGCGCCCCAAGTCACCCGGCGCCCTCGGGCGGCGCCCGACCTCGCTCCCTCCCCCTTAAGGCCGACACTGTGTGTATTACTTACTTCTTTTACGGTAAAATCGTTGAATTTAAAACGCTCGATCAGTGTTCTGGTAGCTCTGACTATACTCTTTTGGACCGTGTGTGTTAAGAAAGACCCACCGTCGAATTCCATGTAAAATATTTTTATTTTCTTCGGAACTATCTACAATATCGAAATTTACTACATTTTAGAGAAGCAGATTGTAGTTCCCTGTATAATAAATTTAGTTGTTTAGCCCATAAATTTCTACAACACGTTAAGGCAAACGCCCCAAATTCAGAAAGGTTAAGGAATTTTTGTTACATTTTTAACTGTAGAATTTATATTTATCTGGTGCTAATGACATTATTCCGACAAATATAAACATTCAAGAAAATATTAAGTGTTTTAAATATTGTTAAATAAGATTTATTATTAAAAAATGTTAAACATTTATGTTTTACCATTTTTAATGAAACACATTTAGGACAGTGTCTGAATTTGGGACAGTGTCTGAATTTAGGACAGTGAATTTGGGACGTTTAGGTATGCCAATTATGAAATTTCAAATTGAAATTGGTATGAAATTTCCTTTACTTTATTATACACTGTGGGTCAAAAAAAGGTTCAAAATTTTGATTACTGTATTTCCAATAATATTTACTCAATTCAAATATTTCTTTGAAAAACGAATTGCTTATATTGTGAAGATTGAAAACATACCATATTCGCAATAACAAAACGTTTCATTTTTATCCAAAGTTAGGTTAGTTTTTGTATGGCCTTGGCCATGGCATAGCAAATCAGTACATAATAACATTTGTTTCGGTTTGGTCAAAAAGAACAGTGGAGATATTATATCGCCGTATACAGGGTTGTTTTTTTTTTCTTACGCAGTTTGAAATTTTAAAACATAATTTTGTTATTATTTCTACTAAAAAAAAAAGCAGTGGAATTAGACGTTTGGAGAGATAAGTGGGGATTGTTATGAAAGATTAATTTATTTTGAAATTTCTGATATTTCTGACCTTCTTTTTTCAAAGTAAGACATCCTGTGTTCATTTCAAAACAAAATAGGTAGGGGAGTTACTTATTATCAGTGGCCGGACAAAAATGTATGTCTCGCAGTGCTAGAAGTCGCCCAGCTATGAGTGTGCGTAGCGGGCACGCATAAGTCAATGACGACTTATGCGGTCGATTGGATTGATATCCATAGGCGCGAAGCGCCTGGCGGTCGGTAGTAAACCGAGTGAATTTAATATTAAATGTTTGTCGTAACTATATGCAACACGTGCCCACTGAAATATTTTACTCTACTTTCTTTGATATGCATTGAACGATTGTATTACTGCATATTTTTCAAAATTATCTTCAGTAAAATTATTTCGCTTAGATGTCAAAATGTCTAAACCTTGAAAATGATCTTTCTACATCGCAGCTAGTCACAGGCGCAAAAGAATAAACCAACACCAAATTGGAATATTTTTAAGAAATTCCTTCATCCGTAAATGAATTCGTAGAGATTTGTTTTAAAATATTAAAATCCGGATTTCTTTGTACTACCGCATCAATTTTTGTTGTAATTTTTTACTGATTGGTGCTTCAATGCTTCGTAACCTTTCGTACAGGGATTCATCCTTTGAAAACTGCTTGCAAGTTCAACATTTTGTTGTTCTAGAAACTTTATGGTTGGCAATACTTGCGCAAAATTTGTATCAATAAATTTTAATTGCTCATGCAAATCTTGTACTTTTTTGCAGTCTTTAATACTAACTGCTTCATCAGGCAAATTTAAGACGAAGGGTTTGATGATATCAAAGTTTCTTGCATAAAAAATTGCCGCTTCTAACCATGCACCCCATCTCGTAATAACTGGTTGTGGTGGCAAAGGTAGATTAGGGAACTTTTCCTTGTAAAGAGACAATCTGGAAGGAGCTTTCATTTTTTTTGCATGTGCTTATTGGCGTATTCACGTCTAGAAATTCTTCCCGAATAAACTCACATATTCTATGAATAGCGTGTGCAAAACATGTCAAATGAAGAATATTTGAAAAATGTTGTTTAAGTAATTTTCCAACTTTTAATATAATCGCAGCAGCGTCAGCAACAAACAGTAATACTTTGGTAGCGTCTGTGATTCCTACTTTTTTTATGGCGTCATTTACTATTGTACATATCTCAGCTTTGACGGTACAGCGAAACTGAGTAGATATTAAATAGGGTGTATACAAGTCTTGCGGGTACAACAACCCGACAACGACGTTGACCACACATCTACCCTTCATATGCGTAGTTTCATCTGCAGAAACCCAAATATATTTATCGGATAGTTTTGACTTTATTGTAGAAATTGTTTTGTCATATTGCCCTTGTACGTAATATTTTCTAATTGTGGTTTCATCGGGTAAGTCTCGTCCAGTATACTTCTTGATAAATTTTTTAAAAACGGGATTATTAATTTTTGTTAAAGGTATATTAGCAGAAATAAATGTTTCACATAAATCATCAAAAAAGTTTTTAGTTGACGTTCCTGATACATTTTCCATGTGTTTCTTTTTGTTTTTACATGAGCCCGAAGACATTGTTTATTACGAATAATTAAATTTCGTGAGCAGAAATTGCAAACCACTTCCCCTTTCTTAACAAACGTGAAAGTATTGCCAAACTCGGCTAGCAAACGATTCATTGCAGGATTTTCAAACTAAGTACAACTATAAAATCAAAAAAATAATTCAACTCTAAGTATAAAACAGAAGAACAAATTCGAAATGGAAAATAAAAACAGATATTCACACAAAATTTCAAGAAACAACACAATTGAAAGAAACTGCTCAAATTATCTATCGACGAAGCGGAAATTTAAACAAGGCAAGCGACTGTACTCGATCAACGCCAAAGCAGGTATGTACTGGTAAGTGGTATGTACACATTGTACACCACGTGAGCCGAAGCCAGACCGGCTAGCCGCTCGCGTCCCCACCAGCACGTGTCCCAGGCACGACACTGGAAAATATACATTTTTGTCCGGCCACTGCTTATTATACTAACTCGTAGTGGTGGAAAGTTATCTTTCTTATCTGGTTTGAGCATAACGTCGAAGAGCAGCGGTAGGTCAGTGGCGTATCTGGTCATTGGACCATTCGAAAGAGAGTGAGTCCATATTTCAGCGTCACCTTCATTTCTTGGTATATTGCCATCGATCGGTATACATCCAGGTGATGGTTTGTGGCCATAAACACCGCAAAAGCTTGGAGGCAACCGAATTGACCCACTTAGATCGGAGCCAATACCTAATATCGATGCACCAGTTGCTAAAAGTACAGCCTGCAAAATGTAAGTCATTAAGTAATTATAGAAAACGTAAGGTGGAAATTGTGGGTAAATTGTTATGCAGGAAATGTTCAGATGTGACCGAGGTTTATGTGTTTTGTTTTTAATCGGTACTTTGGTAACATGTAGTTGCAAAAATGCGATATACATAATGCAGAAATCGTTTGTCGCACGCGATAGAATATTTATGTTTGGAATTAGTAGGCATGTGGTGCTTCGATTTTAATGAATTTTTGCGAAATTATAGAGTTTTATAAGAGACATTCGATGCCTATAAATAAATTTTGAATAAATCACATGACTCTGTGTTTTCGATATGAGTTTTGCCGTCATGGCGAATCCGGCCTCAGAATTGCCCATAACGTAAGGTTTTTGAAAAAATATATGTCATATATGTTTTCTTGGGATACTCTTGATGTTAGTATAACTTCCGGTTTTTCCGGAAATGACGTCGTCATTGAAATTTAAAATGGCACCTTATATTACACTGTGTTACAAAAAAAACGAAAATATATATTTTCACGAGGCATAGCTGAAATTTTCCAAACACCCCAAAAATCTCGATTTTTTTTTCAAAAAAACCGTTTTTGGGTACTTGCACGTGTATAAATATTCATAACTCCGCCATTTTCTATTCGATTTCCAAAATAAAAAATGAAAATGAAAGAGGAAGCATAGACCATTATAAAGTTGTAGGTACTGTTCGGTCAGATCCAAGAACAAATCGAAAAGTTATAGACCTTCAAGTTCAGAAGTTTCCATTTATTTTCAGATGTTTAAAACGCGTAAAAATGCGTAAAATATATAGATAAAATTTAGATATATAACATAATAATTGTTGGGTCATAGTATGTGGTGTCCGTTCATGGTATATTAGAAGTTTGCTTAGCATCACACGTGTATTGCTCTTGATGTTGAAATATTTTAAAATATTTTAAAATATTTTAAAATATTTTAAAAATGTTTTAAAATAATTTAAAATATTTTAAAATATATTTTAAATATTTAAAAATATATTAAAATATTTTAAAATATTTAGAAAATATATTAAAATATTTTAAAATATTTTAAGATATTTTAAAATAATTTAAAATATTTTAAAATATATTTTAAATATTTTAAATATTTTAAAAATATTTTAAAATATATTTTAAATATTTTAAAATTTTTTAAAATATTTCCACTATTTTCACATGCAGACAGTGAGGAACCAGCAAGAGCAATAGACGTGTGATGCTAAGCAAGCTTCTAATATACCATGACGGACACCACATACTATGACCCAACAATTATTATAATAATCTAAATTTTATCTATCTGACGGTGAGCTCCTTACAATTTATTTTTCTATAAATTAACAATAACTTAAAATTTATGCTGTGATAAATTTTCTTCCTATAATATCAATGTCCTGAATTTTACCTACCCATTTTTATATTTATGTATACAGGGTGTTTACGGTCTAGTGATTTTATTTTTAAGGGATATTTATACATCTTAAAAGAAGGTCATTAACGTAAAAATGTCACAACAAAAGTTGCACAATAAGAGAGATATTGCTGCTAATTTTGTTTTTGTTTTTATTTTTAAGTGGTGATTAAGCATATTAAACGTAACATATTTTTTGTTTTTCATGGAATCCATTTCACTCTAGTTGTTCAAAATTATCGCCGTGTTGTTGAACACAACGTCTCGCTCTACGTATCCAGGAATTACAATAATTTACTAGGCCTTGATCTTGCCGTCGAATTGTCGCCGCAGCTGCCTCAACGCGGTTACGAAGATCATCTAGATCAATTATTTCGTTGGTGTATACCATGGTCTTCATAACGCCCCATAAATAGAAATCCAGTGGATTAAGGTCGGGTAACCGAGGGGGCCATGGAACAGGTCCACCTCGACCAATCCACTTATTGTCAAACACGTTATCTAAATGTTGGCGAACTAAACGATTAAAATGCGGCGGTGCGCCATCTTGAAGAAATCATATTTGTCGACGTACATTCAAATGAACTTCCTCCAATAGTTCCATCAAATGATTTTGCAAAAAATAGAGATAATCATTTCCAGTCAATCGATTTGCAACATAAATCGGCCAATAAGTTGTCCGTTGACCAGTCCGGCCCAAACGTTTATCGAAAATCTGTGCTGGAAATGATTTCGACGAACAGCATGTGGATTTACAACAGCCCAGATATGAGTATTATGACAGTTATTTATGCCGTTACGTGTAAACGTTGCTTCATCAGTAGCCAATACAATGGAAGAAAAGTCACGAATTTTAGCATGTTTTTGTAGAAACCATCGGCAAAATTGTAAACGTAAAGGATGATCTTCAGGTTGCAAAGCCTGTACTTTTTGTAGTTGGCAATTCGATTTGAGACATCTACTTGGCGAGATATTTGTCGAGTAGGTACTAGTAGAAGAATCTTCTTCAACAAGATTTTAGATTTGTTCTTCGGAATCCAAAATTCGTCGGGGTCGGCCAGGTCCACCATCCCGACCTTGACGTGTTTGCAGTACACCAGGTTCTCGTGCACGGATTACTAGAGCGGTAAACTTTTGTGGAATAGGTGTTGATCTGCTAGGAAACCGCACAGCATACAATCGACTGGCAGCAGCAGAATTCCTGGCGTACTTCCCCATAAATTAACATGTCAACGTATTCACTATTGGTGCGAAGGACCATTTTTTACTTTCCTTATTAGAAGTTATTCGGGAGAATTTATGTCAAACCAACCGAGCAGTAACAACTGATGAAACAGCTTGACAGATGGGAAAAGTTAGTGACATCACCCTACTTAGTAAAAAATTCAATGATAACTTTTAATCGTTTGAATTTAGATTTACTTTGTACAAGTGGTTGATCAATTGTTTTAGCTTTAATAACTTTTTTTCATGGTGTTTAATTACCCTCTAATAAATTGTTCTATAATAAAAATGGAAAGGTTACGAAATTTTCATAATGTAATGAACATCCTGTATATTCAAATACATTCAAATCAAAATACTTTTAGATGAACTTTTTTTACTTTATCATACGCAGTATGTAAAGTATTGTAACCGTGCCAAAAAAAAATTTTGAGATTTTAGCAGAAATATGTCTTTTTGGGTCCCCTGAACATTTTTGACCAAGGTACAAAAAAATGTCTGTGTGTGTGTGTGTGTGTGTGTGTGTGTGTGTGTGTGTGTGTGTGTGTGTGTGTGTGTGTGTGTGTGTGTGTGTGTGTACCCGTTTTTTGTGGCGACGATTCCGGAGAAACTACTAAAGGTATCGGGACGAAACTTCATATTTAGAAGTTTCATAACCAAACTTAGAGCTGAAAAGCTTTCTGTTGAAGAGGGTCCAAAGGAACTGGAGGTTCAGTCTTAGCATTTTTGAAAGATTTTGCAAATAAGCCGCCATTTCTGGAATTTCGTCGAAATAGTTAAATAATAAATTAAAGATGAGGAAATTCTGAATAATTTATCACTATGACATTTTTTGGTACAATCAATAGTTTAGCTGCATGAGCAAATTCTATTTCTACGAGATCGGTCGTACTGCATGAAACTAGTAGCCAGGATTTGTCAGATTTTTTGATTCTAATGACAGTAGGTAGTCTTGGTGTCAAACGCTAATGTTTGGACAATAACTTCTGTCAATATAAGCTGCGTTCGCATATTGCATTACACTTTTTACACCCAATAACGCGTAAGTTTCATTTGCACGGTGTACACGGTGTCAACGGAGTACAATATCCGAACGCAGCTTTAATCGACATATCTGTCTAGTTCTAGTAGTTTTATTTCAATGCAGACATGGCCGATCTCGATCAAATAGAGTCGCATGCAGCTAAACTATTAATTTTATATATAGTATGATAAAGTCATGTGCCTGGCCACATCAGATTTTTTCCTTTAAAACGTTTTTCAAGGATTAAACTTCGATAACTTAAATTTCAACCGATTCTAATAAACAAACTCGTATTAAACGCAAATTTAAATGCGCTTTCAATACAAAAATAGAAATAAAATATTATGGATTGAAACAGGTCATCAAACCGTTGTTAAAGTTCAGAAAATCTGAAAATAATAGGAAACGTCTCAATATGTTAAGATTGTCGATTAATGATCTTACGATATTTGGGTACAAGTCAAATAGTACTTAATAACATATTAGATAGCCTAAAATATAATAAAACAAGGTAATAAACAAACAAAATATAATATATATATGCCATTATGCTCAGGTCTACCAGCTCAACAACTTACACTATGTCTCGTGAAAAATATATTTTCACTGTATTACACAGTATTATTTGTGTGATATTTTCAATCAGGATGACATTCTGAACACAAAAATATATCGATGATCAATTTTTATCACCAAGGCAACGAAAAAAAAACTTTTTTGTTATTAGCTGGCTGAAATAACCAACGGAAAATTGTCAAATAACCACTGACTAAATCGATTTAGGCCGATATTGTATTATTCTATTCTATTTAAAGAAATAAAAACATACTTCACCACCAGTTGATCCTCCGCATGTCCTCCTAGTATCATAAGGATTCAGAGTCCTTCCCGTATGTTTATTGACAGTTTCCCAATTCAAACACAACTCGGGCGTATTAGAAGCCAACAGAGGAATAGCACCAGCTTCTCTAACTCTTTTTACTACCCCAGCATCTTCCTGAGCAACTTTTCTCAAGCTTCCAACAATCCCACCATTAAAGCTTAACCCTTCCAGGGCGATCGATTCTTTTACAGTTATCGGCACTCCTAGCAACGGGTAGTTTGATTCTAATTCATCAACAGTGAAATCAGTCTCCACCAAGAATATATCAACGTTTCTTGCGTCCACTAAAGCAGCTGCGAATCTATCCTCAACAACGGCGTTTAGTATTTTATTCACTTCTTTTATCCTCTTGATGTAAGTCGTAATAATTTTCTCACTTGAAATCTATTTTTATGTGAAATATTATACATTTTGTGCAATAAGTTATTACCTGTCTCATCCTGATTCTTCTGGCCAATTCAACAGCTGTTAACAAAAGTAGATCGTCCTGTATAGGCGGACACTTCTTCCTTCTCTGAAGGACACGAACCAATTTAAAAGGATAGTACAAAAATTTAAACAACCATGTCGTTAGCCATAAACTTAAATGTATGAGGAAACGTAACATTTTTTGCAACTTTGCGAATGTTGAAGCCCTGCATGACTGAATCAATATACAGATGGGATACTTGGCATAAATAATCTATGATCATTATGATTGTGGGTGTCCTGCCTCGTAATATTGTCGATTCTGACACATGACATGTCGAGCCTTTTATTAGCAAGAAAAGAAATCGTTCTTGATGTTATATTTTTATAAGATGCAAATCATAGGGGCTGGTATCGAGGAGTGGGGGGTAAATTCAAGACGGGCGAAGGATAATTTTAGGATAACGATTTTTCACAGGTGAATGCGCTTTGTATGACGCTTTCCAGGAAATTCTTGTATCAGTCAGGATGGCCGAGCGGTCTAAGGCGCTGCGTTCAGGTCGCAGTCCTCTCTGAGGGCGTGGGTTCGAATCCCACTTCTGACATACTTTTTTTTAATGGTATAAATTATATAAATTTAAAAATTGTGGTTACTATATTTAGAAGTTTGCGGGTACCATGTTGGGATAAAATCATGACGAAATTTTATTGTGGATAAATAAATTTTAATAAATAACTAACGGGGCGCAACTATGATCACAATAGAGCTTGGGGCAACACTATTAACCCGCAACGGCTACTGTGATAAAAACTTATATTACAACCAGTAAAGGATATAGATATAGAAACATAACCTAAAAAGTTAACTTGAAAATAGTGTCTAATAATTATAATAGTCAGAATAGAAGTGTTTGGTGATGACTGATTAGTTACTTCGAAGAACAAGAACTTACTAAAGAATAGTTATAATGCTTGACGTTTAATAGCGGTGTCTACCCATATATATATTCATCAACTACCCGTATATATATATATACCATAAACCTTAGTGGGAATTCAGTCAAAAAAACGTTTTTTCTTTTTTATATTTTTTATTCCATGTACCAATATTTCGGACTAAATTGTGTCCTTCTTCAGGGTTCTAAAATTGTTTAACAATATATTAAAATTATAAATAACTACCTACATATAACTAATACAAACCGGAGAAAATTAGAATGTAAGTGTAAAAATCATGAAAGATGTCATGAAACAAAGTTTGAAAAAGTTTATAAACAATGGAAGGCCTACGTTAAAAAATATATATATATGTATGATACTAGACACTAGAAACTAACCTAAATAAGAATGAAATGACATGAATGGCATGTACCGTGTCACAATTGGTTTAAATTTGTCGGATGGATGTCTTTGAATTTTAAAAGATAACTATAAATTGAGCTTAGATTGCTAATGTCAATGTTAATGCTAATGTTCATCGTACAACGGTTATCATTTATATAATACATTTCTAAAAAAGAGGGCTTGAAAAAATTAGTGTCACTGTCTAGCACTTCTATATTTTGAAAATCCATATTATGTCCGAGAGAGTTAACATGGGAAGCCAAAGCACAAGCGTTAGGCCTAATTCTGGTATCACTTTTGTGTTGTGCAATTCTTCTTTTTATGTGTTGAAATAATTTTAAACCAATTGTGACACGGTACATGCCATTCATGTCATTTAATTCTTATTTAGGTTAGTTTCTAGTGTCTAGTATCATACATATATATATTTTTTAACGTAGGCCTTTCATTGTTTATAAACTTTTTCAAACTTTGTTTCATGACATCTTTCATGATTTTTACACTTACATTCTAATTTTCTCCGGTTTGTATTAGTTATAGGTAGTTATTTATAATTTTAATATATTGTTAAACAATTTTAGAACCCTGAAGAAGGACACAATTTAGTCCGAAATATTGGTACATGGAATAAAAAATATAAAAAAGAAAAAACGTTTTTTTGACTGAATTCCCACTAAGGTTTATGGTATAATAACATACAGTAGTTAAATTATCAACTTATATATATATATATATATATATATATATATATATATATATATATATATATATATATATATATATATATTTTATAAACGCCTGACTTTTGTCTTTGAGTGTAAAAATGTTCTTGACTTCCTCTTGGAAAGACATATTTAGAGCGATTAGTTTCGAAAATGAGTTAAAATAAAATAATTTACATACCCAATTTTCGTTATGAAACAAATTCTCATATTCTGAATTATTTTCAGAAAGAAATAACATAACTTAATTTTAATGCTAATAGCCTTTTGCGCCTTTGACAGCCATCGCACTTCTGTATGAAGCAGAAGTGTGCTGAAATCGGAAGCCACATCTTGGCTTAATAAATTTCCAAAGAAACGACTACAAGGTGCACGATTATAATGAAATTTATTACCTTAACTGCTTCCTTTAATACGGCATTTAAATCACTACAGTTTGTTTAGCCGCATGTGCCTTTCGATGAATCAATGAGTTAAAAACACAAAAAAAAACTTTAGCATGGAACCCAGATATGTATGTGTCTTCAGTCTTGCCATTGCTGCTGCACCGTCTGTACAAACTCCAACACACAGCTATTCCATTCTAGGCCTACTTCCTCGAAAAAATCAATAACAATTTGGAAAATGGCTCTACCTGTTGTACGTCCATCTGACGGACGACAAAACAGTAAATCTTCGTGAACACTGTTGTCATAACAATACCTAACATAAGCCAAAAGCTGTGCGATTTTTATGATCTGTCGATTCATCCGCCGAATTACAAATTTTGGACTGCCTTTTATTATTATAATTAGTTGTTCTGACCAGGGCTGTGGAGTCGGTAAAAAAATCTGTCGACTCCGACTCCGACTCCAGATAATTTTGGTAGTCCGACTCCGACTCCAACTCCGACTCCGGCAAAATTTTATTTGTTTCCAGCGAATTTAATGGCAAAAAAAATTAAATCTCACATAATCTAATTGTAAATAAAATCAAAAAGGCCTGTTGATCGGACCACAAAATTATGGCCATATTTACGATTTAGGAGGCTTTTTTCTATTTTCAAAATATCTCTGAAATCATTAGAACTTCAACTGTTTTCTCATTAGAGAGCACATAATTCTGAACTAGTTTGTCACTTGAACCGATGTTCTATCTTTAATAATAACAAAAGTATAGTACAACACAATTACTGTATAGTACAAAATAAAATTTATTTCAATGAATACAACATTAAGTGCAAAATAAGCTGAAAATAATCTCAACTCTTACCTCTGTTAGTGGTAATGACGTCACAATTCTGGCTGCAATGAGTATGACTTGCATACATGGATATTCCGACATTCAACTTAAGGTAGAGTTTAAATCGGAAATGCAGTTATAATTTTTAATCGGCTATTATACATATATTATGTATGTTTAAGTTTATGCATTACAAATTACGTTAGAGTGAAGTTTGTACCTTTGCTAATAATAAAAATATATCTGGCTCAACTCTGTCAAGTGTAGGTGACGAAATCTGCGAATATCGGTGTTTTTTAGCTGATCGCAAGAAGACTACGACATAGCCACCAATAATCTTAAAAGCCGTAACCTACACTCGACAGAATCAGTAACAATTTAAAGTCTCTACATATTTTGTTAAATACAAAGGGATGTGATTATACCATATAAATTTGTTCATGTGCCAAAAAAAAGAATCAATTTCGGTTAAACGTTTAAAGTTATCAAACATTAAAGCTAAAATTGCAAAGTTTTCTAGTAAAGCATTATCTTTTACAAACATTCAGATATTGGGACAAATAAAAATAAAAAAAATGTTGAGAGTTGATAATACGACTGTGATACCATCACGTTGTTTCTTCTGGTGCAGACGCTGTAGGAAACTGTTTTTTCTTTTTAAAATTGCAAGGGAATATCATTAAAATACTTTTTGCAATATTTAATGAATTGTTCAGCTGTTCTTTGTGGCTGAACGAATAGGAGCAAATTCTCGTAATTTTGATGAATAAGGAAAACCACACGTTGACGCTTCACTTTGGAAAGTTCTAATTCGTCTATAAGTATGCATCGAAGTCCGATTTTTTTATTTGTAGATGATCTAGCTATCATAATTAGCATATTGAAGTTGGTTATTGGAAATGGGAAATACATAAACTATATATGCGACGCGGCAAGCGACTCACAATAATCATTTTGCTAATCATCACTCACCACCGACCTGTGTGTTTTGTAGTTAAACTTTTATGTAATTTTGTATTACTGTCTGTAAGCTTATTTTTAATTGTTAGCTCTAAATTGTACTGTCTTTTGAGATGGGTGAATAAAGTTTACTTACTTACTTACTTACTTACTATATCTACTTTGTAAAAGACCTAATAATGTTTAGGTAATCGTTTACTATCTATTGAGGCAACGGCCATTTCGCATGTCTTTTTCTACATTATTTAAACATGGACCCGGAGTCGGAGTCGTTACATTTTTTCCGACTTCGACTCCTCTGAAATTTGTCTGAACTCCGACTCCACGACTCCGACTCCACAGCCCTGGTTCTGGCTGGTCTTTGCTAATATCCAAAATTCGTGTACTCACCCTATCAGTTGACATGAAAATGTTTCTTAACTCGTCTGCATATTTTTTCCGTGGATAATTTCAGTAATTTTAATCGCAACTGGTTGAATTAATTCTTCACCAATTGTGTAAGGTGTTTTAACAGTTGCGATTAGGTAAGCAGCTTCATAGGATGCTTTTTTATCAACACGAACATGGGTTTCAAGACATTTGTGAGGACTGCAACAGCCTTTAAAAAACTGTACAGGCTTATTACCAATTAAGGCATATTTTGTGTGAAGATGTCTTTCTAATTTAGCTGGTTTCATATTTTTATTATAACCAAGCATTACAAACCACGCACACACGCTTATCTTTACTATTTTCATAAAGCCCCTAACCCTGTGGCAGAATCTCAACACCGGTAAAAACAATCACCCCGTATACTATAAACACATCACCAAAGTTTTGTCGAAACTTGCGTGTCTGCATCTAACAAAACTCCGTCTTGTCATCGATCCGTATTTTGTAGGATCCCCAATTTTCATATACGCATGGTTCCAACGACCTACTGACATAAAAACTACAAAATCATCAAATCTACCCCAGAAAAGGCACTAAGAAACTCTGTATCTTCACGGTCATGCATTACAAAAGGCCACTAATCTTATGCGCTGGCATAAAAAAAAAAGAATAACAAGCTACGCTAATTTGAATATGGAAATTAGGATATGGTTCGTACTGGAACGCATACTGGCATGATATCGTACTTCAGACGTTCAGGATCGTTCAGAATTGCAAAGTGGGCCACGGTTGTTGCACAGCGAACACAGACGAGCGCCGTGCCGCGAATATGACGTATTGTAGATCGATTTAAGATGTCAAATTAAGGGTCCCTTTAGCGCCAGTTACAAATTTCCAGCCAAACCAACAGGATGATAAGGTCTATTGTGTCTTACCATTGGATAGTGATCCTACCGGGCAGTGATATGCCGTAGAATGATGGATACTTGTACTTATAATTATTTGTGAGTTTGTCGAGATTTTAAGGTTGGATCTATGACGTTTTGGGTGTTTCTTTTTTCAGAGAACCGTCATCGCTATCTGGAATTTTGAAAACTGTTTATTTGGTATGTACTATTTCTATAGTGTACATGATTTAGCATAGCTATTTTCTTCGTAGATACCAAATCTGACAATCAAACGTCCCACACACATCACATTTTTTGAGAAAAATTAACGCACAATAATGTAAACGCCCGAAATTCTGACACGTTAAGGAATTTTTGTTACATTTGTAACTGTAGAATTTATATTTATGTGGTGCTAATGACTATGCCAACTTTTTTGAACAAATATTTCCTTCTAAAGATATCTGGCTATTCATTTTTAAAGAAAATTGATAATAGTTATGAAATTTATCTTATATTTTATAAGTTTAACAATTCCCCTTTTTCCGACACCTCAGTGAACCTAATTCAGACAGTGATCCTTGTGATATTTGTGGTAGATTATTCCGACAAATATAAACATTCAAGTGTATTAAATATTGTTAAATAAGGTTTATTATTTAGAAATGTTAAACATTTTTGTTTTACCATTTTTAATGAAACACAGTATAAAATAAGTCCTTAGTCTTTTCAGTCTGCCCTGTCGACCTCATCTGTATTTTAATGTTTCTTGTATCTGGAATTTTTAGTGTTCTCTTTTTCTTGACGCATGTTCTTATTTTGTTGCGTTTTCGATCCTTTCTTATTACACTAGAATGATTTTCTTTTGTGCTTCTTTTTTTATTAACAAATATTGTCTCCAAGCATTAGGGATAGTGTTACAGAAGAACAGTTTCTGTTTAAGTAAACAGAAACTGTGGGTGTTTCAGACCAGAATGATTTTTTAATGGAGATGGTGTATTAATGCCAAAAGCGCGACTCTCTGCTGCTAGTGTTGCATCTTCTCTATTCTGTCATAATCTCCTATGATGCCTGTCGATATTTATGACGGAATTAGGGACTATTGGTGATCGTAATTCCGACACCCTGTAATAATTAAGGATTATTGATGTCCGTAATTCATACTCGTGTCGGAATTTGGACAAAATGCGTACAATTAATTTTAATATAGCAAACGATGTAAAACAAGTTATTTTCTTGTGTAAGAACAGCAATACTGCCCTCCAAAGGTAAAGTGCCGTATGTAAAAGAAATTAGAAATTGAGCTATTGTTGTTTTTGTACTCTAAAAGGTATACTTTCTCATATTTATTATAAGAAAGTACCAAAAGGGCCTTACATTCGATAAACTTTAAAACACGTTTTGCCGTATGTGCACTTTTTGTGATATAATACTACGCTAAAAACGCGGCAAGTGCAATATACTACGGTAAGACGCGGCATTTCGAAAGTTGACTGATTTAAATAAAGTTGGTAGTGATTCTAATACTGTCTTAATGCCAGAAATTAAATGTATATTATATTTACTATAATATGGATAATATTCATGAAAATTTAAACTTTCTATTACTCAAAAAAAAAATGCGTTAAAAATACAAAATTTGAGTCTTGCTCATTAATCTAAAAAATACAAAATATACATCATTAGTTAACATTAATTAATACCGAAAATGTAGAAAGTGCATGATTTTTGAAACAGAAAACATGTAGTGCATTTTTGTATGTAGATACGGCGTTCTACCGTTGGATATTATGAATTTTTACATTGGTCTATACTAGGGAAGAACGCGGCGTCTACATTTATTCGCTATATTTTTTTTATTTCTATCTAAAATCTATTAAGGTGTTGTTAATTATAAGCAATTTACCCTAACCTACAATAATAACAAAGTATGTCTAAGTAATTAACGCATATTTGTTTGAAATTGATACTTAATAGAAAACTGCAAATATCTCGCAACTACCGTTGATGTACATACGACCAGGGCCACCCTAACCACAGGCCTAAATGGGCTATAGCCCTGGGGCGCCAACCTTGTGGGGGCGGCATTAGTTATTTTGATATTAGTTGATTTTATTATAAATCTTTTCATGACAAAATCAACCAAATAACCTCTTCTAAATTAAATAGAAAATTGTATGTCTGCTCTTAGAATTTCCTAGAAGTTACTTATATATGGAGTATCAATGAAAAACATTCGGGTTTGGTTCGGTTAGCGCAAGTTTTCTATGATGTGCCAGCCTAGGTTTGCCGTATTTTACTTATCAAAATATATGAGACATCTAGTAAACATGTATGAGATCATGAAAAAATATATGAGATACTGATCTATTTGATCATGGTTTCATTGTTGTTCATTGTTAATAATAATAACTGCATCTTATACTTTGGTGTTCCAAATTTACTGTGCTTTTATTTTGTATGGGCTTGTTATGATGTGTTATTTTAGAAATGTTAATTACACTTATTTAAAGTTATTATTCAATTATGAACTGTTCTTAATTATTGATTTTTTTGTTATTTTTTAAGAAATATTCAGTGAGCGCGCAAAGTAGGAAGCATGACAATATCTCGGAAACTGTTTGTTAACTACAAAAATTCTTGAACACGTCGATTGTCAATTATACACATATTTGTAACAAATTTAATTTCCCGTTTTGTGCTTATGACGTTATCGACAAATGGCAAACTCCATATTTTTCTTGTTAATTGTGATAGATTGTCTTCATGGTAGCATACAAATTGTATGACCTTACATCAGAAAATTAACGAGAAAAAGCTTAAAAATTAAGAATTTTGTTTGTGAATGAAAAGCGAATAGCAGTTTTAGGTAGATATGTTTGCAATAGGAATTGAACCATCAGCACACTCTTGGAATCGTTGTAAATGATTGAAATATATTGTGAACAAACTTTCAGGATTTCAGGTAAACGTACAAAGTTTAAGGTTTACTATGAGACCCTTTTGAGGTTTCTAGAACAGTGGGTTCAGATTTTTGACATTTTTATCTCACTTGTTTCAACAATCTTACGGGAGAGTCCGTGTTCCTACACGGTGCAACTAATTTTACCCAAAACGCATTTTCATATTCTATTCGGAATATCCATGTTCCCGAGAGTGAAAAATCAACGTGTTCGAGAATTTTGTACAATAACTAACCCTCATTTAGATTATCTCATATTTTCATACTTTACGCGCTCAATGTCTACATACCATAAATATAAAAATAACAACTTCCACTAAAATGTTGAACAGTGTCATCCTAATATTTAAATGGCTTAAATCCAAAACAATAACATTTACAGTAGAGAAAAAGCGGTTCAGAGTTGTATAGAACCAGACGGAGACCAGCTGCTTTACTTATTAGAGATGTAAAGACGTACTATATATACTATAAATTATTATGATATTTATTGCATCCTTTAATCGATGTGAAATTTGCTTATCGAATTATGTAACACAAAACCTATGTTGGCAAAATTTGAGTATTTGAACTATTTTCGTACAAACTAGTCTGACAATTTATTATATGGAAGAATGGTTTAACAGCCAATTTATCCTTATAAAGGGAATTTGTAGGAATTCCCGCAGTACAGGAACTGCTGATTTACGTTTCTCTAGGATTATTTTATATTTGATGGCAAATCAATGTTTCAACATAAAGCTCTTGGTAATTTTTCAAGGATAAAAAATAATTGACTCAAAAATTGCGTCTACATTTCCTAACGTGGCCACAGCACTACGCACTGCGCATTTTTAGTAATGCTACTACAAATTCTTTAGGGCAGAACAAATTAAATTATTTGAGTAGTTTATTTATATAGAGTGACCTATTTAATAACTTAAATACGTGTGATATCAATTTGTAAAAGAAAAAGCACGGACAACAAATATATAAGCTACTTTTGTTTTTGTTTACTATAAACGTTGGTTTTTTCATTTCGTCTTTTTTCGAATTTTGTATAAATATTGTGTTTTTGTTTAGTATAATGATAATGAATTGGCTTTTTCTAGTTCTGACACTTTTGAATAACTTTGTCGGTCACCCCGCATCCGTTAGCTATCTCGTGTATTTTCTTATGAAGAGGGGCGCATAAATTTTAGTAGCCCACGGGCGTCGAATATCTTAGGACGGCCCTGCATACGGCTATTTACCATTGGAGGGCAGAACCGAGCGATATGTAGGTATTACTTCTAACCGTGTACACAATTCAGATAAACATGTCTAATTTACGGACGTGCTATATTTATATGTACAGTAGATCGTCGATAATCCGAACTAATTGGGACCGAAGGTGATTCGGATTATCAAATTGTTCGGATTGTCATAATATTACAGCTAAATACTACTAGAAACTACGAGTATTGGATAGAAGTTCAATCTTAATAAAACCAACACCATTCGATCCCGCTCTTCTTAAACTATAGGAATGTCAAAAAGTAAAAATCGAAGGATATCAAACAGATATCGAAGGGATATCGAAGAGATATCGAAGCGATATCGACGGGATATGAAAGGGATATCTGAAGGATTTATTTATTATTTATTTATGACTTATTTATGATTTATTTATTATTCATTTAACTAATTGGGACCGAAAGTAATTCGGATTACTAATATATATAAAGCAACATTTTTCTGTAAACAGGAACCGACAAAAATGGCTTTTTCCTAGGTTACTCAGTGATTTATTTTATTATTATGATTACCGATGTTCGGATTATCGACGCTCTACTGTACCTAATTCCGACACCCATAACTTTGTAAATAATAGTGGTTAAAAGAGTAGTACACCGCATTATTATGAAAATAGAAAACATTTTCAGTCAGCCTACATAGATATTATTAGAATTTTCTGAATTACTGTTATCCTGTAGCGATGTAAAAAGGAGTCGAACTGCAGTTACCTTATAAGGAAAAAAATCAACTTTTAGCATAGATAGATAGATAGATAGATAGATAGATAGATAGATAGATAGACTTTATTATGAAAAACCAATAAGGTGTACATAATTACAACATTTACAACTAACAAACTACCTAATACATGAACCTTAAACTCAGCATCCGCAATATTTACATTTACATTTAAATTTAAAATCCGGTTGAATATCAATACGCTTGAAGCAGCCTAGAGCAACAATGGCAAGGTGGTACTAACTTGAGCTATAGCCGCTCGTCAAAATACTCTTGGAGTGAGTAAAATACTCTGCCCAAAAGTAGCTCACGCAGACCCTTCCTGAATGGAACAACACTGTTTAGCTCCTTCAGGTGATTTGGCAGGTTGTTAAATATTTTAACCCCAGTAAATAATAGGGAGTGATGGAACTTCGCAGACCTGGGCAAAGGTAACCGCAAATCACCGGCAGCGTAACACTCAATTATGAAGATCAGTCAGACTTTTAGGGTATATTCTGACCGTTAGAACATTGGTAGAATAAGAAACGATTGTGGGTTGATAAGTGTAATGTCAAATCAACAAACCGGATGTCCTAAAACAAATTATGATTGGGCAAACGCATCATAGATCATAGCAACAACTATTTTATACTCTTTTGCCCACCCATCGTAGAAATATTAATAATGAATTCCTCCATTTTACACCAGTTGAAATCGAATAAGGGTAGAAGGCAAAAGATCATAATTTTGACACGTGACCTCTTTTTGATGTAGCCCGACGCATGGCCTTTGAAGACGAACGCAAGTTCAAAACCGGTAGCCAAAAGTGCATAATAAAATAACATCAGAAAAAAGACTGGATCTTTTTACTTCTACCCTCATCCTAAAATGAAGTTCAATGTTGTAGATTTCTTATTTTATCCAACTAAACAGAAATATGTCGGATTTTAGGACAGTGTCTGAATTTGGGACGTTTACCTTATCAAGAAATCTCGTTTTCTCCAGTTTTTGATGCTCAAGGTCAAAACTTTCAACTCGGGTTACTTAGCGCAATCTTGTGTACCATTTTTTCTTTCAAAATTGTGACGTGTTACAATTCTTAAAATAAACTGAAATGAAAATTTTAACAGTAAAGGTATGAAATGAACAACAGTAGCTTTTTGCTTTATATCTTGTGGACGTTCCATTTGATATTAAACGCCGAAAATTTGTATTATTGTCCACATGTTCATATTTTTTTTCTATTTTTCCCTACAGATACTTTGGGTAAGATATTACACGTCAAAAGCATTTTTTTTTCAATTGCTATCCTGAAATTTTTTAGACAGATTTTACATTTAATTATTAAAATAGATATTTGTACTAAAACAGTTATTGTTTATGCGATTTGAAACAATATACGCTTAGCTCTAAAGCTATTGATTTTTCAAAAAAGTTTATTAGAGCAAATTTGTAGAGAATTGTATCTTATACTACTTCCTTCATCAATATTTTTTGCTCGGATGTACCAGAAATAAGAAAAAAATTGATTTGGACGCCATCTTACTATTTTTCGGCCAGTCTGGATTTTTTTCACCTACAAGAGGGTATTTGACTGTATTGAAAATATGGTTTGTAGTATAGTCATCCTAATAGATTACAGTTTAAGGAAACTATTTGTTTGTACGTCTTCAAAAAAATATGCAATATTTCTATTAAAAACCAAAATTAAAATTGAATTTTATTCACTTTCTCTCACGTGATTGAAAACGCTTTGTAACTGGCTTAGTCTCCAGTGACGTCACATCGCATTAAGCTTGTGCTTCTGCCGCTTGACTTAACTACGTTAATTTACAAACAATGGAAAACGGATGATGGTAATCTACCAAAAATTAACGCTTTGGTGGTGGGATTCTTCTTTAAAAAAGAAGATTTATTTATTTTTACTCTCCGTAAATAAGTAACGTGTAAAAAGTGCAATGTAAGCATTACTTTTTAGTTTAGGTTAGTCCTAACCTCAAACTGTCAGATTATACCTTGGTCTAAAACACGCTAGATAACTTATTCTAGTCTATTTTACTTATGTCAAAGTAATCTTCACAACAAAAAACACTTGTATTGGCCGCTATTTATTTCATTTGGATATCTACGAGCCAACCACTTTCTTCGCAGTTTCAAATCTTGCGGCACAGCTACAAATAGTTTATCCGGAGTTTTTCTTGGCGGATTTCTGCATTGTGGATTTATACACCATTTATAACCAATTTTTATGTACAAATTGTGAAAACAACACATCATACAACACAATTACCAAACGGCGACGATGCCGATGCTGACAGACCATATGGGCCGATTTGATATCTAGTATGGTGTGACGTCACAAGAATCACGTGATCATGGCACAACAGCATCCAATTTTTTACGCTGATTTTATTAAAAATTCATGAAATAATGACGAAAAAATGCATTTACAAAGTAGAGTGAATGAATAAACATACTTGAAGGTTTTCCAAAAATAGTCAAATACCCTATTGTATTTTTCCTGAAGTATATCGTAATTACCAATCAAAACATTTTAGTTTTTGGAGGGACAACGCCTACGTCGAACATGCAAAACATTACTGGAAGAGAGCTCCCAGCTTGGATTTCCCAACATCAAAAGCGCCATCGCCAACATTCTAGTGCTAAGACCATCGTTCACAGAAATAGTGAAGGTGACGCACGCAGATCCAAAAAGCGTCGCTGTGGAGCTCAAGAAAAATCCTCCCAATACCAGAACAGACAGCCAGTCTCCAGAACAACCAAAACCTAAAGACAAGGGCAAAGAAACTGCAACCCAAGCAGCACCAAATGTTAAAGCACGTACCACTGGTACGCCTCCAGATAAATCAAAACATAAAGACAATTTAACACCAACAATAACTGGCTCTTCAGCGAAAGTACACGTGGAAACAGTACCTCAAGTGTACAACGAGATCAAGGATATCCAGATCATCAAGGCTGTTGTTGAAGAGGAGAATGACGTATCTCCAAACCGTTCAATGGTTGATGGGAACTTGGAGAAATCGGAAGTAGTCTCCACTACGGATGGTGTTAGGTCAGTTGAAGACAATAGTGCGATAGCTAGAGGGAATATGAGTAGAACAATACTCGGAGGTAAATCTTCAAGATCTACTCTTGCCTTATCAATATTGTCCATATTTTCCTGTTATAGGGATTCAGGTGGTTCGTGCTTCGCAAACGTCAGCGAAGACTTCTCTCAATAAGGTTGCTATTGTTGGTAAGTACGACAGTAAAACTCTTGACATCTCAAAGTCACAGACACAGCATTTCACAGTTCAGTGCTAATTTGAAGTCCCGTCCGTTATTTTGAATGAATCAAATATATGCCTGAATTACAGTATCATAGTTTTGACAATTTTGCTTGAAAAGTCCTTGTGCGATGTTGCATGCAAACTTCATGAAGTTTCGATCAAAGTTTATTGCAGATTTGCAAATAAGGTGGGTAAAGATCATGAATAATGTTATTTTCGTGCAAAACGACATTCGTAACATGTTTGCATTGCTATTGGCGGAACTGTGCCATCAAACTTGTACGGACACTATGGACAGTTCATGAAGGACATGAAGGAAAGTATGGAAACATGAGAAACTCTCTGAGACGGTTTGTTATTTTACCTACGACCGTATGTACAAATGTCCCTTAGGTACACTCTTGGAATTAAGTAAGTTCTATAAATATTTTAGCAGTGTGTCGATGATACATCCAAGTACAAGTTTTTTGTTATTCTGGTCGACCGCTCGGCCGCTAAGTGCAAAAAATTGTCCGTTTACGCTTCAACTCGTATATCGGAAATTTATTATTTGCGAAACCTTGTTCGAATGCTTTGAATTAGTTTATAATGATTTATATGTTTCTATTTATTAGCTTAATGTGTAATTAATTAATGCAATTCCTACATTGCAATGTAATTGTGTTTTTATTAAATATGACGTTAATTTTATATTAATAAACATAAAAGTTTTCGATTACATGAAATGAAAATCTCATTTCAAGATATTGCATACAACACAACAAATTATACTTACAACCTTATTAGATGCAATCTTTATGGTAATTTGTCAATTGTGATTTACTGGTGTTTTCCAGATTTTTAGCTTCAACGATATTTTGCAGTGTTTAACTTAATAAACAGATGTATTTTGTATAGCATGAATGTATCATTACTACTTTTTTATATTATTATTTTGTATTTACTTTACAGCAATATGTTTCAAATATCTGACAACTGAAAATAATGACAATTATGTATATCACTAATTTACAACAATTTTTGCTTCCAAAAATTTTCGACGAATTTTGATGGAATGTAAATATGTTATAATTATTATTAAAAAAAAATAAACCAAAATATACGACCATCTAAAAGAACATTTATACAACATAAAAATTATTTCATCAAATTTGACCTGGGATGAGTATAAATTGTGTTGGTAACGGGTATATAATTTCCCAAAAGGAGACGCTTCAAAAAGAAAAGTTGTTGGTTTCTCTTACGTATAGCTTTTATTGCATATTAATTACTCACAATCATATGCAATAGCTATACGTAAGAGAAACCAACAACTTGACGATTTGAACCAGGGACATTTGCGGCGCTAGCACAATGCTCTCCCATCTGAGCTATTGACATTGTGTTAGCGACGCAAAGGGCCTTGGTTCAAATCCAGGTTGTGGCTGTAATTTTTGATATATTTAAAATTTACATCCCGCCTGTATGTTACCATATTATTAACTTATAATATTACTTTGACAAAGTATGTCGTTAAACATTTTCAGTTATAGTTTATATTGTTTGGAAATTAAAAAGACCTTCATTTTTAATGTATATGCATTTTAGCTAACCTTACAGTACACAATTCATAAGTCAAAATGTTATTTTTAACTTATTATCGTTGTTAATGAACGCCTCTTAATTTATTTAGAAAACAAATTTAGAAATAAAATTTCCAATAATGTTCCAGCTAATATATAATAAATGAAAAATGTGTGCTTATTGAACTGCAACTATATCACAATAAAACTTCTGTAGAGCTCTTTGAAATATTAACAAAAAAAGAAAAATAAAAAATTAATTAGTTATCAAACAATGCAAACCCAAAAATGAAACACATATTATGAAACACATAAATGAAATACATATTACAACAATAAAAAATTATTAATTATAAGTAAAATTTTAATAATTTGTCTTAACAAATGAACAAAAGAAAATACCAAAATGTTTTGTTTTTTCTTTCTAGAAAGTAGAAAGTAATATGTTTCATATGGTCTTATTGGTTTTCTCTGTTCCTTCTGAAGTTGGAGCCGTTTAAAATAAGATATTGTTAATAATTCAAACGGCTGTAACCTTTTAATGAATTGAAAATGTAATTTGCTTTCTAAAAAAAATTGTTTTGCGGAAGAAACGTGGGGCAGCCTGTATATATTGCTATAATTTCAATTATTTTGGTTGTCAAGCATGTATTAGATGTCATGAAAGATAATTGAACATTAACTGCTGTAAAGTAAATACAGATATACAATTTCCATTGTCCTTCATACAAAATACATGCTCGTCCTAAATGTAAATTTAAATTAAATTTAGAGAATTTATTTACATTTAGTGAATATATTTCAATATTACAATTCTGAAATAGTCTATATTTAGTGATAATCCTTGGCATCAAGTTGATTTGCGCATTTACTTACTTACTTACTTAAGCCCGTCACCCTACTGCTGGGCAAAGGCATTTACTTACGTAATTAATATGTGTATTAGTTAACATAAATTTATATAATGTGTCATGATATTACGCAATATCTTAAAATGAGCTTTTCGTATCATATTATCAAATTTCATGTTTATTATTATTATTATAAATGTAATTCTATATTTAATTAAATGCATTACCTACTCGTAAACTTAACTGTAGTGATCATATTTCATTTATTACATTGCAATGAAGATATCACATTAAGGAAAAGGTCGGACACGCTAAAAATAAACTAAATCCCGTTACATTACATCCATCGAAAAACCACCTCGTGACGGACAACTTTTTCCGTAGCGGCCGGGTCGAGGTAGAACAGTACACGAATATATAACCTACATACTATTTTCAAATCCCGCGATAGCGATACGAACTTACTTATTTCCATGACTGTACATAATATGGTAGTTACAGCTCTTGTAATGTAATATACTATTAAACAAAATCCTCGAACCAGTCGACTTTTTTAACAGCAAACCCTTATTTTCTGCTGACTTTGCTAGATCTATCAATTGTTTAATGGTATTGAAACCATATGGCATCACACCAACAAATCATTTTGTCCTTCGATCCAGTTTCTCAATTTTTGTAGAGATACACCGTTAAGGAGCAAGTATACCCCACTAATGAAATTTTTTGTTAGTGTTTTGAGAAAAACTATTTGCAATGGAAACTAACCACAGGTGATATAGGACGTAGAAAAACGCATGAAACAAACGCTAACGTCAAAGGTGTCTCAGAAAAACCAATTTTTTTCTAAATCGCGGGTTCGAAATCACGAAATCACGAAATCACAAAAACGATAAATAATTCAAACTAAGTTCATAGGTAAAACCTTCCTATTTTTTATGTTCTATTTTGGAAAGTCATTTTCATAAAATAATAATGTATACCAAAAAAAATGAATGTCGTTATTTAATATTTTATTACTTTTATATACTCTCCAATATGCAATACTACATCAGAAAACCAGTGTAAAAATTTCATATCTCTACAATGCGTATTAACGCTAGGATTTCGAACCTACGGTACACTTCCGGTAGACTACATCGCAAATACAATTTTAAATGTAGTTTTATGGTAGCATAGACATTGCAAAGGTTCGCCAAAACTGTGTTTCTTCTACAAACATTAAGATATTGGTATGAATAAAAACAACAAAACAATGAGAATAGATGAATGTTTGTAGAAGAGTAGTACACAAATATGTCGCTTTGTGCTTTGTAGACACAGAAAATCCATTCAATCCACTCAACCGTTACAATTCGCCGGTGGTTCATATCATAAAAGAAATTGACTACACGGACATCACTGAACGAGTGGATGCATCATCAAGCAATGCACTGGACTACAACAAAGTCAAAACTGATCTAACAACCGCCGATTTTAACCATAGAGTTCTGCTGTTACAAGCTCTCAGATGGGTGAGTTCTTATTTATCTTTAGCTTTAGTCGTATACCTCCACTGTCAACATTTTAGCAATTAACCAAAGCATCTCCCGATGACCGAGTAGCGATCGTGAAGGACTTCAAAGAACAGGACATACTGGGTCTTCGTAATCGTCAACAACCCGCTCCGTTGACTTCCTGCTTGTATTCTGATCCGCCAAACGGCGCGTTGCAAGAAGAAATGGCTAGATTTTTAAACGCGTTATCCTCATCATCGGCTGGAAGAAACTATTTAGCAGAAGACGATAATGTTTTAACAATAATCCTACCGCTCGTGATCGAAATGGGTTGTGATTGCCCAGAGGTAACCCCAATGATGAGAGAACACCTTCTGGTCAGCCTGCAAAAGCTCAGCTTGAGGAACAAAATGAGGCTAACCATGATCGAAAACGGCCTTCCTCTCTACCTGGTTTACTTCTTGACGCAACGACATGATCAGATCTCGGATTACTGCTTGGAGTACTCTTGCGCCTTACTGATGAACTTGTGCTTGCACGACACCGCACGCGTTGATCTACTAAGCATCTCCTATGAGGTGGTCAACATGCTGAATATTTTCGTCAAGTCCACCCATGTCCACTGCCTAACTTACGTCAACGGAATGATGTACAGCTTATTTTGCGTGGAGGAGATCAGAACCAAAGCGAAGGATGGCGAACTTCAGAAATCCTTGATCGAGGCGATGGTGGCTGTACGTGACGAAGACATTAGGCTCCAGATGGAGCTGATCTTAGAAATTTTGAATGGTACAGCGTTGCCCACTAACGTGAATTCTGGTAATATCGCTGAGGATGTTGAGATGGACCATTTTGAAAGCGAAATAGACCTTGGTGATGGCGTTCAGGATACTAAAAATTGTGATGTGATCTTAGCCCAGTATAGAACTGAAGAACTGACTCCTAAGCATGACACCTCATTGAATAGCGATACAGCTAAAGAGTTTGGACAAGTGTTGTTTGAAGCTCTGAACGCTCGATTAGCAATGCTTGATTCAACACCTCGAGATGATGCAACACCTCGAGATCCAACACCTCGAGCTCTATCTCCAAGCACACCAAAGAGGCCAATTGCTGAGAAAACCCCAAAGAAGTCGCCAGTGCCCAGGAGTCCAACTCCGACTAAAAAAATAGTACCACCCATGAAGAGGGTTCAACCTATAAGGACGAATAGGCAACCGAATACTTCAGCTAAGGCTCGACGACTATCGTCATCGACAGAACGGACCTGCTTGAGCTCTTCTCGCACTGAGCCAATCATCAGATCATCAGCAACGGCAAGAGGCTTACAAAAAGGTGCTGGTTACGTCTCCCCGTATTGTCCAAAGTACCAAGCGAGCGGTAAGAAGTACACGTGCCTTTGCTACGAAGAGATGCAGAATTTTATCAGGAATAATTGCGTGGGGAATTGCCCGGGAGGTACCAGTCAATCCAAAAGGTAAGCCTGTGGATTGTTTTGCAGTTCTATCACTTGAAATAAGACACTCGACACTTGAAAGACGCTTAATGATGACACCATGCTTAGTAAACCATCACACCTATACGGTTCTGTTGTTTATAGTTGTGGCCGCTATTAGAGTACACACCCGTGGGTTATTTGGAAAATCCATGGTCTTGTAGAGTAGCCGTTAGGTCTTCTTATGTGGTAATTACGATTTGGCATCCCAAACTGGCAGTGCACTAGTGTCTTCTCACTTTTCAGAGGTTGCTGCAAGCCGAACGCAGATGAAGACCTGTTTCAATCAGCAATTGAACTGTTGGCGTTGACCTGTTGCAAACCAGGTATTTTTTTGTCGTCGTAGACGTTTTGAGGATTGTTTTTCGTTTGTTTTTAGATGGCAAGCAGTCTGTACACGTCGACTGTGAGTGTTACTCCACTGTTTTCCAGTCTCGTCCTAAAGTTATGAGGACGCCCTAGTCGGTCTTTTGCAAATAAACGATGATTATGTATAATGGTACTGGGTTTTATTACTTATTAAACTAATTTTATATTGTATAAACATAATTGAATTCATGTAGAGAAGTCCGCGTTAGTGAACACTTTTTGGTTAACTACAGTCGGATTTAAAATAGTTTAATAATTATATTTTTAATATTTCAATATTTTTAGGGACTGTCCATATTTCCCAGTGTTATCAAAGTATCCTAATTTTCAATTGGCATTTCCTCGAAAACGTGATTTGCAACCAAATAAAACGCTGATATTTATTTTTCAATTTTCTTTATTATTAAACTTACAAAAACATCAACAACAAAAATTTAACAACAGAAAGATCAACAGGAGGAAAAGTCAACAATAACTATTTACAAGTTCGGAACAGTCGTACTGTCGTACAGCCAATTTCCTACAGTCTTCATTTATCTAATGGTGGTAGAAGGCCTCATCGGGTGCATGCTGGATGCTAGCGGATAACACACCGGTAATCTCACCGCCATGTCCACCAACATCGTAGCTGGAAGCACCAGAATAGGAGCCTAGACCTTCCTGGCCACCAAGAGAAAGTCCTTCATAACCACCATCACCACCTTCCTCGCCATAACTTCCAGACTTTCCGCTTACTCCAGCCGAGATGAAGCTACCACCATATACTTTATGACCATGGGAATCACCTGTAAAAAGAAAAATGTAAGAAGCATGCTGGAATTTTGATGGTGTGAAGTGAGGAGGACTTACCACCAGTCAAGTCGAGGGTTTGTCCTTGTTGGGAGGAACCACCAACTACGCTGACACCTCCATGGAAGTCTCCACCGCCGCTACCTCCGCTTTGCTGGAGAACGGACATTATCGCGATTTAGGGCTTTTTTTCGGGGGGGTAAAACTCTGAGGGTCTGATGGCTACTAGAACTTTTAATTACCTACAATTTGAGGTATGATAGAAATTTATGCAAGAATTTTTGCAAAAGTTATGGACATTTTGCGGCAGCAACTGAATGAAATACGTTTGCTATTCGAACGGAACTTATCGTGATTTAGGGCTTTTTTTCGGGGGGGTAAAACT
This sequence comes from Aphodius sticticus, assembly GCA_963966075.1. NCBI lineage: Eukaryota > Metazoa > Arthropoda > Insecta > Coleoptera > Scarabaeidae > Aphodius > Aphodius sticticus. Next base: position 40,164,726 of record OZ014511.1, read on the forward strand.
CTGAGGGTCTGATGGCTACTAGAACTTTTAATTACCTACAATTTGAGGTATGATAGAAATTTATGCAAGAATTTTTGCAAAAGTTATGGACATTTTGCTGCAGCAACTGAATGAAATACGTTTGCTATTCGAACGGACATTATCGCGATTTAGGGCTTTTTTTCGGGGGGGTAAAACTCTGAGGGTCTGATGGCTAGTAGAACTTTTAATTACCTACAATTTGAGGTATGATAGAAATTTATGCAAGAATTTTTGCAAAAGTTATGGACATTTTTCTGCAGCAACTGAATGAAATACGTTTGCTATTCGAACGGACATTATCGCGATTTAGGGCTTTTTTTTCGGGAGGGTAAAACTCTGAGGGTCTGATGGCTACTAGAACTTTTAATTACCTACAATTTGAGGTATGATAGAAATTTATGCAAGAATTTTTGCAAAAGTTATGGACATTTTGCTGCAGCAACTGAATGAAATACGTTTGCTATTCGAACGGACATTATCGCGATTTAGGGCTTTTTTTCGGGGGGGGGGGGTAAAACTCTGAGGGTCTGGTGGCTACTAGAACTTTTAATTACCTACAATTTGAGGTATGATAGAAATTTATGCAAGAATTTTTGCAAAAGTTATGGACATTTTTCTGCAGCAACTGAATGAAATACGTTTGCTATTCGAACGGACATTATCGCGATTTAGGGCTTTTTTTTCGGGGGGGTAAAACTCTGAGGGTCTGATGGCTACTAGAACTTTTAATTACCTACAATTTGAGGTATGATAGAAATTTATGCAAGAATTTTTGCAAAAGTTATGGACATTTTGCTGCAGCAACTAAATGAAATACGTTTGCTATTCGAACGGACATTATCGCGATTTAGGGCTTTTTTTCGGGGGGGGGGGGGTAAAACTCTGAGGGTCTGATGGCTACTAGAACTTTTAATTACCTACAATTTGAGGTATGATAGAAATTTATGCAAGAATTTTTGCAAAAGTTATGGACATTTTGCTGCAGCAACTGAATGAAATACGTTTGCTATTCGAACGGACATTATCGCGATTTAGGGCTTTTTTTCGGGGGGTAAAACTCTGAGGGTCTGATGGCTACTAGAACTTTTAATTACCTACAATTTGAGGTATGATAGAAATTTATGCAAGAATTTTTGCAAAAGTTATGGACATTTTGCTGCAGCAACTGAATGAAATACGTTTGCTATTCGAACGGACATTATCGCGATTTAGGGCTTTTTTTCGGGGGGGTAAAACTCTGAGGGTCTGATGGCTACTAGAACTTTTAATTACCTACAGTTTGAGGTATGATAGAAATTTATGCAAGAATTTTTGCAAAAGTTATGGACATTTTTCTGCAGCAACTGAATGAAATACGTTTGCTATTCGAACGGACATTATCGCGATTTAGGGCTTTTTTTTCGGGGGGGTAAAACTCTGAGGGTCTGGTGGCTACTAGAACTTTTAATTACCTACAATTTGAGGTATGATAGAAAACTATGCAAGAATTTTTGCAAAAGTTATGGACATTTTGCTGCAGCAACTGAATGAAATACGTTTGCTATTCGAACGGACATTATCGCGATTTAGGGCTTTTTTTCGGGGGGGTAAAACTCTGAGGGTCTGATGGCTACTAGAACGTTTAATTACCTACAATTTGAGGTATGATAGAAATTTATGCAAGAATTTTTGCAAAAGTTATGGACATTTTGCTGCAGCAACTGAATGAAATACGTTTGCTATTCGAACGGACATTATCGCGATTTAGGGCTTTTTTTCGGGGGGGTAAAACTCTGAGGGTCTGATGGCTACTAGAACTTTTAATTACCTACAATTTGAGGTATGATAGAAATTTATGCAAGAATTTTTGCAAAAGTTATGGACATTTTTCTGCAGCAACTGAATGAAATACGTTTGCTATTCGAACGGACATTATCGCGATTTAGGGCTTTTTTTCGGGGGGGTAAAACTCTGAGGGTCTGATGGCTACTGGAACTTTTAATTACCTACAATTTGAGGTATGATAGAAATTTATGCAAGAATTTTTGCAAAAGTTATGGACATTTTGCTGCAGCAACTGAATGAAATACGTTTGCTATTCGAACGGACATTATCGCGATTTAGGGCTTTTTTTCGGGGGGGTAAAACTCTGAGGGTCTGATGGCTACTAGAACTTTTAATTACCTACAATTTGAGGTATGATAGAAATTTATGCAAGAATTTTTGCAAAAGTTATGGACATTTTGCTGCAGCAACTGAATGAAATACGTTTGCTATTCGAACGGACATTATCGCGATTTAGGGCTTTTTTTTCGGGGGGGTAAAACTCTGAGGGTCTGATGGCTACTAGAACTTTTAATTACCTACAATTTGAGGTATGATAGAAATTTATGCAAGAATTTTTGCAAAAGTTATGGACATTTTGCTGCAGCAACTGAATGAAATACGTTTGCTATTCGAACGGACATTATCGCGATTTAGGGCTTTTTTTCGGTTGGGTAAAACTCTGAGGGTCTGATGGCTACTAGAACTTTTAATTACCTACAATTTGAGGTATGATAGAAATTTATGCAAGAATTTTTGCAAAAGTTATGGACATTTTGCTGCAGCAACTGAATGAAATACGTTTGCTATTCGAACGGACATTATCGCGATTTAGGGCTTTTTTTCGGGGGGGTAAAACTCTGAGGGTCTGATGGCTACTAGAACTTTTAATTACCTACAATTTGAGGTATGATAGAAATTTATGCAAGAATTTTTGCAAAAGTTATGGACATTTTGCTGCAGCAACTGAATGAAAGACGTTTGCTATTCGAACGGACATTATTGCGATTTAGGGCTTTTTCTCGGGGGGGTAAAACTCTGAGGGTCTGATGGCTACTAGAACTTTTAATTACCTACAATTTGAGATATGATAGAAATTTATGCAAGAATTTTTGCAAAAGTTATGGACATTTTTCTGCAGCAACTGAATGAAATACGTTTGCTATTCGAACGGACATTATCGCGATTTAGGGCTTTTTTTCGGGGGGGTAAAACTCTGAGGGTCTGATGGCTACTAGAACTTTTAATTACCTACAATTTGAGGTATGATAGAAATTTATGCAAGAATTTTTGCAAAAGTTATGGACATTTTTCTGCAGCAACTGCACCTGATGTACCATCAGCATCAGCTCCAGCTAGCGCTGCTCCACTGTCAAAACCTCCATAGCCACCACCTCCCACACTGATAGCACCATAACTGTCATCTCCACCTCCAAAACTTTCATGTCCTAAAAGGAAAGAAAAGAAGTTGTAACGATTTGAGGTTATTGGGAGGTATTAAAAATGAATTGGTTGTCCAGAACATGGTTAGATTGATTTGGGTTCTAGGGCCTCAAGGAATTACAAATTAAAAATGTTAAAACTTCGCTAGAAGAAAGACAAATATAACATCAAATGTGAAACCTTGCAGGTTCCCTCTTTGCCTGATTTTCGATCCAAGTATAGAAAACACTAGTGTTTCTATAGGTTTGGAACAAAACGATGAAAACAACCATGCTGGTATTGTTTTGTGATGGATCGGTTATGTTACGATAGGCAATTCAATGTTAAAAAGTAGTGTTGAGACATCTGGTTCAACATATTAGGTTTGTTCCAACAGGAAGCAAAGATCGTTCAGGTATCTTGTTGTGATGGACCAGTTATGTTACGATCAACAACTCAATGATAAAAACTAGCATTTGTATTACACCTGATCAGTGTTTTCTGTGTGTTGGAACGGACCTAAAATCAATGTCAGGAACACAAAAACAATAAAATTATAGTTGCTGGGTGTATAATGCATCTTGAATCGGCACCTTCAGCAGAACCTGATGCTGTTGGAGATCAAAATAATATGAAATACTGTGGACAGACTTCTCTTTCATGAGTTTAAAAAATTGTTTTGCACAAAACTTATGACTTTTCAGCACTTTTGCAGTCTTATTTCTCTTTCGTCTATTACCGCTACATTCTTTATTTTCTATCTTACTTAAATTCAAAACATGTGATAATAACAATACAAAACTGTCTTTGGCCAGCCTCGACAAATTCATTGGACGAAACGCTGTTCGTTTGTCTTTCAACATTGGACATAGTACACATCGAATGACAAACAGTTTTTCATGATTAATTTTACACATGACAAGATGCATTTAGAACAAAATTTAATACACAACATTGTAGCCGACCATTCATAGATTATTGCGCCGCTTTTGGTTGTTTTCTGCTCCGCAGAAAAATACTCATACCTACATACTATTTCCTGAAAGTTCCATGAGGCGTAATATGGAAGACCTGTTTCAATCAGCAATTGAACTGTTGGCGTTGACTTGTTGCAAACCAGGTAATCTTTGATAGTCGTAGATGTTCTGAGGATTGCTTTTTCGTTTGTTTTTAGATGGCGAGCAGTCTGTACCTACACGTCGACTGAGTGTTACTCAACTGTTTTCCTGTCTCGTCCTAAAGTTTTGAGGACGCCCTAGTCGGTCTTTTGCAAATAAACGATGATTATATATGATTGTACTGTGTTTTTATTGTATTACTTATTTACTAATTTTGTATTGTAAAAACATAATTGAATTCATGTAAAGAACAACAAAAAACGCCCATATTTATTTTTCAATTTTATTTATTATTAAACTTACAAAAACATCAACAACAAAAACGTTAACAACAGAAAGATCAACAGGAAGAAAAGTCAACAATAACTATTTACAAGTTCGGAACAGTCGTACTGTCGTACAGACAATTTCCTACAGTCTTCAATTATCTAATGGTGGTAGAAGGCCTCATCGGGTGCATGCTGGATGCTAGCGGATAACACACCGGTAATCTCACCGCCATGTCCACCAGCATCGTAGCTGGAAGCACCAGAATAGGAGCCTAGACCTTCATGGCCACCAAGAGAAAGTCCTTCATAACCACCATCACCACCTTCCTCGCCATAACTTCCACTCTTTCCGCTTACTCCAGCCGAGATGAAGCTACCACCATATACTTTATGACCATGGGAATCACCTGTAAAAAGAGAAATGTAAGAACCATGCTGGAATTTTGATGGTGTGAAGTGAAGAGGACTTACCACCAGTCAAGTCGAGGGTTTGTCCTTGTTGGGAGGAACCACCAACTACGCTGACACCTCCATGGAAGTCTCCACCGCCGCTACCTCCGCTTTGCTGGAGAACTGCACCTGATGTACCACCAGCATCAGCTCCAGCTAGCGCTGCTCCACTGTCAAAACCTCCATAGCCACCACCTCCCACACTGATAGCACCATAACTGTCATCTCCACCTCCAAAACTTTCATGTCCTGAAAGGAAAGAAAAGAAGTTGTAACGATTTGAGTGTTGGGGGGTATTAAAAATGAAGTGGTTGTCCAGAACATGGTAAGAGATTGATTTGGATTCTAGGGCTTCAAGGAATTACAAATTAAAAATCTTGAAACTTCGCTAGAAGAAAGACAAATATAACATCAAATGTGAAACCTTGCAGGTTCCCTCTTTGCCTGATTTTCGATCCAAGTATAGAAAACACTAGTGTTTCTATAGGTTTGGAACAAAACGATGAAAGCAACCATGCTGGTATTGTTTTGTGATGGACCGGTTATGTTACGATAGACAATTCAATGTTAAAAAGTAGTGTTGAGACATCTGGTTCAACATATTAGGTTTGTTACAACAGGAAGAAAAGACCGTTCAGGTATCTTGTTGTGATGGACCAGTTATGTTACGATCAACAACTCAATGATAAAAACTAGCATATGTATTACACCAGATCAGTGTTTTCTCCGTGTTGGAACAGACCTAAAATCAATGGCAGTAACACAAAAACAATAAAATTATAGTTGCTGGGTGTAGAACGCATCTTGAATCGGCACCTTCAGTAGAACCTGATGCTTTTGGAGATCAAAATAATATGAAATACTGTAGGCAGGCTTCTCTTTCATGAGTTTAAAGAATTGTTTTGCACAAAATGGATCACTTTTGAGCACTTTTGCACCACTACATTCTTTATTTTCTATCTTACTTAAATTCAAAACATATGATAATAACAATACAAAACTGTCTTAAAAATACTCTTTTCTACTTGCAAGAGTTTGCTTTCGGGTTAGCCAGAGAACTCTTAATACGTTTCAGTTTCGAAGAAAGCATACTACTTCCTGAAAGTTGCATGACACGTAATATGGAAATGCAGTTTAAATCATCATTAGTGAAAGTACCGGGTGCAAGAAACTCGTCTGGGACCCCTTAGGACACTGTATTACAGAGAGAAAGTAATTACCAATTGAACAAATAATGAAGTATTATGTCTTAATTAGTTTGAACATCATACTGGAGTTGTGCACCAGAAGACTACGTTGCTTTTCAACTTTAGTCGCTTCTTTTGTTTATTCTTATGCACAATAAAATGGAAATGAATAAATTTAAAGGATTTTGATACATACCACCAACGAATCCGGAGTGAGCTCCTTTCAAGGACGCCACAAGGACAGCACTGACTAGTACGAACTGTAACAGGAAACCAAATCATAATTAAACACTCCTTTATCACGAATTTTTGCATATGCGTCACTGTACCTTGAACATTTTTGACGATACTTAGTTAATCAGATCACTTCAACTGATGATGCCTCATTTCACCATCATCGAGCTTATATACTGGCTCACAATCTAAAATGAATGGTAAATTTCGAAGTGGTGGAAGTTGAGATGATTGGATTCGAGACATTAGGCGAAAGTGCAACAGCTCAAGATCGATGATTCGCTCTACTTCTTCTTCCTAAAACGAAAGAACGTGGCCTAATCGGTTTTTTTTTATGGAGTTATAACGCGCTGTCACTGACCGAGGCTTTGCTTTCATTGTCAAAGTCGTCGTTTTTCTCCTGCGTTCGAACGGAAAAGATATCTTTCTCAATCGTTAAGCGTATCAGACATCAGCGTGTATATTGAAAGTTGTACCGGTGTAATGCTCTCGCAGTTATTGCATCTGCTGGAAGCACATGATATTAAGTAATCAGAATCACTGGTTCGTCTTCAATCGATTGTTTGATGATTGTCGGTTGACGTTAGGAATGTATATTCTATACCTTTACATGTTCAAATTGGCACTAATCAAAATCAAATTGGCACTAATCAAAATCAACCCAATATCACTACCCAATATCAAAAGGACAATTAATAAAATCAAAAATGACAGTTAACAAATTCAAGTTGACAATTAACAAATTCAAGTTGTAATTAAATAATTTTAAATTAGCAGTATCATAGATAGTCAGCCATGGATTAGTTGGGGCCTTGACATCCAGAGGGCAGGATTTTCTGCAAGATTCATTCACAAATTATAGCGTTTTTGACTTATACACTTTTATGCACGTACTCGGTGGGAACTGGCTGAGTCCGAGCATAAATATATAATATTTTTCTACTTTGCATTCACAATGCACACATTGTAACACTGTTTTCGGTGTTACAATTAACACATTGTAATACCGAAAACAGTAACATTTTTGTCTAAGATTGGTACACATTGATATCAAATACCATATGTCAAACGTACAATACATAACCCAACATAACCACACACTGCATCTTCTTAATCGCTTGCAATCGCATAAACTGCGAAATATCAATATTCTATACATATTTAAACATGGTTGTAGCCTGCTATAGTATGACCAAAGGATTGGGGCTTTCTTAGTTTTGCTGTGTTAATCAAAATACGCCAGCATGACGTTTTCGGTGATGTTTTACGACTCTGGTAAGTGATCGTTATCATTCTTTCCAACTAAACATCAAATCCCCTTTTCAGATATAATTCAAGGACCACATTTACTTTAATAAGGTATTATGCGAAGATCAAACCTACATCGTAGATATGAACGATTTTAGTTACTGCTGCAAGGTTGTATATGCGCAATAAATGGTTTATCAGCATACACGTACGAACCTATAGTACATTTAAAGTGTGGAGGATTTCTTAGTTTATGTAATGTATAAGTTTTCGGTAATATTTTGGACGCTTGGATGCTCGGTTCAATTCGTATTCATTTTTGTCCGTCGCTTTCGACTTCGTCTTAGTTCTGGTTGTGTGCAACGTATTTGTATTACCTCCATCACATGTAATTTTACTAAGTATAATTTATTCTAATAAACTACTTTGCCGAAATTAGAATTGGGTTTCAATTATAAGTCCTTGTAAATATATAAGCCGCAACGGCTACGTAGCGGAATTAGGTAGACACCGCTATTAAACGTTATAACAATTCAACTGGGGTTTTAAATGATCCCCGTCTTAGCTCATTCATAATGTATTAGACCAGAAATACATATGCATCCCCAATAAGATGTATATTTGCGCCTCGGCTACCGGCTGCTACAAATGTACATACATCGACTTCCTTTCTTAGAACGTCCTTGCGTCCGCAAAATAAACATATTAAAATTAGTAGATAAATTATTAGCAAATTCTCTGCTCGAAGATTAAGTAATGTTCTTACGTATTCTAACCTTTTTGTTTTATTGTCTTTACTGTTCGCTCTTTCTGGCTCTCGACGTACTTGTTTTATTGTATACATAAGACCGTCGAGGTGTTGACGAATACACTCTTTAGTGACATTAATTTCATATCATTGTAAAATCGTTTCTTTTAATTCCTAGAGAGTTATCTTTGGATTTCTTTAAATTTCATTTTCAAAAAAAAACGACTGAGTTCGTCTGTGATTTTAACTCTGCGTTTACCTCCATGCTGTTTCTCTGGAACGCCTTGATTTTTCACCCATCTATACGCCGTTCTTTTTGAACCTCTGAGGATCATCTGCAAGATTGCGCCAATCCCCGTTAGTATTATAAACAGCGCAAATTTGTATTTTTGAGTTTACGGCGTCAACTCTTTCTATATAAGGCATTATGAGAACGTGGAATAGTTCTTTTAAGAAGTTAATTTAAATTGATAATTAAATTATTTAATGTCAACTTGAATTTATTATTTGTCAACTTGATTTTGATTAGTGCTAATTTGATTTTGATTAGTGCCAATTTGATTTTGATTAGTGCCGATTTGAACTTCAAAAGGTATAGTGTCAAACGATCTGCTGACGTGCAATCGCCAAACATTACTTGAATCAATAGGGTATTCCGGTCATGTCAAAATTTAAGCAGATATTCGGTTTAACCTATTGTACAATTTATGAGGATTCATAAAGTTAAGCTATGAGCTTTTTGATTTAGTTTTTCTATGAGATAATTGCAATTAAAAGTGCATTTCGTTTGAATTCACCGACCACCCTCGGAAATACACGATGATTACCGATCCCTAGTAGCGCTGGCAACAGCGGACAGTTCTCGAACAGCTGATCGGCCAAGTTGACGGTTGGCGACCCTGTTGTTTGACAACGAATGAAGGTAACTTTTTTGAGATATGATTTGGTCATTCCCAAAGTTTGAAGCCAAACATCTCTCATCTCGCTAGTCGGCAATGTAAAGAAAATCTTATCAGGAGTTACTGTTCTACTGCTGTTACAGCCGGCACAGAACAATGTCGGCGTTGGAGTTTATACATTTTGGACAAGTGTTTGATATAACCTCAATAACCAAAGTAGGTGTCAACAAACGAGCGATTCTAAACGTTGACACAACAGAAGACAAAAATTTACTACGTGCAGTCGTCGTGCACCCTAGATATAGCAACGTTGTCAAGTCGCTCACTTTGAGCGGTCTTTGTGACGTCACAAAGACCAATCCTAATTCAAACTTCAAACGACGATTTCTCTTAATTTAAAACAATGTTTGGTATTTTACTTTTGAAGTAGCAAACAGTAGCACCCATAGTTTGTAAAAAATGACAATTTCAAAAACACCGGAATACCCTATTATAATTGATTATACTAAATTAACCGTTCATTTTCACGTATCGGTTTCAGAATCATTTTGATAGTAACTACTGAAACCATAACCTATCGAGTGGTATCGGTGTCATCGACTGCAATTAATCATCATAAAACATCTAGAATGACTGGACTAACACCTGACTCTTCCTATTCGGTTATTATTTGCCAGTATTTGATTGATTTAGAAAGGTGCCTAATATGGTGCACAAAAGAAAGGTGGACGAGGTATTTATTGCTTTTTTTGTGGTTTTGTTCTTGAAAATCAGCATTAGTTCCAGAGTATGTTGGAAGAATCATGGTTGGAACGGTTCGGAAGTTATGACATCTATAAAAAAATATATTACAGTTGCAGATTTGTAAAGATTTATATTCCCATGATTAACCATGTTGTCTCCATGATTTATTGCAATTCATTGCGTATTAGCTTCATCTTAACTGACATCATTTTTATCGATTATTGTCTCGGCAATTTCAGCAATAATTTAGTTCGGTTTCTTAAGAATGCTAGTCGCTTATGCGTTATGCCTATTCATGAAGAAAGATTTTTGTTTATTTTAACATACTACCTACTTTCTAAGTACATATCCTAAAAAGTGACACAATGCTAAAACAATACGTCTTTGACTCGTAGTTTCTTCGGAATTGATTTTCAAAATTGAAGAATAGGGAATAAGTTGACGTTTTTCTTATTAATTTTAAATTCGCACGCTATGATTTAACCGACACAACAAAAGATAAGTCATTTCCCTTATCGGAACCCTTAAGTAGTGATGTAAAATTACCGGTAATTTAAAAAATGGTAATATTACCGTAACGATAAATTGCCCGTCATTTAATAGCTTGCAATATTACCGGTAATGTTACCGACAGGTCATATCCATACAAACCTAATGGCGTGGCGTGTGATAGATAATAATATCAAATCTAGTAACTATTTTATTAATATGAAAGTAAGAAAAATAAAATTTAATTTTAAAAATACATTTTTGGATGGTTAACAACAAATTAACATATCGGTAATATTACTTAAATTACCGATTATATTACCGCGGTAATATTACCAACACAAAAATCTGCCTTCGGTAACTTTACGTAATATTACCAAAATTACCGGTAATATTACCTCGGTAATATTACCATTTTCCATCACTACCCTTAAGTTTGCAATGGTTAGCACCAAAAAACAAAGTGACACTTGTTTTAACAACCGTTTCTTTAATGAACTATCTTTATGACTTTTTTCTAAAAAAAGAGTTTTTTGCGATTATATTTTATCATTCAATTTTTAACAAATGACGGATTTTTATATTACAAGATTATGATTATTGATCAATATTACTTACCTATTCCATCAATCTATGTTGTTACCTGGGGCTACTTCGACATGTTTTCGGCATAAATCATTACACGACTTTTGACACGAGTTATAAAATCATGAGCTATATATACCATTATACCATTTGAAGCATTGGCTTTCGAAATCGCTACATGCCGAAAACTAATACTGTTCAGAAATATTTTTTTTTAATTTTTAATTTCGTGTCGAAGTTACCCGTAGAGTGGGGTAACTTCGACAACATATGATGTCGAAGTTATCAACATATCATATGTCAAATATATGTATTGTCGAAAATATCTCAGCATAGAGGTTACTTTGACACTAGATTTTGGTTTTTAAAAAATACCAAACATAAAAAATAACATTAGATGTAAATTTTAAATAAATAAAAAATTACAGCCACAACCCGGATTTGAACCAGGGACCTTTGCGTTTCTAGCACAATGCTCTCCTATCTGAGCTACTGAAGCTTAATATGTCGTTAAACATTTTCAGTTATAAAAAACAATATTCTCATATAAAAAAAATATATTTAGTATTCTAAAAAGATAAACTCCAACGACTATAAACTAAAAAACAACAACAAAGCCGTATTTGGCGTTTTCTTTGGCCCCAAAAAATATATCTTAGTCGTCATATTCTTGTTAGGCTCGTTATCACTATAGTTTCGGTATCTCCTACCACCCACTTTTTACTTTATCATACGCAGTATGTAAAGTATTGTAATCGTGCAAAAAAAAAAATTTGAAAATTTCTCCTGAACATTTTTGACCAAGGTACAAAAAAATGTCTGTGTGTGTACCCGTTTTGCGACGATTCCGGAGAAACTACTAAAGGTATCGGGACGAAACTTCATATTTAGAAGTTTCCTAACCAAACTTAGAGCTGAAAAGCTTTCTGTTGAAAAGGGTCCAAAGGAACTGGAGGTTTAGTCATTTTTGAAAGATTTTGCAAATAAGCCGCTATTTCTGGAATTTCGTCGAAATAGTTAAACAATAAATTAAAGAAGAGGAAATTCTGAATAATTTATGACTATGACATTTTTTGTTACAATCAATAGTTTAGCTGCATGAGCAAATTCTATTTCATCGAGATCGGTCGTACTGCATTGAAACTAGTAGCCAGGATTTGTCAGATTTTTTGATTCTAGTGACTGTAAGTAGTATCAAACGCTAATATTTTGGCAAATAACTTCTGTCAATATAAGCTGCGTTCGGATATTGTATTACACTTTTTACACCCAATAACACGTAAGTGTCATTTGGACGGTGTACCCGGTGTCAACGGAGTACAATATCCGAACGCAGCTTTAATCGACATATGTGTCTAGTTCCACTAATTTTATTTTAATGCAGACATGGCCGATCTCGATCAAATAGAATCTCATACAGCTAAACTATTAATTATATATATCATATGATAAAGTCATGTGCCTGGCCACATCAGATTTTTTTTTTGTATGTTTGCAGTATTTTAATCTTACTTATAATTTACTAAACACCTGTTGCGAACTAAACAACTACCTAAACAACACACAGATGCATAGTGCGCAGGTGCAGCGCGAGGTGTCGAAGTTACCCACGATGTCGAAGTAGCCCCAGTTTACGGTACCAATTATAATTTAAAGTTGGGATAATGAAACGCATATTGTGATTCTAAACACTTTTATTTAATCAGCTCGAAAATTTGCAGATCATTTCATAAAGCTTCAAAAAACAATCGAAATTCTGCAAACCTAGCCTAATATGTATAGAAATTATAGAACTAAAATACATACAAAGTTACACCATAGAACCAAGAACAAACTTCGTCAGATTTTCCGTACTTTCTTGGTATAAAATTTGGTTGATATGGTATAAAAATCTGCAATAATCACACAAACTCCTCAGAATTAAACTGACAATCATCATTCCACATAAAATCTAAACAAAAACCACTGTTTATTGAGTACAAAGTGTAGGAATTTACAAAAAAATATAGGCAGATAACAATACATTACACGATAACTTAAAATACGCACAGTAAGCGTACTTAGACCAAGTTCTAGAATAATCCAGAAAAGAAGCAAGTATTATAAACACGATGTTGTATGAAATTTGTCAATCAATAAAAAAAACTTATTACGTCAATTGTAAACGAGGAAAATGCATTCCAAAAAATATATATATATAAAGAGGACGAATATTAAGAATTATTATTCTTATTTTTTTTCTTAACGCCTATCCCTGGAATCGGAACGGCTTCTGCGGTCTCGACTACGGCTTCGAGACCTCGGAGTACGAGACCTTCTTGGTGATCGTGACCTAAAACATAACCAACAAAAAAGTTAACGTTGGCTCTCTGTGCGATGTGCGACAACTAGAATTTAAAATTTAATTTGAAATTTCTCTCTCAAAACACCCACTATTGTTATTAATTTAAAACCTTACCTCAGAAACAAATGCCTGCATCAACTTATCTTTAACTTATTATATATGTTATTATATATATGTTTAGCTTATGTTTTATTAACTTTTGCATACGTTCTATTACAAGATAAACTAAATCGAATAGATGTTCCAAATAGACATGTTTCAAACTAAGAAGATTTTTAATTTAACCTAACGTGAATAATAATGAAACTAATTAATGAATTCAAGAATTGTACTCGTTGTTTTTGGGGGTTATGTTTATTTTTATGCCGACATTGGATTTATATTCTTAGTTTGAAACATCTCTACAAGATTTTACCCACATTTTCTGTTCTAATATTGTATATAAAATTGAAAATGGTAAAATCAAAAAGTTAACTTTGATTAATCTGTCAATTCAAACTCTTGGTAGCAAACCTCAATATGACAAAACAAAAACAAATAACAAACAAAAAACTTTGAAATCCGTGAACTGTATATATACTACGTATAATTGGAAATTCCAAAAATTTGTTCCCAAATTTTTTTGACGCATTTACAGCGATTCTTTAACTGGGGTGCCGACATATTCATAAAAAAAAGGTAAAAAAATGCTTTAACCTGACGAGATGTGCAGCTTTTGAAAACGCCTATTCGGTTACCATAAACAAATTAAAGTTATCAATATAACCCTAAGTTTCAACTGTCTTTTTGTCTCGTTTTTTTTTTTAATGTAACGATAAGTTTTGTGAATTATCTTTACGACAATTAACTGATCTATCAATGTCAGTACAAAAAATATAGGATTGCCATTTAGAAAGTGTCGATGACGTCATAAGTCGAAAACAATTGATAGTCGGAAATTAAATTTGAGGTAAATATCAATTAAATCAATTAAAAATGACGAAATTTTTCAAATAATAAACTGTGTCAAACATTGTGCCATGTTTCCTTACTTTACGCACTCAATGTATACATATTTTGAAAAGTATTAACTTAAAACATTATCGAATAAATATAATCAGCATCATGTGGACTACTTTTAATGTGAGAATGCGTTTCCTTAATTCAGTAAGAGCATTTAGTTATTGGACTGCAAATGTTTCAAATTAAGAGGAATCAGTACTGCTGGTACGTCCTATAAAATAAGCATCCATAGTCAGCTTAATGTTGTATCAATTCTCTCATGTTATACATCAAATTATAGATAAAGGTGTATTACTTGCTGTGGTAATGTACTTGTTGTTGTATCCACGCTACGTGATAAAATATAACTTATTCATGTACTCGAAAAAGTAAAGTTTTGAGTGAAAAAAGCATGTAAGATATTGATATTTTTACGTGAAATTTTGTACACTTATAGAGGAAGATGTTAACTTAGACCTATTATGTGGTACTTTTTTCAATTTTAACCTGAGTTCTTCGTAAAAAAATTCAAAATCGGCCAATTTCATGTCATATTCAGAAACAGATTTGTCAAAAACAAACAGAACTATCAAAAATCTATCACTAGAGGCAAAATTATATATCTTTTATCTTTAATTTGGTGTATTTCTTTTACGATTATGTGAACTAATTGCTGAGAAAAAGCCTCAGAACTTTTGCGTTAAGGAATAACTACTAATATATAATTTGAGAGTACCATCGCGAGCATTAAAAAGAAGAGCAGCAAAGTGAAATTAGGCACTTATATTCTCAACAATTTTAGTTGTGTAACATTTACTTTGACAGTATTTGTTAACCTATGACGTCTAAACTCTGACAGTATTAGTCAACCTACAAATTTGTTCCGGTTTCATCAATTTTATTCTCCGCGGTATTCTTGCACACTTAATTCAGTAGCAATTTCTTGAATGCTGATTCCATCATGTAGTCGAGTTTAAATTATTGCCTTCTGAAATTTATTCAATTGAGTCATTTTTATTGCTTACGTCAAAATTCACGATGATATTACTGTGACATGACAAGCGTACTGGCATGGCATTACGAAGCCCAGTTTAATTAGTGCAAATTTGAGTATCCCCGTTTTTTATGCTCGCGATAGTACCTAGTCTGTAAATTTTAATTAGGCGAAATATATGAATAAAATATAGCTTTTATTAAATCTGCGATTATCATCTCATGTATTTAAGACTCTGCAAGAGTAATCAACCCTTGTTCCAACTAAATTTAAAAAGATATTATAAATAATCTCATACGGTCATAGTACCGTATGAGATAGAAAGAGATAGCTTGCCCACTTCACTGCGGGTTGCATACCAAGCGCATTTGCCTCACTTATTGACCATTACGGGTCCTTTCCAGTTATACGTAGTATATACAGTTCACTGTAAATTTCAAACAATTATCCATTGAAAAAAATATCTCAAGAATTTTTTAGGTTAGAATTTCTTTAAAATGTCAAAAATATGAAGAAGTAAGTAAAGATGGGTGATGCAGACAGACAAAAGTATATAAATATGAAGTAAAAATAGAAACATTGTTGATATATTACCCATGACAGACCAAACGGACAGAAGTTGTATGTAGTAATTTTGAATAGTCGATATGAAACGTTGTGGCCTGTTTTTGAAAGAAACGTTTTTGCGTAAGGCGCGTTGCCAAAGTGGGTTGTTGCATGTTGCATGTTGAATTTGAAATTGCTGGGTAATGGCAGTAGTTGATGTGACGAGTAGTAGTAGTAGTAGTAGTAGTAGTAGTAGTAGTAGTAGTTGGTATATTTTCTTTTAAGACTGATCGTCAATTCTGTCAGAGTAGGTCGTAGCTAGTATACGGCTGGTAGGTTGCATAAAGCTGGGGGGCGGGCTGGCAACACCACAGCTGAACGTGGTTGCTGAGTAGCTGTTGTTAAAGTTGAGTAACGATGTAAGATGAGATGTGTGGCCGGGAGAGAGGGTTCAGTCAGGGGGAGTAAACAACAGCAGTAGTAGTGCCGCCCTGCAATTTGCGCCAAACCAGAAATAAATTTTATACCTACTCAATGCAACTTTTTTTTTAAATTAATTTATTCACCATTACTCTGATTACTGAAATATCCAATTTCTGTACTATCAAAACTAAATAAGCACTGCTTACTTTAACATACAACTTGAAATCACGTAATTACAAACAAACAAGCCAGGTCGGCAAAATTTGATCTAGGTTATGTTTGATTTGCTGCACATCATCCAATTTTGTTGACCTGTGCATTTAAGTTTGTAATACTGCTAAACCATGACAATAATAAAACTAATTTTACAAAAATAACTCCGATATTAGGTATATAACCTACAAAATACATTCAGGAGTTCAAATTATTCATTTAAACATCCCACAATCGTTTGATATAGTAAGCAGGTGCATTCTATATCTAAGACATAAATATAAATCTAACAAGACAATAATCTGCAAAATTAAATGAATAAATTTAATATCCAAATCAATTTCTTTGTAACAGGTGTTCAGATAAAATAGTCCTCATATTAGGCCATCGAAAACCACACATAAGTTGGTACATCTGTTATTACAAACAGTAAAGTGAACTGGCAGGTCATTTTTGTTCATAACCTCACAATCTACATACAAGCTGTTGTTTCAAGGCCTACTACAAGGACCATTTTATACGAACATCTGTCAATAGCCAAATTTTGATCTCTGTATGGAATAAAAACATATTAAGTAAGTGGTCGCTTAGAAAGTGATACCACTGTAGGAAAACGTACCTGGAAAATCTGGGTGGACCTCTGCGACCACCTCCACCACCACCCCCTCTTCTAGATCTACCGTTCGACATTTCGACTCGTACTCTGGCGCCACATATTCTCCTGAAAAAAAAAATAAAAGCTGTCATATGGCTGTATTTGTGTTCAATGCTTGTTTTCTATACATGTTTTGCTTATCTATAACTAAATAAAACAGAAAATTGTCCGGTGTTAGATGAAGTATCGATTTTAATAACGGCAATAAATCTAACCACAAAACTGGAACTGACATTTGATAAATGTCAAACATCATGCATACCAATCCACTTAATTTAGTGATGGGTATCCAGAGATTAGTCCAGTAATTTTAGAACCACGAAAACACTTTTTAAAACACCATAAAAAGACGATTCAAAAATTCAGATAACTGCAATTATTTTCACAGTTGAAACGTAAAATTACTGGACTATACATATTTTGTTTATTTATTAATAAATAAAACCCAAAACTGTCCGTAACTAGGTATGCAATAAAATCTGACCTACAGCAGGCCATGGCTTTTGTATGTTCTATGTCAATTTCCATGATGAACCGTAAAATTTATATAATGATATTTTAAAACACCATTAGAAAGGTGAATTCAAAAATTAAGCTGCAAATATTTTCACAGTTGAAACCTAACATTACTGTACTATAGATATTTCGTTTAGATACAGTAGAGCGTCGATAATCCGAACCCCAGTAATCCGAACCGAAGTATTTTCTATGATCCGAATGTTCGCTAATCCGAATAAAACTAACCTCAAAACAGCAACTGTCATTTGATAAATGTCTAACATCAGGCTCACCAACTTATTTATTTTGGTTGTCATGCCAGAGGTCACAATTTATTTAAAAAAATATAAAAATACTTGCGCATTTTATTGTTTTAAACAATCTTGAAAATTTCTAACTGGTTTATTATTTGATCTTTATTGTCTGATTTTGTTTAACTTCTAACTCATTATCAAATTATTACTCATAAACTGGTATTTGTTAAAATTTTCCATATCTTCTAAATGGAATAACTTTATTTGTGTACATAATAGTGTTCTTTTATCAATGTCAAGTTCTCCTCAAAACTAATTATTTGAAGATTTGATTGTGACAATTATAAATGCCAAAACTAAACAATACAAAGAAATCCTTCTAGTTACAAGGATTTATTTTTTAACACAGCATTTCAGTTTTTGTTTTACACAATTTCACCGTTCTCAATGTCGATTGTTGAATATGCGGTTGACGTAGTTATGCTACATTACCGACCGAGTGTCTTCAACACCTTACATGTTGAACGGGACAATAATCAGATCTCCAACCTTTGCAATAAGGCCAAGACGTTTTCCGATACAGCCTTTCACCAGCCGTTTACATCTTATTTATGTTTGTAGTAGCGTATTTTGACTTACGTTCCGTCCAAGCCCCTAACCGCATCTTCCGCATCCCTCGGATCCTCAAATTCTACAAAAGCAAACCCTGGCGGGTTCCTTGCCACCCAAACATTACGAAGGGGCCCATATTTACTAAATGCGCTCTCTATCTCATGTTTACCAGCAGAAGAACCCAGGTTACCGACGTATACCTTGCAGGATAAGTCCCATTCACGATATCTGGACATTTTGTATCTCTAAAAATAAAAGAGGAACGAAATAAATGAATAACGTAGAGAACTTGTAGTAATCTGTAGTAACTTGTAGTATTGTATCTTTCGAAGGTATATTTTGTTTTGTACTTACGGTATGTGTAGAGGCTGGAGTAGACTAAAAGAAATAACGTTTTGGTTTAGTAGATTTGGACGATTTTAAGGAAAACTACGCTCGACGATAGGGTTGATGGTCACAAAATGGCGTAGCGTCGGTAAAGAAAAGTAGGATGGCGGGATATATACCGGATTATTGTATACGCATGCGTACAACTTTCTATTCGCCGGTTTTATGAATGTAAACCATGAATGTAAACAAGAATACCATACAAAATGTTATAAACTAAATACTATCTACAATAATTGTTCACTTTAGAGTTACTAAAACTATATTTACATATTTATTTAGTAAAGTAAAGAATCCATTCAAAGAAAAATGCTTTCTTCAATTTAACTCTTGAATAACCCCATAGATGCCGCTCCACGAGTATGACTATGAAGCATAGAAACTATGAAGTATGAACCATCGATTTTTATCTGCAAGAACTGCTGAAGCATGTTGATCAACACAGCTACGAGCGAAGTATTTTCTATGGCTACGAGTCCAATGTTTTAAAATTGATAACTATCGAGCGTAATTCCTCTTTAAACATGGCAAAACGTCTATTCGTGACTGTGGGGACTACAAAATTCGATAAACTGATCCAAAAAATTTTGCAGAATGACGTTTTGGACTTGCTAAAAACCTTGGGGTTTACAGAGGTACAGCTTCAGGTTGGTACAGGAGATGTTGCTGATAAATCTCACGAGGGCTTGAAAATGAGTTATGATTCGTATATCGATGACTTTGATGAACAATTGGAGGCAGCCGATCTAATTATTAGTCATGCAGGTGCTGGAACGTGTTTGGAAATATTAAAAAAGGGAAAGCCTGCGATTGTTGTCATAAACGAAGACTTGATGGACAATCATCAAATCGAGTTGGCGGAAAAATTGCAGAACGAAGGTTATTTGTATTATTCGACTTGTGATAAGTTAACGGAGTGCTTAGGGAATGATTTTAGTGCGTTGAAAAAATACCCGAAAGCTAGTGAGAAGGTGTTTAGTAATTATTTAGATAAATGTATGGGTTTTGCAGAGACAAATACAACAATAATCAATTGAAAAGCCTTTTTTTTACTATATACGGTTTATATAATATTAATTTATTATTTTTTTTATGATTCAAAAGTTGTTTGACGTTGGATGATTCAGTTTTTTTTTTGTACTGGGTAACAATACATCATATTGCGGACTGTAATTTCCTAAAATATGAATTTATTTTATTAAGAAATGGCGGGCATTTTTGAGTCAGTAGATCAGACATTTTTGACGTTGGTACGTGTTTGCGTTAAGTTTAAATAACTTTGTTTAGGTTTGTCATAGAATCTATCTGCTAACTATATAATAATAATATAATATAATACTTTGAGTTTACTTTTATTTTCTATATAAAAAAAAATGTTAGTCTCTTAGGTTCCGTTTTAAAGATTTTTTCCTATATGAAGGGGTACTTATTAAAAAATTTAAAGAAAACTAAATAGTATTTTGTTACATAAGAAACTCTACACAAAGATTTTGAAAATATTAAAATTTTAAGTTTTTATAAAAATCAGCATAAATAAAATTTCTGAATGCTTTTTTCTAAAGAATTAAAAACTTGCACTTTTAAAACAGATGTAGATATAAAAACTTATTTTTTCTGATAACATGTGAGCGATTTATATCCGTTGTATGCTAGTCGAATACGACGTATCATCTACGACTCATAAATTCCATTTTATGTCAAATATTTTATATGTATTTGTCAATAGTGGCGAGGCAAAATGTCAAATAACTGTCATCCATGTAGGTTTTGATAGACTTTGACAGTACATTCGTATAATGATGACAGTTCGATCGAATAATGACGTCATTATTCAAACAAACTGTCATTATTATACAAACATACTGTCATCATAATCATCGGTGTGTATCATGGTAGGGATTATATAGTCATAGATACGTATGTAATAAACTTACTATATGTGAGTCGTAGATAATAGTATATTATTTGACGAGCACATAACAAGGATATAAATCGCGAACATAAAGTTTATATGCGAGCGTGTAAACGTGCAAGCGATTTATATCCGTTGTGTGTGAGTCGAATACGACGTTTTATCTATGACTCAAAATTCAGATTCAAATTTTAAATCAAATATTTTAAATGTATTTGTCAATGATGGTGAGGTAAACTGTCACAACTGTCATCCAGGTAGGTTTTGACAGACTTTGACATTAGCGTTGTATAATGATGACAGTTCGTTCAAATAATGAAGTCAGTTTTTGAACGAACTGTCATTATTATACAATGCTAGTGTCATTGTAATCATTGGCATGTATCATGATGGGGATTATATAGTCATAGATACTTATGCAATGAACTTATTATATGTGAGTCGTAGATAAATATTTTCAATGTACATATATAGGGTGATATGGTTCAATTCCCTGCAAAAATTGTTTTTAGAAATTATATATTGTGAGTAAAAATTTTCATATGGACCTATTCGTTTTTTCAAATCCTTAAAATGTTAAAGCCGTTTGAGATATTAACAAAATTAAGAACAATATAAAATTAAATATGTATCAAAAAACACAAACGAAAAAACAATTGATACTCATCACAACAATAGAATGTAAATGCATTTAAGTGAAAAATTAAAAATAATAGAAATAAATTGAATGAACAAATGAAGCAACAAAAAATTAATTCTTATAAAACTTCTTAGAAATTCCTTTTCTAGAAAGTAAATGTCGTTTTGAGTAAATACTTTCATGTCAACGTATTGCGTTTTTCAACTAATAAAGAAGTTACGAGCCATTTAAAATACGGCAGTGTTAATATGTCAAACGGCTGTAACTTTTTAAGAAAATAAGAAAACAAATAAGTCCAAGAAACTTTTAAGTCAGCAAGACTATCTCGAAAAAAGATTACAGGAAAAAAGTGTTTATAATCCAAAAGTTGAGCATTTTTTTTGCTACAATTCACCATACTCAAAGAATATCGGCACACACTGGTTTTTCTATTGTCTTGATTAGCGTTCTAGGTTTTACAGATATAAACAAAACAATAATCAATCGAAAAGCCTTTCTTTTATTTAATAAAAAAAAAAACAATTATACACAAATAAATATTACGGAAAATCTAAACTAATTTCTTGGCTTCGAAGAATTTCTTTAAATGCCTGGTTTGCCACGCGCCCATCACAAGCAACACGGAAATTTGTGCGACAGACCACCAAAATACCCTCGAGTTTGTACTTTCGCTAGTTTGACGGAAACGTTCTTCCCGAAACTAAAAAAAAAACACCATTAAAAAACATAACCTAACAATTTTTAAACTCGCCAAATACCCTTTGATAATTTTGTTCCTTGGTAATTTGGTCGACCTGATCCAAAAGTTGACGGATTCTCAACTGTAGCTCTGTTAACTTTTCCTTTTGCACAACGTCTCCGTAATTGATAGCATGTTCGCCAACTTGGATATCTAAATGTACGCGCAACTGCGAGCCGCTAAACCATGCCGTGCTGTTGGAATACATGCAAATTACGTGTTCGCCAGGGGTGTGAGACGTAAACGAGATCTTTCCTTCGGAACTGTACACCCTTGATAACAACATTTTATCGTCTGGATCTCGTACTTCTACGTGCATGCCAATTCCGGGGGACGACGGCATAAAACCACCGCTGGTCGGGTCGTATAACTCCACCTTATAGTTCACTACAAAAAAACAGATGATAAAATTGTTGAAATAAGGTTAATGGGCGACTCACCGATCACATTTGTTTCATCGGGTATTTCTTCTATGAAACATTTTCGCTCAGTTTCCCCAATATGGAAATACAAACCCTCCGCTATTGAGAAATATGTTAATGCTACACAAACAAAGATATAGTTGTAATAATTCATTTTTTAAAAATATATCGGACACGTCAACGGTATATCGAAATTCCTTCGTTGACAGCGTTGACAGATAAATTTCCTTTCCTTCTTTGACCAGTAACATCAGCGAGGTTATGTTGGCCAACCTGTTGTCAAACATGATATAATTATATAGAAGTCAGTTAGCCGCCATGTTGCCGACGTCACGCGGTAAGCAAACACAAATGTCAGATGCTAATGATGCTATAAGTTATATTTAGTTACCAATTTTGAATATACATATGTAAGGTGACCATTTCTTTCCAGCTTAAAACCAGGACATTTCAAATTGGTCAGACAGGAAGAGTAATTCAGTAGTAAAATAATCGCTCTTGAAGGATATAACTTACTTAGAATAAAACAGTCTATGTTTATGTTTAGAAACAAAATAAACAAAATATTGGCTATCTGTTTTTAAGAAACTACTCTTTTGCTCTAAACTGAACTGTACATAAAGAAGTTAACTGCAAAAACATAATATATAATTAATTATTTATAATTACTTAGTTGTTGCAACTAACAGATATAAAGTACCTACTTACAAATAGCAAATTAAATTATTTGCTGATTAGTAAATAATTTAAAATTGAATTAAATGCTCGTATATGCTTTATGTACGTTATATTCGATTAAACCCAATCTGAATATAAGTGTTTACTTACCACGTGACGTCATGCGCATGACGTCATGGTCATCGTGACTATAATTTCTTGATCATGTTTATCAACAATATCGATAAAAAATATTATTTTGAATTGGGTTTATGGAATTACCCGAAATTTTCATACAATTATACTAAACTTGTTTCAACAATAATTAACAATAATCCCACGTATTTTGTATATCTGTCATTTGCAACAAAAACAAACATAATGCGACTAACTTCGCGGAGAATAGTAATCAAGTAAAACTAATCCGATTTTCTTCGTTAGTCGGTCAGATTATGTCCAAAAAATGATTATTTGATAAAGTAATCATCTACCAGACTTACTTAAACAATCTTAATTCCTTCTTAAGTTATCAATGTATCTCTAGTGAAATGGGATCAATACTACAAACATGAGACAAAAATGTCTGCATATAAAGATGAAGTTTTCTATAAAATAATACTATCTGAAGAATCGATGTACCACGAACAAAACAATTGGTAAACAATGATGAGAAGAACAGGTCAAGGTGAATCTTCGAGAAAATCCTCGTCTAGTGATGACAGCGACCGCCCATTTAAAAAAGCAAAGTACGTCTGGCAGTTAAAAGGAAAATATCACCTAAAAGAACAATATAAACACACTAACGTTGATGATAATCATACCAAACACGAAGAGCATGAAAACATAGCAAACAAAACATGCTCGGAAGACAACCACAACAAAAAATGCACGTGCTTAAACACCCTGATATCGCACTCGAATTCGTTATTGGAAAACGAAGACTCCAGTGACCAAGAAAACCCCAACTCAGATATAACAATGGTCGATGAAACCCCCGTTAGTTTAGTGCCTCGTAAAGAAAAACACGATGAATTCTTAGAGAAATGGCAGGCGCGACAGATGGTGAAAAGTTTTATCGATAATACGATAAATACGACGCTCGAGCAGTGGAAATTGGCCCCAACGGAGGCGTTGGATTTCAGCGAAATTGAGAATAGTGATAACGGGTTGGTTGAGGATGAAGGAATTATGATGGCAATTCAGTCGCATGGTTTGCAGTCGAGTGCGAATAGATTCGAAGGTACAAGTCAGGGATTTGCGGAAGAAACGACCGAGAAGTGTGAAGAAGTTTGTACGAACGTTGCCGATACTGATATGGTGTGTGATAGTGAAGTTAGTAAGAATGAAGCCGATCAGATGGACTTTTTGAGCACGGCTGTTACCATGGCGATACAAAAGAAGGGGCTGTCGTCTTATAGTTACGGATGAATTGCTTGGGAATCTTTTTTTTGTTTTGTCGTGAAGTATCTCGATTTAATGTTTACGTATTGCTATGATCTTATGTTTTTTCACTGTATTTATATTTTAAAGATTATATTCGTTTACATATTAGTTTATGTAGAGAAGACTTATTTTTGCGTGTTTTATTTCACGGCATACTTTTTCCTTTGAGCTTAGGTGTGAAAGAGAAATGAAATTTTGATCTATGACATAGTCTAGTAGAATTTATGGTAGATTTTGGGTTTTTTTCTAATACTTTTGGCGCTTTTTTAACAATAGTAATATTATATTTGGGTGTTGCTAGAGACTGCCAAAATTAAGAAACAAAAAAAATATTAAAGAATCATTTTTGTCGTTTTTCGAATACAGTAAATTTGCACTTAAATGAAGATATCAGACAGTTTAACAGATTTCCAGTTACTTAATTTATCAAAAGTACAAAAAAGAAATTACATGAAAAATGAACAAAAAAAAAGTGATTGATAAATAATATAAATCCCATTGAATCTGATCTGAAGGCTAAAATTCTTAATTGTTTTCTTGCAAAACAAAAAAACGAATTTTAATTTAAAAAAATTATACTCAATTCACAATTTCGCTCATAGTATTTATGAGAAATTAATTTATTGAAAATCTGTGACATTTTGTGACCCTGTATATGTCATAACCAAAATAATTAACAAACTCCGTTAGCTTAATGCTAAAATACAAATAATATGCAGTATACTATGTTTTTGTTGTTTGTATAGTTTTTAGATAAGATTGAAGTTGCCAGATCTTATACAGGATTAGCCAAAAGTACCGGAACACCTAAATAATTCTCCAACTGTAAGAAATTTCCAAAAATTGTTCAAACAAAAGTGTTTTTGACTTTAAACAAGTTATCTTTTAAATATATTTTCAATATACAGGCTGCTCTTTTTATTATAGAAATTTGGTATACCTATTATATTATATTTTGTAATTCTAAGATTAATCCTAAGATTTTTTTATATGAATCATTCTTTTATAAAATGCATTATTTTTTAATTAGAAGCTATTAACCAAAAATAGTCAAAATTACCGGAACACCTAAATAATTCTCTAACCGCAAACAAATTCGAAAAATTTTTTGAATAAAACGTTTTTGGGCTTAAACAACCTCTCGTTTAAATATAGTTTTAATATACAGTGTGTTCGTTTTATTATGGAAATTTGCAAACCATTCCATTTTCTAATAATAGAACACCCTGTAAATTTTAAATTTTTTTAACTCTAATATTAATTCTAAGAACATTTTATAAAAATAAGTTTTTTTGAAAATGCATTTTTTTTGAGTTATGAGCAATTAAGCAAAACTACTGAACTTCAAATTAAGAATATTTTCCCACATGCATACACATTTATTTTAATGTGACAGTTTGAACATTTAATTTAATTCTATTTAATTGTGTTATTTTCCCTTTTTTTTAAATTTTTTACCCGTTTGGTAAGTAAAAGTTCATGAGTATTGATTAATTGCTTATAACTAACAAATTTAAATTTAAAAAAAGTTAAATATACAGGATGTTCTGTTAGAAAAAAGGAAAGGTTTGCAAATTTTCATAATAAAATAAACACCATGTATATTAAAAATATATTTTAACGAGAGGTAGGTTGTTTGAACCCAAAAGACTTTTTTTAAAACATTTTTTGATTTTCTTTTACAGTTGGAGAATTATTAAGGTGTTCCGGTAATTTTGAATATTTTTGGTTAATAGCATATAAATAAAAAATAAGGCATTTTAGAAAAATATAAAAATTATAAAAAGTTATTAGAATTAAAAAATGTAATAATATATAGGGTGTTCTATTTTAAAAAAAAGATAGGTTACCGAATTTCTATAATAAAATGAGCACTCTGTATATTGAAAATATATTTAGACGATAGCTTGTTTAAAGCCAAACAATTTTTTTCTCTATCAATTATTTGATATTTCTTACTGTTGGAGAATTATTTAGGTGTTCCGGTAATTTTGGCTAACCTTGTATATTTGATGGTCACCCATAAAAATCATCTACGTCAAACATTTCATTAGATCTCCAATAAGATAATCTTCGAAAACGATAAATCGGCAGTTCTTGTATAGTTTTGGAATTCTTATAAATCCCCTTGTTAATTTATAGCACAAATCTTACACATCACCATAAATAAATAAACCAGCTGGTCTGAATCTGGTTCTATACAAATCTAAACCGTTTTTGCTCTACTGTAAATTTTATTATTTTGGATTTAAGCCAATTGTGTATACTATACAGTGCTTCCCAAAGGTAACGGATAAATTCTATAAAATCTTAAATAAAAATATTTGAGAAAAATGCTCCGACACGTCGATTTTTACTTTTAAATTACTATCCTGACATACACTTTTCAGCCCCCCACCCCTTCACCCCTAAGGGGTGGTAACCACAACTTTAAAAATCCAAATAGCAAAGTACCCCTTGCGATACCTCAATTGATAGACTTTTTTAATCTGAATACAAAGAAAAAGAAATTATCGAAATCGGTTGATAAATAACGGCGATATTTATCAAAATTTATTTATACACGAAATTGAGGAATAACAAAATTTAATTAACTAATCCTTAATTAATTGTTCAAAGTGCTGCGCGTTAACGACGAGACAATGCCCTAATCTATCCCCAAACGCTTGTTGAACATTTTCTAACATTTTATTTTGAGTTTTCGAACATTCCTGGAGTCATCTACCAATCCATTAGGAAATTTGAAAATATTTGGATTAGGAAATACTTGACCGAGGTATTCTCGAACTTGTCGCGCATAGTGTGGAGGCGCACCGTCTTGCTGTAACCAAATTCTGTCCTTGTGTCTATCAGGATCTTCTGCGTTGGGAAACAATACCGCTAAAGTAGGTAGTAGTTCATTTCGTAGTAAGTTCAGATAACGTTCACCATTCAGTGCTCCGTCGAAAAATATGGTCCAATAATTCTAGAACCCACCACACCAGCCCACACATTAAGGTTTTGAGGATATTGTGTGTTCGCTTCCACCATCCAATGCGGATTTTGACGAGCCCAGTAACGGCAATTTTGTTTATTGGCGGTGCCATTCAGACAAAATGTTGCCTCATAAGAAAAAAACGATGTTTCTAATTAAGCAAGGATTTTCATTAGAGAGTTCCATCATTGTCTCACAAAATCATACTCATACTCACTTCATACGGGTGAAATTTGTGTTTTCGAAATAATCTGGACACTGTACTTTTTGACGCACTAACTTGTGAAGCGACCTCCGCAAGGGTTGAATGATTTTCTTGCACCATTAAAACAGCATCCAATTGTCGGTTTTCAATTAAGGCCAATGGACGGCCTGCCTTAGGCTTATCCCGTACATGACCGAGATCGCGAAATTTGTTTTCGATTCGACTTACTGTAGATTCCGATATTGGCGGACGGTTCGGGTGCGTTTCATTGAACAAAACACGAACTTCTTCATGCGTCCGGCTTCTATCTCCAAACCCAATCATTAAAACTTCGATTCTTTCGGTTTCTGTAAATCTCATTTTGCAACTATTTCTTCAATGACGAAAAATCTGAATTGTGTTTGACATAAGTAAAAACAAGTTGCAATTGTTTGAACGATATTGCTATGCCCGCGTCAACAGCGCTTACTCGAATATTGATGTTCTTCTTTGAATACATTTTGGTAAATATCGCGGTTATTTATCAACTGATTTTGATAATCTCTTTTTCGTTGTATTCAGAATAAAAAAATCTATCAATTGAGGTATCGCAAGGGGTACTTTGCTATTTGAATTTTTAAAGTTGGGGTTGGGGGGCTGAAAAGTGTATGACAGGATAGTAATTTAAAAATAAAAATCGACGTGTCAGAGCATTTTTCTGAAATATTTTTATTTAAGGTTTTATTGAATTTATCCGTTACTTTTGGGAAGCACTGTATAGTATATAGGACCGACGATGTACTACATTTTTTTTGAAAGGATAGAATTATTTATTAGTTGCCCTGAATACGAACTAAAAGAAATAAAAACAATTGAATAAAACAAGCGTAAAATTACTCTAAAACTATATTATGTGTACAAATATTAATAATCACAATATCATATACTACTAATAATTAAAATATACATGTTTTGTCCAAGGTATAACAACTATAGAATCAACCAGCGTAGGTCTGTAAAATTTTGTTCCATTCCTTTGGGTGATTTTTCTGAACGTATGCAAGAACCTTCTGGATATACCTCATTTCATCCTTACTGCACTGAGGACACGCACCTCGCAAGACAAGTGGCGCCAAACCTAAAAAAAAAACAAAAAACAATTCGTTACAAGTAAATCTAAAATTAAATATTTTATGACGTTTTAGAAGAACGAATAAACAAATTTGGTATGTTGGTATTGTAACTATTACGCATACAGCCTATAGCTACATCAGCAACAGCCTAATTTTAGTATTTATGACAGTATAACATCTCAGTATACTGCTTTTATTGACATTGTTATATAAACGACATTCTTTGATATGGTTAACTTTAGAAAGACACGTTTTCTCCATAGCTAAGTTCTGTTTGACATTTTCAATAATATACAGAGTTATTCAACATGCCCCACGATGCAATAAAGGCTTAAGAAAAAGTAAATTAATATGGCAAACATGGCAAACACTTTAGATTATGTGTCCCACGTAGATTGAAATGTTAAAGTTCGTTAATTTTGTTATAAAACTTACCCAAGAGGTTCTCTCTTGTTATATTGTTTATATTCATTTTGTATTATATAGCAATCGAAATTAGCAAAGGTTAGTTAGATAATTAAGAACAAAACAGTGTAGAATAGTGGAACTAGTGTGGCCAGATTTCTAATGTCACAAATCAGGACAGGCACCATTTCTAGTTATGAATATTTTTTTTTAAATTATTTATTCTATTGAATGGTAGGTATTCAATTGTTTCAGGGCCAGTTGTGCAAGACAGTACAACAGTTTTTGTTTTTTGTTGTTTTAATACCACGCAAATATTATAATAATAACACTGTGCAACAAAAAATTTCCTCCCGGAAAATGACCCCCTGACCATTTCCACAATGGCGTTTTTCTAGGTTAGCTGGAATAACCGAGATATTTGCAAATTTATTTTCAATTTTATTCATAATTTTAGTCCATTTACATGGTGTTTTGGCCAGGAAAAAATATAGGAGTTTTGTTTTTCTATCATTCTATATGTTTTTTGGGGAGCTGAATCCGAATTTCAACTTTTCTACTTCCCACGGATATGGCGTCACAACGAAAATCGCAAATATCTCAAAATTCTCTACTTTTCTGCAGTTTATTGTCAAAAATTCATAAAACTATGCACTTTTCGAAGTAGACACCTATATACAAAAATAAAGTATACGAAATTTGCTATAAAAGGCACCCTCAAGTGTATTTTTTGGTTGAATGGTTTGGCCGCTCGAGCGCGCTGAAGGAAGGCCAAATTTTCCTACTTTATGTGATGTGCGTGTAATTACAAAAAAGCTTAGATTCTGATAAAACTACATGAAATTCTCTACAAATTGCATAACTTAATCAATTATTTTGGCCAAACTGTGTAGCCGCTAAAGCGCGTTGAAATTTTATGTCACAATACGCGAAACCGCGATAACAAGAGCCATTCACAAAAATTCAGTAGAGACCTATCTTATTATCTACTATTTATTTATTAACTATGTATTTGGTCTTTTTAATAATTAATACTTAATGTATTATGAACAATAAATAAATAATAAATAAATAATAAATAAGTCATAAATAAATAATAAATAAATCCTTTAGATATCCCTTTGATATCTTTTCGATATCCCTTCAATATCCTTCGATTTTTACTTTTTGACATTCCTATAGTTCAAGAAGAGCGGGATCGAATGGTGTTGGTTTTATTAAGATTGAACTTCTATCCAATACTCGTAGTTTCTAGTATTTAGCTGCAATATTTGATAATTCGAACAATTTGATAATCCGAATCACCTTCGGTCCCAATAGGGTATTCCGGTCATGTCAAAATTTAAGCAGATATTCGGTTTAACCTATTGTACAATTTATGAGGATTCATAAAGTTAAGCTATGAGCTTTTTGATTTAGTTTTCTATGAGATAATTGCAATTAAAAGTGCATTTCGTTTGAATTCATCGACCACCCTCGGAAATACACGATGATTACCGATCCCTAGTAGCGGTGGCAACAGCGGACAGCTCTCGAGCAGCAGATCGGCCAAGTTGACGGTTGGCGACCCTATTGTTTGACAACGAATAAAGGTAACTTTTTTGAGAGATGATTTGATCATTGAAACTTGAAGCCAAACATCTCTCATCTCGCTAGTCGGCAATGTAAAGAAAATCTTATCAGGAGTTACTGTTTTACTGCTGTTACAGCCCGGCACAGAACAATGTCGGCGTTAGAGTTTATACATTTTGAACAAGTGTTTGATATAACCTCAATAACCAAAGCAGGTGTCAACAAACGAGCGATTCTAAACGTTGACGCAACAGAAGACAAAAATTTACTACGTGCACCCTAGATATAGCACCGTTGTCAAGTCGCTCACTTTGAGCGGTCTGTGTGACGTCACAAAGACCAATCCTAATTCAAACTTCAAACAACGATTTCTCTTAATTTAAAACAATATTTGATATTTTACTTGTGAAGTAGCAAACAGTAGCACCCATACTTTGTAAAAAATGACAATTTCAAAAACACCGGAATACCCTATTAGTTCGGATTATTCGACGCTCTACTGTATATCAACCCAATTTCACGGCTACATGGTTTGGCCAAAATAAGTGATTAAGATGTGCAATTTGTAGGGAAATTTATGTAGTTTAGGCACAATCAGCCTTTTTAACTAACTTAAAAACTGGGTTTTACATAAAGTAGGAAAATTTTCCCTTCTTTCAGCGCGCTCTAGCGGCCAAACCGTTCAACCAAAAGTGCATATTAAGAGTGGTCTTATAGGAAATTTAATGTACTTTATTTTTGTATGGAATGGTCTACCTCGAAACGTGCATAGTTTTATAACTTTTTCGCAAAAAACTGGAAAACGGTCGAAAATTTTTAGATTTTTTGTGATTTTCGTTGGGAAGCCACATCCGTGGGAAGTAGCGAAGTTGAAATACACAGTGTACACAGTGTAATATGTAAATATTCAATATACATTTTTGGTTTTGCAAGCCTCTTCCTTTGCGAATGTTTATTTAATAATTCTCTGGATAACTGGTTTCGTTAAATGGACGTAATAAATAATTCTTAATGGTGTCATTGACATATTCAAATAATCAAAAGGTGTAAAATAATTACTCACGAGGTTACGTAATAACCATTTTCCCTTGAATGTATAAATAATTGTATAAATAATATGCACAACAAAGTATGGCTAGATTAAACGACAGTTATTGTGTTTTTTTTTATGGAATTATTATCTCTTTCTAACACAAATTTTGGGTGCTTTGTATTTTGTCAAAATTAACAGAGAAAACAATTACACTAACGTTCTTGTTAAAATTAAAAAAAATATGTGACAGGCTGTACTAAAGCGTTTTATTTTTACTCCACTATAAATTAACACAAAACTGAAGAATTGGTAAAAGCAGATATTGTGAATTGAGTTTTTGAGCATAGAATTTTTTTATAACTGGTCAATTTTCAATTCGGATTTCGATTCTACGAAAAAAATCATACATCAGTACATCCCATCAACACTAAACAGTTTATTGACTATTTTTAATGTTCATAATTGATCTAAAGAAGTATTTATTGTGATGGGTATAGTTATTGTAGTAACTTGCTTTATTTTATACAGGGTATTTCTTAATAACATGGTAATATTTAAGGAGGTTATTCTTGGGTCCATTTTGAGGGAAAAAATTCATATGAACAATTGTCCTAAAGGTCTTACTTTTTGAACTACAGGGTGCCAAAGTTTTAAGAACAAATTCTTTTTTCATGATAACTCTGGTACGACTTTAGATATTTTTGTGAAACGTCGTACGCATGTTCTATGCATCAACAGGCATTTTCAGCTGTACAACATATTTGGTTATTCTTGCCAGTGGCGTTCGGGCGGGGTTTGTACTGAATCATTTCAAAGAGGAAAGTGATACGCCACTGCTTTTTCTTAAGGAAAAATTATTTTTGAAATCCTCGTTCCTTTCTTACCAAATCTGGTCTCTTGATTTTTTTTTCGCTTAACGTAGGTAGTTTCGCATAAAAAATAAAATTCATTCATTTGCATCTCTAAACCTCTTACGATAAAAAAACAATTTAAATATATTACAACTTTAAACAAAAATTGATGTAAGAGAATAATTTTTAAACGCTAAAAAAGAGTAAATGTTAGTCACCGGCCTCAAAAGTTCGACGAAACTGAGGCGCGAGAGGAGGGAACAAGCCGCGCCCACTGTACACTCCGCAGAAAATGCAAGCAACGCACTGATTAGATGAGGGGAACTGCGGTATCGTTCTTTGGCGGGGAAGATCAAAGGGGCCCTGCGGTGTCGACTGGTGCCGAACCGTTTCCTAATAATTTTGTTCTGAAATGCTTTTCTTGTATATTTTAAATACAATTCCACAAAACAATACAGTGATACAAATTAATTAATTGCTTTATTATAACATTCCTATTTTACTACTAACTATGGTTGAACATTTTACCTTTTGTATGTTGAAAAAAATTGTAGTTTTGGTAAAACAGACAGCTTTTCGTACATAAATCATTTATTGCTTTACATTTATTATTAGAATTAGTAACTAATTATCAGTTAGCTCCGAAGAAGCGAACAGCATGGTTCGCGAAGACAGTAATTATGAATTTTTACTCACGGCATAAACCGCTAACTATTTATCATCTAAATTTAAATGACTCTGGCCGTGAAAGCATTCGTACTCAGATACTTATTTAAATCCATTTAACGTTTTCTTTGTGCATCAATAATCTCGAATGTCTCGTTCGTACTTAGCAGAGATCGATACTTTCAGGTAAAACACACCTCATATAAAAATTCAAATCTTTATCGGCTGACGCAAGTAGGTGTTAGTAAATATAATATTCCTATTTTAATTCTAGATACAGTTGGGTACTGCATTTTGAAAATTTACTCAAAATTATTATTGCTATGTATAAACTTGGTAGTATACGTACTTCAATTTCAATTGTAGGTATGAGAAAAAATAGCGATTTCGATAAAACAGGCAGCTTTATGTATATGTATAAGTCATTTATTATATATTATATAGATACAGGTTCAAATATTTTACACCTTTATAAAAGTTTTTTGCTATATATGGTAATCCGGCACGCTTACGCCTATAAGAGAATATTGCCCAAATTAACTAGCGAAGTTAATTAGCGAAGAATTACACTACACGTATAATATCTACATATACACTTACCGCAGGTACTCTCGCAAGTTATTAGTTTTCTTAGAACGCGGGCCACATAAAGGCAGCTGATTTTTTAATTTGCTCATATTTCTAGCGTCTGTTCTACGTCTGTTGTACAACAAGTAGAACTAAAGCCAACCATCCTACATAGATTGCGATTGCCCTGAATGCATTGCCAAGCGACAAGTGTTTGGTATTAATATTATTTTCTAAATCTAAATACCAATATAATTGAAATTCTATGACGAAAAATAAATGACTGATTAAAAATTAAATTACTTGTAT
The DNA here is from genome assembly GCA_963966075.1 of Aphodius sticticus. NCBI lineage: Eukaryota > Metazoa > Arthropoda > Insecta > Coleoptera > Scarabaeidae > Aphodius > Aphodius sticticus. The sequence goes on from OZ014511.1 coordinate 40,199,357, forward strand.
TTCCTTAGTAATTAAATAATTTATTTAACTCTTATTAATTATTTAGTAGTTGTAATATTGTAAGTAGGTATTGCGGTTGTTGATTATTCTACGTTCCGTGTATCGTACGGGGACTGTACTATAAACCCTCGCGGGAACATCCGCTCCTAATTTATAACTCGCTCTTTGCTGTCTGCGTAGAGTCCATCAGGACGGCAAAAAATTATTTCTCGTATTCGGTTTCTAGCCTATTTTGGTCGAAATTCAACAATTCATGTTGATCACATACACTTCCGCAAGAACATGCTGTCCTAATTTATAAGCGAGTCGTTGCTATCTACGTAGCACCAGCACGGTAAAATTTATTTTTCGCATGGCTTTCGTTTGCCGGGCGCGGCGCCGCTACACCTCCCGTGTCAACATGCGATCAATATTTTTGTTACGACGAAATTGCTCAATATTTGTGATTCCCCTGGCTACGTATTCATGCTGCTGCTTCAGACTGTACCATTTGAATTTGATTGGTCGAAGAAAATGATGTGGTGTTTATCCAACAGATGGCTGCACCGTACGACTATAAAATATGTTATTCTCGTCTCATTCACATGTTCAAAAAACCAACGGTTAAACCATTACAACATTCATATTTTGTTGTCATTTTTTTTACACAAGTTCATGAAGGCTCAATACAAAATGTTGTAATATTGCTTTTTTGATGTTTGGTTCGGATTTGGAAAAAAAATAACAAAAATTACCAATTATTGGCTTCTTTAGCAAGGGTAAAAAACAAAACAACAACGCAAATGAAAAGAAGTGGCATTCGTACCCGGTGTAATACACCTTTATCTATAATTTAATGTATTACACGTGATTATCAACACACAATTAAGCTCAGGATGTTTGGTTTTATGTAGTGTTGTTTTGTAGTACGCTACTACCTCTACTGATTCCTCTTAAGGAGTCGTGCCAAAGTTATCATATAAAAAGAATTTTTTCTTAACACTTTAACACCCTTTAGTTCAAATGGTAAGAGACCTTTAGGACATATGTTTATATGAATTCTTTTCTCTCAAAATGGACCCAAGAATAACCTCTTTAAATATTAGCAACTTATTAAGAAATACCCTATATACTATAATAATGAAATTTGACAGGTGGTGGCCATCCCAAAACATATACTGTAAGATTTGTTCGAGCTGTCTAGAAAATGCAAAAACCCACATTAGTTTTTAAAATTTTGTGAATTAGTTACCGAAATGTTTGTCTCAAAAATTTAACAATTTAGATACTAGTTGGAATTACAATTTTCAACTGTCTGAATTTTTCTGAAACATTTACTTATGTAAAGCCATTCGATTTGAACATCATTGAAATTAGAAATAGATAGGTATTGTACAAAATTAAATATATATTAAATCGATATTAAAAGGTTATTATAATTAATTTATGATAGTATGATTATTTATTATTAAAGTTAAAAACTTCTCACATCAATGTTTTCCCAAAATATACGTCAAAACTAATGCGATTTTGACAACAATAACTTTCGTTTTAATGTATTACTTAACAATTATGAGTCACCTGTGTATTTATTTCCAGTTACCAGCAGATTATTTCATTAAAACCCTGATTAATCATCAGATAAATTCAAAAATAGTGTTCACAAATGAGATATTTTTTCCTCTATCGCTTTTTGACCTTCTGTGAATATCATCACTAAACTATATAATCAAAAATAAGAAAAAGCAACTTACTTTTCAATCTTCTACCAACCGGATCACATGGGGCTTCTCCTGTGGCACATTTCAATTGTCTAAGCAGATACCTCTTGTCACTGAGGGCTTTATCAACAGCCTCTTCTGATATTTCCTGCCTATTAACTTGTGGCCATGCAACGACACAGGCCGCAACCACCAGAAGAACTAAAAATACCTAAAAGACAAAATAACAAATTAAAATTTTGCGAATTTTCGCGTAAAACAGCGTCCATACCTGCGCAAAATGCATGTTGTTCGCTCGATATTTGGAAAGCTAGTGAAAGTAGGTACGTATAGCTTTAGTTTTGTTATGTCTTGTGTCTTGGAATGACCTCACTGTCTACCTGGGCACTCGAAAAGTCGGATAATGAAAATTCTATGGGTGCGTCCTTCTTGGAATTTTATAATTCTTGCTTCCTGTTGTTCGTGGGTTTCGTTGCTGGTGCAGCAAACGTGCTAGAGGAAGACCCCTCTCGGTCAGAATGAAGATACAATTGCTTCAGCCGAATTATTTTCAATTGAGTTTAAACGCATTCCTATTCAAATTTGACACGAATTCTATTATAATCCAATTGATGTTCTTAAATTGAATCATTCCCATACTTGGTATGTTTGAAGATACGACTTATTAGTCGTCGAAGACAAGAACCCATGAATGGCTTCAGAGAAATTGTTTAATGGAAATACCCAAAAGAAAGTGCACTTTCATTGCACCACTGCATATAAAGTAGTTATTTTAAAATATTCTTCAAGACGTCAAGGTTTAAAAATGTCCGATCACAACCATGTACGCCAAATGAATAATTATATTATGTATACAAGATCTGTGTATAAAGTCTAGATCTATTAGAATATAATATAACCATAAAATATAACACAGTAGACACTATTTACTTATACAAAACTACCCAACAATTCATAACAAATTCAAAAACTTTGAAATATAACATTTATACACTAAGAAACAACAAGGATAGACCTCGACCACAGCAACATTTCAATACACTTTCCATTTACAAGGGAGTGAGTTGCGTAATTCCTAACAGTAAACGTTTAATGCATAAATAAATTATCATGAATTTGCAACTAATTACAAACATTGATTCGTAAACTGTAGTGGCGCTATCTATGGTCAGACCATCGAAGTTTCCCGGGCGGTAAAGTAGAATTCATATCGCGCTTGGCGCCCTCAAGCGCCAGTCGGTGTAACTAGCGTTTGACAGATAAGCTGGTAGTAATTCTGTTACGAATTTATATTGTATGAAAGAAACGTTCCCGACGCATCAAAGATTTGCGATAAATTATTTACCGCGATGCCGATATTATCTGACACTCATAGGTACGTAAATTCTTATTGAAAACGTAGATGTAAAATCGACCCGACTGACATAACCTAGACGATAACCGTAAATTTCGGTTATATTATAGGTAGTTGATATGATTTTATTGTTGTTGTTTCATCTGAGATGTTCGATTTTCTTTTAGGTTTGTGTCAATTTTAGTGATGTTTTTTAATGCTTTTTATTAATTTCATTTTTGGTGAGATTTTTTTAGGTGATAATTTGTAAATTAAGCAGGATTTTATCTGTAAGTTCTGTTTTGTTGATTTCATCATCTAGGGTTACCAGACCTTTTATGTTCTATGAGAGTCTTGTTTCTTCTAAGGAACTAAAATATAGTATCAAAAATTATTATTATCATTTATTGAAATTTATTTGTTTTGTTTTGTTATCTTAAAAATCTCCTTAATTTGGTTTGTTTTTTTGAATATTTTATGGCCTGGTCTTTTCTCATGACATTGGTAGCTCTTAGGACAATCTACATCTATATCTTGCTTTCTAATGACTGGACGACTTTAAGCGTTATTAAGATATTTCTAGATCTTTTAATTACACTGTGTTACAAAAAAAAACGAAATATACTTTTCACGAGACATAGCTGAAGTTGTTGAGGTGGTAGAGCTGAACATAATGGCATAGCTGAAATTTTCCAAACACCTCCAAAATCCCAATTTTTTTCAAAAAATCGTTTTTAGGTACTTGCACATGTATAAAAATTCATATCTCCGCCATTTTCTATTCGATTTCAAAAATAAATGTAAATGAAAGAGGAAGCATAGATCATTATAAAGATGTACTGTTCGGTCAGATCCAATAACAAATCGAAAAGTTATGGACGTTCAAGTTCAGAAGTTTCCAATTATTTTCAGATTTTTTCAACTTTAACAACAATTTGATGACCTGTTTGAATGCGTAATATTTTTTTTGCTAGTTTTTTTATTGAAAGCCTTGCGTCTAATACGCGTTTGTTTATTAGAATCGGTTGAAATTTAACAGAATTATCAAATTTTATTGACCGGCTAGACACATCACACTACGGAGAAGAAATATACAGGCAGACTGTAATATATCCGTAGTCTTTACACACATTAATTAGACATTACTAGCACTTAGATTTACAATGTTATTCTAAAATTATGACACTGTTTTTTTTCCTTTTCCTTTTTGTTGTTACCTGCCAGACTATCACAATATGTTACTAAGTACATTAGAGTTTACGTTCATTACATTTCCAGGTATATTTGGGTTCAAAATAAATTGCACCAACAGTAAAATTTTCACTCGTTTATTGAAACAGTACGGAGATACTATCGTGATTTATGAAAAATTGAAAAAAAAAACAAGAAATACAACAAAATTAAAAATGTTTACTCGATCTCCGTCGGTTATACAAAGCATCATCTGTTTCGCGTTTAAGTGACCAGCAGTAGTCTGCGATTATGTTGATGGTGTTTTTTCCTTGAAAACGTTTTTCAATAGCTGCCATTTCCTGATCGTTCACCTTGTTCGTCACTGAGTTGGCCAAGACTGTCGGAAAGAAATTCAAATGAGAATGCAAAAAGTGAATTTTGATAGACGTGTTGCAGCCCATTTCACCGTAGGCACTCAAAAACTCTTGTACATTTTGCGTTGTCGGCACTTTTATCATTTCCAAGAAAGTTATCGCACAATGAAATAAAACTATTCCAGGCTCGTCTTTCCACATCATTCAGTTTAGTTGTAAAATCGTTGTCCTGCATAACCTTTCCGAATTTGTGGCCCAACAAATATTCCTGAAAATAGATCAGTTGAAATACCTAAATTCTTACTATCAACGATTTGATATGTAAGGTAACCTACCTACCTTCTTTAATTTTAGCTTCACTCAATCTAGGAAATGTCGACGTCCAATTGTTTCACAAACTGCTTCATATATACAAGCTTCAAATGCAATGGCGGTAAGATACTATTTTCGGACCCCATCAGTGGAATGTTTAAAACATTTTTTTGCCAATTTTAAACGATGTACGCGATGGCCACTTACTTTGTTCATATTTTCTCATATTAGATGCACGACTATCCCATTCACACATATAACATGGATAGTTCGTATAACCGCCTTGCATTCCAAACAAAACTGTCAAGAGTTTCAAATCGCTGACAATTTTCCATTTATGTGTAGCGTAATTGATAAAACGAAGTATTTTTTCCATTGTATCGTATGTTTCCTTCATAACAGTTGCGTAGGCCAATGGACCTGATGGCAACTCATTTTTGTTATGTAGCAATACAGCGTTCAAGCCTACAAGCCCTACATCGTCCTAAGATTTTTAAGATTGTCGATTAATGATTTTACGATATTTGAGTACAAGTCGAATAGTAATTAATAAGATATTCGATAGACTAAAATACTATAAAGCAGCGTAATAAACAAACAAAATAATGTCTAGTTAATGTGAATCACGAGTACTATTTTTTAAAATCTACGCTAGTAAAGGATATAGTTTTGCAAAAGCCCTATAAAAGAACAAGGCAGGTTTATGTTAAGCATACGCTGCTTAACATATTAAAACTAATCTAAAAGATTAACCATCAATTTAACTCTGAATTCTTAAAACTAGATACGTGTCTCTAATAGGCTATCCACTGATGTCCTATATTTGCTTTGTCCTAAACAAGAAGCACTAACACTTCACTCACTGTGCTCTGCTTTTTACACATTTCACTGATTCACTAGTTCGAAGGGTTTAGTTCTTTTTAGTCTTCTCACTAGATTCTGGTTGTCCAGTAACTGCAGGGCCTCTACGTTGACGTGATGGCTTAGGCGAGATTCATGCTTAGTGGCGAATCTTTTTATTTCTTTGGTGACTTGTGGGACACCAGGATCACGATGCAGGTCACTGTTATGTACCAAGGAGCGTTAACCATATTCCTTAGTACTTTATTTTGGAAAGTCTGGATTCATTGTATATTGGAGTTTTTCTCGCAACCCCAAAGTTGGATGCCGTATAACCAAATCGGTTTTAGTACTTGGTTGTAAACTTTAATTTGTTCTGTACTGACAACTGAGAGTTTCTTCCCAGAGGCCAGTACAGTTCTCTGTATTTGAGGCCAAGCTCTACCCTTTTCTTCTTAACGTGTTCTTTCCACCTTAGTTTTGTATCCAGAGTCATACCCAAATACTTTGTTCGCATATGGAACTATGGCGTCGTTAATCTTGACATGAGGTATGTCCTGGATTCTTTTGTTTGTAAAGTTAATGTGGACAGATTTCAGTTCGTTGAGCTTGGTCTTCCATTTCTTGGTATATTTATATATTTTATTACTAGCTTGTCGAAGATTCCTAGTAGATTCTCCAATAGTTGATCCCACTGCCATTAGAGCCGTCTCATCTGCGAATGTGGCGACTGTTACATTAGCCAGCTGTGGTAGGTCACTTGTATATAGTAGATAGAGAATTGGTCCCAATACTCTACCCTGGGGTACCCCAGCTTTTACTTCTTTTAGTTCCGAGTATTCATCGACCTGTTTTAGTCTGAATAGTTGTATTGTAAAGGTAGGTATACTCTTTAGTTTGTGTATCAATCCTTCTTGCCAAACCTTATCGAAAACTTGTGTCACATCAAGAAAGTTTGTTGAGCAAATAATCTTTTCTTCTAATGCTTTCTCTATGATATCTGTTATTCTGTGGACTTGATTTATAGTGGAGTGCTTTTCTCTAAAACCAAATTGGTGATTAGGAATTAGTTCCTTTCTGCAAATGATAGGTTTCATTCTCTTTAGTAGCAGCTTTTCAAAGAGCTTCGATATCTTTGGTAACACTGATATAGGGCGATATGATTTGGGCTCATTCAGTGGTCCAGACATTGGGGACGTATTTTAATCTGAACGATGCGTTTATTAGGTATTTTTATAAAACACTTTTTTTTTCAAGATCAAATATGATGCCACTTAAAATATCATTGTACATTTTAGAGACTTGGAGATAATTGTTCTGACATATTAAGAAAATAGTGTCAATAGTGTTGAATAGAAAAACTTCACTGTTTTTTGTGCATATTTAAGCAAAGATTAGATAATATTTGGGTATTACTGTCTATCTAGTTCTTCTAATGAAGAAGCAATCAAAAAAACAAAATTAATTATTTATAGAAGGTGCTAAGTGCCGTAACATATATATCTACAGAAAATAGTTTAAAGATGATAGTTTTGTTAACAGAATGAAAAATGTTAAATAAGTTATTTGGAAAGGTTTACTTTATACACTTTTTTGTACACGTTTGAATGTCATATATCTAAAGCCGGGGCTACATATTCGTATACTTGCCAAATATCAAATATTTGCCACATGTTAAATATTTGTCAAATATATTTGCCACGCAAATCGAAAATTTTTGTTATTGATTGGTCTAAACGATGCCATGAGTGATTTTCTTTCCTTTTAAGTCCGTTCACCGAATATTTTTCATCCATCCTTGATTACTGGCTGATTTTTTTTTATAAAACTCAAAAAAATCTATGGCATACCAACAAATTTGTACAATATTCGTTTGTGATTTCGGACCGTCAGAGTTGCACTGCAACAGTAAATGCATCGGACATTGATGCATCGCCACATAGCTTTTTCTAATAAGTGAAAATCTTCTTTGAGGACTTGCTACATGTGCGTACCGAATGGGCACTAGCTATTTTTTTGATTAGTTCGCCTTATTTGCACATTAGCTTTTTCTAATCACACTGATAATTTGATTACGAACAAGCTAGGTTTTATTTTATAATGCCGACATATTTTTAATTACATAAGTGCAGAATTCACTGCGTACTAACAAGGACATTCTTGTGGTACAAAACAAATCTTGACGAAACTGTTTGTTTCATTTTAGTGATTTTTTGTTGAATTCATCAGCTTTCTGTATTATTAATTCGCAGTATCTAATTTTAACAGACTGTAAAACAATGCAATTGGTCATTTGATGTGAACTAGTTTAAATAAATTATTATTTAATGAGAAAAATATATATTTTTTTATTTAAATTAGGAAGATATTGCCCATATAAGAAATGTTAGATATGGTTTCTTCGTCATCTTTAAAGTTCTACTAAATCCAATTGTACTACTAGGTTCGTTGTATAAATATGTCCTAATATTGTCTGAAATACAGATCAATTAGCTTCTGAAACAAAAATGTAAACAAATGAGCCTTCAAAATATTGTTTTGTTGCATAAAAAACGCTACACAAAATTATCTCTACTATTTAAATATTTTAACCGCTTTCGTTTCTCTTCAAATAATAAACATCATAAAAATCGACAAGAATATAAATACAAGCAAATAAAGTATAATTTTCCAAATAAATTATTTTATAGACATGCTGTCTATAAAGTTTTTATGATGTTTATTACTTGAAGAGAAACGAAAACGGTTAAAAGTATTTTAATAGTAGACACAATTTTGTGTAGCTTTTTTATTTAACAAAAAAGTTATAATTTGAAATCTCATAAATGAGTATCATCTATATTGTTCATAGAAAAGCATCAACTTAGGATACACTCTGTATATGGTGTACGTTTTCCTTGGAAAGAAATAACATTGCGTTTATGTGGACAGGTAAAAACAACAATATTACAATTTAATGCAGTTTACGCCCTTTCGAAAGATCAAAAATCTTACTAATAATTACAAATCTATTGTCAATCTTCGTATACGACCTACTATACACAACACGAAAATAAAAAATGGAAAAATTATACAGCGTACTAAAATGTTTATCGAGTACAAATAAATGCACCAATATTTGTCGCCTTTGCATTTGCTATACCCACTTCAACTGGGTATTGCAAATACCAAGCATATGGCGTAAAAAAACTCGTCCGCACATCCGAACGTCGAATATATAAATTTATTTTAGAGGTGGACTCGCTACGAATTGAATAGAGCAGGTTTTCTTTCTTGACAAATATTCATATACTTGGCAAATATTTGATATTTGGCATGTATATGAATGTGGACCGGTAGTTCTTTTGCATAAAACTTAGTATTTTGTATACAGAAGACGAATAGAACCTTTATTGTACAGAATTAAAAGATCTATCAATCGCAATCTAACACTTATTGTCGTCAGACCACTGGGAAGCAAGGTAATGTCACATAAACAATTTTGCCATCTTTCAAAAACCCTTTTTTCGGCAATTAAAGATTAAAAATCCAGCTCAATTCCAGAGACTCCTCGTCATGTGCTTAATTTCTTCTCACCATTTCTTGCCTTATCTACCTACCACAAAACACCATAGGTCTCTAATAAGATCCTAAATTGATATAATCCAACCAAATTTAGAAAGAACATCAATCAAAATCCAAGCAGCACACGCGCACATTCCTCCCAAAAACTCCGATGACAATAAAACTGCTCCGGCGAATGTCGAACAAACAGAATAATGCGTTAAAATTTCCTGAAATACCGCCTAACAAGTACCCAGTGCATCTCTACTGTCCCACTTTGCTGTCGTCACCGCTCTGGCCGCCCGCCAACAACTCCCGAATATAAATAGCAAACCCACACGAAAATAACCCAGTGAAGAACTGGTCGCCGTCCTCTCAGTGCTGCCCAATGGAAGGCCGCAACAGGCGCAGCTTTCGCAGCTCCGTAAGGAGCAGAGGCTCATCATCAAACAGCGACATCACAACCAGGGAAAAGATCAAAGACTGCTGCCGAAAACTAGTAGCGTTCATGTGCACCCAAGTCGGCGTCGGCGGTCTAGTAGTTGGCTACACTGTCGTCGGTGCGTTTACCTTCCAGTACATCGAGACCCTCAAGGAGAATGAGTCGTACCTCGGTATGGAAGAAGCCAGGAATAAGACAGCTGCTGATCTCTTTGAGGTGATCTGTAGGGTCAACGTTTTCAATAAGAGTTCGTTTGACCATGAGGTTAGTCTGACGTTGAAGAAGTTCCAGGATCGTGTGGCTAACGAGACGAAGATGCATGGGTATAACGGAAGGAAGTCTGTGGAGATCTGGACCTTCCCAGCTGCTTTGATGTTCTGCCTTAGCATCATCACCATGATCGGTTATGGGAACATGGTGGTCAAGAGCGATATGGGGAAGTGTATCACGGTGATCTACGCTGTTTTCGGGATACCTTTGTATATCCTATACTTTATGAACATGGGGGAGGTGTTGGCTGGTTGTTTCCGGTGGTTGTACACCTGGTTGTATGAGTGTACCACTGAGAGGGATGAGGATGAACCCCCACGCAGGATTATAGTGCCATCATCAGCTTCCTTATGGGTGATAGCTGTCTACGTCTTCACAGGAGCTATCATGTTCGCAGCATGGGAGAAATGGAGCTATTTAGACAGCACTTATTTCTGCGTCACCTCCCTCTGCAAAATCGGTCTGGGCGACTTCGTCCCAGGTGCTAACATCTCCGAATCTCAAAGCGGAAACCACTACAAACTAGTAGTCAACTTCGTATACATGCTCATCGGCCTAGGCCTAGTAGCCATGTGCTTCAACCTTATGCGCGAAGAAATCCGCGTGAAAGTCTCAGAATTTAAGGAAGACATGGGGCAGTGTCTTGAGGATACCAGGCAGCGTCTGTTGAACTGCTGCAGGTGGTGTCGGAGGAAGTGAAGTGTTTTTGTTGCTGTTGTCATTAGGCGGACGTTGTTGTTGTTGTCGTCGTCGTTCTTCGGACGTTGTTGTTGCGTGTGAAAGTGTGGACGATTGTTGTGTTTACCGTGGACGTTGTTGAAAATTGCAGATGTGACAGCTAGGAGGATGCTGATGGGCTCGTCTGCATCACCCGTACCCATAAGGCTGTACTCCGTGGCTGGCCACGACGGACGCGCCAATGACGTCATCTACTGCCAACCGAGGTCTTGCAGTAAGGCCGGCAACACCTCCGTCGTCGTCTTCTTCGGAGGGGACATGCAGGTGATATGGTCTTGTTGTTTTTTGATGTATTTGTAGTCAAAGATACTAAAGTATTAAGGACCGAGTATAGTGGCGTGACCGCACCGTAATAACGAAGCGTAAAAAGATCAATGTACATAATTTCCACTCCGCGATTATAGCGACGCTCCGTAAACCGTAAAGTTCGTTCTCGACCGCAACGAATCTCATCTCCTGCGTGTTATGTCTGAAGTTTTCCGGCGTACGCGCGCGTATGGCGCCACCTGTACGTGTACCGGCGAGTGAATAGCAGTTTCCAGTAAGTTTTAGGTTAACTGATAGCATTTTGATAGTTTGTGGCAACGAGAACACAGAACGTGAACGACTTCAGAATGAATTGTTGCTGCAACAAGCCATAATTTATTATATCTACCACGATCTACCACTGATTAATACAATCAACAATAACACTGACATGTGAGGTTATGTTCCGTTGTGTATATACTTCTCCGCTAGATGGCGCTCAATTTGCTAATTTCGTCGTCCGAAACGGCATGCGGTACGGCACTATACTTGGTCCCTTACTGATCAACTCAAACGTCTAGTTCCAAGTCTTAACGGTCGGCAACCGATTAAGCTGACCACACAGAAATCATGTAAAATAAAAAAGTACAAGGCGGTCGTAAGAGACAATTAAATTAATATCTGAATTGGCAAGATTGTTAATGAATATCTCATTTCAATTATCTCTATTTATTGATGATTTTTAAGTATCAAATAACCGCATAAAATAGATACAATGGAGATAAAATAGAGATTTTAACACCCATGCTCTCCTAAACCGAATGGTATATACAACCATACTAAAATAAGTTGTAATTAACGCGTCTTGTACTTTAATCACATAAATAATGTACTGTAATCGTGCTTGTTGACACTTGGCGCCATCTCGTCGTGCAAATTGTCACTACAAATTGGTTCTGTATTTACACTTTAGATAGGTTCTGTCTGTTGTGATCTTGTTCGTTTTTGTTTCATTACGTGAATACAAAAGATTTGGGAATAAACAATTACAATGAACGATAAAAAGTGAAGATAATCGTTTCAAGGTCGCCGTGGATAGTGCAGTTGGTAGTATAATACCAACTTCTTAAAAACGCGTTTTTTTCGTTTCGCACCGACCCTTAAGCCTAGGAATTTTGAGGCTAAAATGTTTTTATGTAATAAAATCAAAGCTGAGGTAAGGTAACTGCGTTAATCTTTAATCCGCGCGTTAATTTGTTATAAATGTAACGGAAGTTAACGTTAACCGTTAATCGTTAACTTTTTGAACAAAAAAAAATAGGTTATGTTGAGTGCCGATATGCCGGTGGGTATGTAACCCAAATAACTACGGCCCTTTCGGTTGCATAAGTTAAAATTTCTTTTGGAGTTTTTCAGACTAAGTAAAGTGGTAAAGTGGTAACTAAAACAACTACATTGCAGTATGCAACATTTATAAAAGAAGAAAAGATCAACTAAGACGGAGTTAGTAGAAAACCATTTTTAGAAGGTCGTTTTTTTAAGTTTAGGTTTATATTTTCAAAACAAACGGTATGTATAAAAAAGTAACAATATTTAAAAAAAGGTAAAACTACTGTACAGAAAAAATTAGATTACCACTTACCACAAATATTTCAGTTTTTGTTCAGGTTGCGTTTAGAGTCTCTTCGATAGATTGGCCTTTTTGTTTTCTTCAGTTTTTATGTAATAGAAGTTGCGAACAAGATTTTGATGGAAGCCGATATCTCAGTAACGAATATTAGCAGGACAACGCAGTTAGCATGCAAATAATCCTTATTTACTACGATACACATCCCTTGAATTTAATAGCATTCCGACTATTTGTTAATTTTTAAGACCGAAATAAACATGAACAACATTTTGCGCAGTTCGGCTTCCCTCGCTTGTGGGTTTTGGTGCGAAGTTTTAACGCGATCAGTGAATCCGTTTGAATCCGTTTTTGTAAAATGTTGTTGGGTATAATTTTTTCTCATTTCTTTCGTGCTCATGTTTACATCGAGAGGCAAAAAATGTTAACAGTCATAGAACTTATGTAGAAATGATTCAGGAGTATGAAACACTTTATTTAATTTTTTTCTATTAAGTAGTTTTAGAGTTACGCGCCTTCAAACACAGGAGACAATATTATCGAAACGAGAGATGGCAGTTAGGGCTATTCTCTCGTGCGGGGTCATTATTATTACATGATAAATAGGTATTATACATACAATAATAACACTGGAAACCGCTGGGAAGTAACTTTAAACAAACCAATTCGCACGCTTGTTCGACGGTGACCTTGAAATGATATTTACTGCTTTTAACAGTTCATTCTTACTATTTATTTCCAAGTCTTTCACATTCACGTGATTCAACAAAAACGAACAAGAATCACAACAGATAGAGCCTGTGATCTAAACTGTAAAAATTCAAAGCAAATTCGTATTGACACTGTCCACCACGAGATGGCGCCACCTGTCCGCAAGCATTAATTATTGCACTGCAGTATTTAACTCAATTCTGAAGTGACTGAATTGAATAGGGTATTTGACTATTTTTGGAAAACCATCTTAATGTGTTTATTCCTTCACTCTACATTGTAAATGCATTATTTTTTGTAATTATTTCCTCAATATTTCATAAAAATCAGCGTTAAAAATTGAATCACAAAAAGTCCCGCCAAAACGATACTTTCTGTTGTGTGACGTCACCGGTTAGTGATGTCAAGATGATGGATGATGTGATGTCAAGATGTCAAATCGGCCCATATGGTCTGTCAGCATCGGCATCGTCGCCGTTTGGTAATTGTGTTGTATGATGTGTTGTTTTCACAATTTCTACATAAAAATGGGTTATAAATGGTGTATAAATCTACAATGCAGAGATACGTCAAGAAAAACTCCGGATAAACTATTTGTAGCTGTTCCGCAAGATTTGAAACTGCGAAGAAAGTGGTTGGCTCGTAGAAATCCAAATAAAATAAATAGCCGCCAATATAAGTGGTTTCTGTTGTGAAGATTACTTCGACATAAGTAAAACTGACTAGAATAAGTTATCTATCGTATTTTCGAAAGGTATTATCTGATCTGACAGCTGAAGGTTAGGGCTATCCTAACCTACAAAGTTATGCTTACATGACGCTTTCGTGCTATTAAATTCAAACGGGAGAAGCATAAAAGCGCGTTCGGATAACCCGGTATTTTACGGTGAGAGTGACGCGCTGCATAATAGGCGGACTAACGTCATACGGCGTTTATCTGCATATAAGAGAGATACAGCCGACCCAAGTTATCTGAGCATTGCTCTCCCCATACCATACCCTGACAAACCGAACGCGCTCTAAGGCGGACTAACGAATGACATCACTGGAGACTGACCCAATTACAGAGCGTTTTCAATCACGTGATAGGACGTGAATAAAATTCAATTTTAATTTTGGTTTTTCATAGAAATAAAGCATTTTTTTTTGAAAAGTAATAACAAATAGTTTTCTTAAACTGTAATCTATTATGATGACTATAATACATGCCATATTTTTAATACAGTCAAATACCCTATTGATAAAATTCATCAATAGTGACAATTAAAATGCTATGTTCATTAATAATCCTGCAAATTAGGATCTTAATGGTAATTTACAAAATTTATTTACCCTTTGGCCTTACTTACATAAGCAAGTTTTCGAGAAAAAGACGGTTGAAAATTAGGGTAAAATTGATGACATTTATTTGTTTATGGAAAGCGAATCACTTCAAACAAGTTTCTAGTAGTTTCGAAATAGTTTGGTGTTGTGTTTTTTTTTATAAAAATAAAGCAAAATTTCGAAAACTGGCAAATAGGGAATCAGACTACGCTAGGTATTTTTAAAATTTTATAAAACCAAAACAGAGAAAATACTTATTGCACGTATACAAGCGATCTAATTTAATTATTTAAGGTTAGAAACACCAAGCCAGCACGCTCGAGAGCACAATTAGAGGTGCATATTAATAATAAAGTGTTCTCCTACATCAAAATAATACGAAAGTTGAAAAACGAATAAGAAGAGTTGTTTTCCATGAGTCTATCCATATTTTTAGAAATATCTAAATGTTACAGCCGTTATGTTCCAGCGAACATTAACGTATCAGTTTCGCGTTCACGTATTTCGTTTGATGTTCCAATTCGTACTATTTTTACATTTAAAACATTTTACATTATTTTGAGATGAACCACCGGGAACACAATACCAAACGGAACTGGATAAAAACAGAAAAGATTCCAAAGTTTATAATTAGATTTTCTTGTACGTCGGAGGCCCATTTTATTTCGAGACGTGGTCCTAAAAGAAAATGTGACGTCGAAGAATTATTATCTCGTATTCTGTGCGTCAAAAATAGAGTATAATACATGTGGTGGTAAAAAGTGTCATTTGAAAATTTGTATTTTCAAGCAACCAAGCATGACATGGCCGATTTTCATGGTTCTAAATATGTTTCAAAAAATCATCAAATCAAAATATGTTTCTCTTATTCTCGGTGCATTCCGCGTATTCGAATATTTATTTAAATTGGTTTAATTTTGGCACGGTTGCATCTGATCTGTTCATGCTGCACGAAAACAGTGCGACATCTATGTACCATGCAATAAACATCAAATAATGTCTATTTTAGTTATTGATGTATTCGTTTAGTAATGTCTAAGACGGTATTTGGCACACATAGTAACGTTTTGCCTGTGTTTTTGTCTGTTAAATAGGATTTCTCGGAAAATATGCAGTCCCATCGGGACAGCAAGAATTACTTAAAATGGAACTTGGAGGATTCGGCACTTATCATGCAGAAAAAGTTTCCACATTCCCATTTTGTTACTATACGTCCTTCTAGGTAAGTTTATTATTACATGGGTCACTTTACACATTAGGTTTCTCAAGTATCTTCTTCCAAGCACATTTTTGAGAAAAAATAACGACAGGCATAGTTGTAGAGAATACAATTTTTTTAAAACCAACCGTTTTTTTCAAAAGGTCGTACTCGAAAATAGACAAATTCTAAGATTTTTATAAACAAAAATTATTATTAGTTAGTTTTTTAGTTTGGTTGGTTACACAGATTTTTGTATTTTAAGCAACATCACACACACTCCTTTAAATTGTGATGCTTGTGATCAAAACATATTTGTTTGAACAACCCATAATTCATTGAATATTCGACATTATTTGCATTATTAGTGATTAATTGTTTTGCCATATTTATTTTAAATAAAATAAATTTGTTTGATACAAGCCAAAGTTTATTTCATTATCGTTTATTATAGGGATTAAAATTGTGTATATTAACTCTTCCCTTTAACATAACTTCTTCAAATATATGCTCTTTGCACAAAATAAATATTCTAAATAAATTTTTATATTTTTTAAAAACATTTTTATCAACTAATAAATATAGTAAGAAGGACTAAGAAAGATGAATTATATAATAAATAAATCTTAAGGTAAAAATAACAAACATATGTTCTAATCTAACGACTCTGTACAACAAGATATGCCAAGTTTAAGGGTACAGTTTTGAGAAAAACATACACTGACCAGCACAATTAAAGGACCGCTTATTTTGCTAAACTTTTCAATATTGTTTTTTAATGCATTTTAAAGGGATTCTTTGAATTTCTTAGAGATAAGCACATACTTTTGTAAGTTTTGAAAAACAGACCATAATGTTGTTTTTGATCTACTTTCGATACACGCTGTGAAATAACTGCGGAGCATGATCAAATTTTTAAGTACTTTGTTCAAAAGACATCCATATTCTCAACATTTTGTTTTTAGTTCATTCCAATATCTGAATTTTGTAGAAGATAAACAATTTTAAATTTCAAATAAAACTTAGCAATTTAAATTTTCTGTTGAACCTTGCAGCAAATATTACTAGTGAAATACAAAATCATGCTACAAACTGTGTATATTCTACAAAAATTCAGATATTGAGATGAATTAGAAAATAAGATGTTGAGAATTGATATGGTTTTGTAAGAGAGTACCTAGTTGCAAATCTGCGAGAGAACAAGCTCCTTAATTATCCCACAGGATGTCTCAAACTTAGACCAAAAACACTATTTTTTATCTCCCAGAATAAATATCAATATAATATTAATATGATAAATCTAATAAATTTCTTTACATGTCTCGAAAAAATAATGGAAATCAGTTTAAGTCTACAAAAGTTATTGAATATCAAAGTTTAGCTAACTTCTTTTACCGTCTAAGCCGGCCAGTCGACATATCAAAGATTGCTTCGTGTTAGCGAAATTTTATACCCGTATAGTAAAAGGTAGGTTGGTTTTCTAAATCAATTTAATTTTGTCCTGTGATTTTCGTAAAACAATGCAAAAATCCATAAATTCTTTTTACATAAATATTAAATATCCTCCATTAGACAGAATAGAATATTGTATATTCTTTACCTGTAATTTGGAGTATTGCTAAGATTTTGAGTTATATATACAGTGCTTCCCAAAGGTAACTGATAAATTCTATAAAATCTTAAATAAAAATATTTGAGAAAAATGCTCCGACACGTCGATTTTTACTTTTAACTTACTATCCTAATATACACTTTTCAGCCCCCCACCCCTTCACCCCTAAGAGGTGGTAACCACAACTTTAAAAATTCAAATAGCAAAGTACCCCTTGCGATACCTCAATTGATAGACTTTTTTAATCTGAATACAAAGAAAAAAAATTATCGAAATCGGTTGATAAATAACGGCGATATTTATTATCAAAATTTATTTATACACGAAATTGAGGAATAACAAAATTTAATTAAATAATCCTTAATTAATTGTCAAAGTGCTGCGCGTTAACGACGAGACAATGCCCTAATCTATCCCCAAACGCTTGTTGAACATTTTCTAACATTTTATTTTGAGTTTTCGAACATTCCTGGAGTCATTAAGTGAATTACTGCAGGAATTCTTTCCTTTAACGCCTCAATATTTACAGGTCTATTAAAATCAACTTTACTTTTTAAATAGCCCCAAAGAAAATAATCTAGTGGGGTTAAATCTGGCGATCTTGCTGGCCATTCAATAAGCCTTCATCTACCAATCCATTAGGAAATTTGAAAATATTTGGATTAGGAAATACTTGATCGAGGTATTCTCGAACTTGTCGCGCATAATGTGGAGGCGCACCGTCTTGCTGTAACCAAATTCTGTCCTTGTGTCTATCAGGATCTTCTGCGTTGGGAAACAATACCGCTAAAGTAGGTAGTAGTTCATTTCGTAGAACGTTCAGATAACGTTCACCATTCAGTGTTCCGTCGAAAAATTTGGTCCAATAATTCTAGAACCCACCACACCAGCCCACACATTAAGGTTTTGAGGATATTGTGTGTTCGCTTCCACCATCCAATGCGGATTTTGACGAGCCCAGTAACGGCAATTTTGTTTATTGGCGGTGCCATTCAGACAAAATGTTGCCTCATCAGAGAAAAACGATGTTTCTAATTAAGCAAGGATTTTCATTAGAGAGTTCCATCATTGTCTGACAAAACTGCACTCGTCGATCAAAGTCATCATCGGACAATTTTTGTACCAAGTGCACTTCATACGGGTGAAATTTGTGTTTTCGAAATAATCTGGACACTGTGCTTTTTGACGCACTAACTTGTGAAGCGACCTCTGCAAGGGTTGAATGATTTTCTTGCACCATTAAAATAGCATCCAATTGTCGGTTTTCAATTAAGGCCAATGGACGTCCTGCCTTAGGCTTATCCCGTACATGACCGAGATCGCGAAATTTGTTTTCGATTCGACTTACTGTAGATTCCGATATTGGCGGACGGTCCGGGTGCGTTTCATTGAACAAAACACGAACTTCGTCATGCGTCCGGCTTCTATCTCCAAACCCAATCATTAAAACTTCCATTCTTTCGGTTTCTGTAAATCTCATTTTGCTACTATTTCTTCAATGACGAAAAATCTGAATTGTGTTTGACATAAGTAAAAACAAGTTTGCAATTGTTTGAACGATATTGCTATGCCCGCTTCAACAGCGCTTACTCGAATATTGACGTTCTTCTTTGAATACATTTTGGTAAATATCGCGGTTATTTATCAACTGATTTCGATAATCTTTTTTTCGTTGTATTCAGAATAAAAAATCTATCAATTAAGGTATCGCAAGGGGTACTTTGCTATTTGAATTTTTAAAGTTGGGGTTGCCACCCCTTAGGGGCGACGGGGTGGGGGGCTGAAAAGTGTATGTCAGGATAGTAATTCAAAAATAAAAATCGACGTGTCAAAGCATTTTTCTGAAATATTTTTATTTAAGGTTTTATTGAATTTATCCGTTACTTTTGGGAAGCACTGTATATATATATATATATATATACAGGGTCCTGCAACTCAATTCCCGTCTTCTGTAGCTCAGTTATTAATTAAGCTAAGAGTTTGACATTTTGCAGGCTTACCCTGTACTTCAAGGCACATTTCAAGAAATTATTTTTGATTATACAGGGTGTCCCAAAAATGTGCAACGCTATGGTAATATATTTTTTTAAATTGCATGCTATATATTTTTTTACACATTTGGAAGCCTGTTATGGTTGCCTACATACCACCAAAATTTTATTGAAATCGGTTGAGTGACTGCAGCGCAAAAGAAATAAAAACAAAAAAAAATGATTTTGCATCGTTGGCTTTAAAAATCAATAAAAACCACAAATTGCACCTCGTTAATAAAATTTTGCGACGTGCGTATTAAGTTAGATCTAGTAGTCTCGTTAACGAAGTGTCATTGATTCAAATTATACAGGATGACCAAAATCTAGTGTCAAACTTGTCAAACTTCAAAGCGTGTTATTGTTCTTATTTTAAATTGGAACCCATACATTTTTTTTGGTGAAACGATGCAGAATAAAAAAATAAACATTGTTTCTAAATACAACCCCATCATAATTCCCAATATTTTAAAAGTTTGCCGTTTCCAACGGCAATTTTAGGTAATAAATATCATACGTGGCGTTGAAAAACAATTTATTTCATAAAATATAACACAGAGAAGTATTTTAGATTTGAGTGTACTTAATTAAGTAGTTGTTCGAAATGTCTTCCGTGCTCTTCGAGGCACAAACGAAGACGAGTATGAAATGACCTCGCCACTGCTCTTAATACGTCGGGCGTAATAGTTTGAAATGCATCTTTCTTGCATGTTTCTGGTGTTGTTGGAGGTTCAGCATAAACGATGTCCTTAACATAGCCCCACAGGAAGAAATCCAGTTTCGTTAAGTCCGGTGACCGAGGAGGCCAAGCAACTGGTCCTCCTTCCAATCCACCGATTTGGGAAGATTTCGTTGGGCTGGTCCCTGACATGTAACGAGTAATGTGCTGGAGCTCCATCATGTTGCAGCCACATTTTCGCCTTTACCGCTATAGGTAAATTTTGCAGTAAATTTGGCAACTGAACAACTACATAACTAAGTACACTCAAATCTAAAATACTTCTCTGCCTTATATTTTATGAAATAAATTGTTTTTCAACGCCACGTACGATATTTATTACCTAAAATTGCCGTTAGAAACGTTGAAAAATGAGTTTTTGGCGAATAACTTTTAAAATATTGGGAATTGTGATGGGGTTGTATTTAGCAACAATGTTTATTTTTTAATTCTGTATCGTTTTACCTAAAAGAAATCTATGGGTTCCAATTTAAAATAAGAACAATAACACTCTTTGAAGTTTGACACTAGATTTTGGCCGCCCTGTATAATTTGGATCACTGACACTTGGTTAACGAGACTAGTAGATCTAACTTAATAAGCACGTCGCAAAATTTTATTAACGAGGTGCAATTTGTGGTTTTTATTGATTTTTAAAACCAACGATGCAAAATCAATTTTTTTTTGTTTTTATTTTTTTGCGCTGCAGTCACTCAACCGATTTTAATAAAATTTTGGTGGTATGTAGGCAACCATAACAGGCTTCTAAATGTGTAAAAAAATATATAGCATGCAATTTAAGAAAATATATCACGTTGGCGCTGCACTTTTTTGGGACACCCTGTATAATCAAAATTAATTTCTTGAAATGTACCTTGAAGTACAGGGTAAGCTTGCAAATTGTCAAACTCTTAGCTTAATTAGTAACTGAGCTACAGAAGACGGGAGCTGAGCTGCAGGACCCTGTATATATATATATATATGACTAAATGGTAGGGTCAGTATCCAATAAAACTTTGAAAATAATAAAAATGGTTAAAATTGTTAAAATAGTGCAATTTTGATAGTAAATTACAGAAGGAACGATTTGTATCCATTTAGCTTAGAGTCTTTAGTTGTTAACAAAAATGAATATTAATTTATATTTAGTATGGTATGTAACTTACTTAAAATGGGTAATTCATATTTTTCTTTGTAAAAAAATACAATTGTGAAACAACGGTTTTCGACCCCAAAATGTTGTTAATTAAAAAAAGTTTACTGCCTAACGCACGATTTGAAAAAGAGTGTTTGACCGAAATCGCATATAGTTCATTTTTCGTAGTAGTTCACTAAAAATTCTGTAAAAAAAATAACACAAAATGTGAAAAAGCGGGACTGTCCTGCCAAAAGCTGGACGCCTGGTCACCTTATGCATACATCATACCTTCTTACCCATCATACGTTTTTTGTTCTTCCAGAATTGAATATAAAACAATAAGTTGCTATGGCAACTTCGTCCCGTCGAACAATTGCGGCGCGCCCGACCACACGCCAATGAATTTCGCCCTGCAGCATTTGGAGAAGCTGCTGGAGCACGTCTCCGACCGCCTCCGGTCCATGTCCGTATCCGAACTGAACGCCGCTTCCATCTCGTACAATCCTGCGCCGATTTGCGAAGAAACCGATGTAAATCATTTCAAATATTTAAGTTGTGCGACGGGCCCCATATAAATTCCAGGTTTTTAGACTGAAGACAACACCATTCAGACGTCGGACGACCTCAACGTGAAGCCGCGACGCGAGGAACCGAGGATGGAGGAGCCGTTGTGGTGGCGTGAGGATCTCCAGCTGCAGCAGTACGACATTGGTATGATTGGCTTCAGTAAGGGTTGCGTCGTCCTCAATCAGTTCATCTACGAGTTCCATTACCTCAAGACGCTGACCCCAGACGACCAGGTGCCGATGGGTATCGTCCATAGGATTAAGGATATGTATTGGTTGGATGGTGGCCATTCTGGTGGGAAGAACACTTGGATCACCTCAAGGCCGCTCCTGGAGACGCTCGCCAGGCTAGGTGGGTTATGTTGGAAGTCTGTTTTTGCCATTGGGATGTGAATGGTGGTAACAAAGAGTAAACTGTACTCTTTAAGACGCCCAAATGTTTTAAAACGAAGGATCCGCATGAATCTTACTTGCTATGATGTTTGAAGCTCCCTGATTGCAAGTCTGATCTCAGATTTTGTGAATTAAGAATAGAGGATTAAATATGGCTACCCCACATTGAACTTTCAGATGCACTTGAACTCTTTTTCCTGTGACATTTGAAACGGTGTTTAATTCATCTGAATAATTTTTCTCAATTATAGAAGGAAATATGTGCTTTACTATTAACTTGGTGTGCCTAATCCTATTTATAACAGTAATTTTCGGACATTTCTAGTTTGGCACACCGCATTATGATTAGAGTACATATCTTCAAGTCATGATAATTAAGAAAAATAGTATATTATTATACAAGTTTTATAAGACGTCAAATTGGCGCACGAGTTGTTGTTGGCGAACGAGTGCACCAATACGTCTTATAAAACGAGTGTAATATACTATTTTTTCTACTTTGCGTCATTAATTTTATATAAGTTTAGAAATTGTGGTAACTATATCGCGCTAAATTAGAATCTAGGGTATTTTGCGGGTACCACGTGGTAGCACTGTAGTAACTGTCAACTTTGTTAAGGATGATATCGATGAGATAAAATCAGGACAAAATCTAATTGTGAATAATTTTACTCTACTTTAGCCTACAAGTTTGAATAAATATTCAGCGAGGTTGCAACGATGATCATAATGGAGCTTGGGGCAACACTTTTAACCCTACTGTGATAAATACATGAAACTTAACCTAAAAGGTTAACAATTTTAAAATAGTGGTTTCATAAGTATAATAATCAGAATAGAAGTGTT
Organism: Aphodius sticticus; assembly: GCA_963966075.1. Lineage (NCBI taxonomy): Eukaryota > Metazoa > Arthropoda > Insecta > Coleoptera > Scarabaeidae > Aphodius > Aphodius sticticus. Next base: position 40,222,490 of record OZ014511.1, read on the forward strand.
TGGCGGTGACTGATTAGTTACTTCGAAGAACAAGAACTTACTAAAGAATTGTTATAACGCTTAACGTTTAATAGCGGTGTCTACCTAATTCCGCTACGTAGCCGTTGCGGCTTATATATTTACAAGCTCTCATAATTGAAACCCAATTCTAATTTCGGCAAAGTAGTTTATTAGAATAAATTATACTTAGTAAAATTACATGTGATGGAGGTAATACAAATACGTTGCACACAACCAGAACTAAGACGAAGTCGAAAGCGACGGACAAAAACGAATATGAATTGAACCGAGCATCCAAGCGTCCAAAATATTACCGAAAACATGTTACATAAACTAAGAAATCCTCTACACTTTAAATGTACTATAGCTTCGTACGTGTATGCTGATAAACCATTTATTGCGCATATACAATCTCGCAGCAGTAATTAAAATCGTTCGTATCTACGATGTAGGTTTGATCTTCGCATAATACCTTATTAAAGTAAATGTGGTCCTTGAATTATATCTGAAAAGGGGATTTGATGTTTAGTTGAAATGAATGATCAAATATGTATAGAATATTGATATTTCGCAGTTTATGTGATTGCAAGCGATTAAGAAGATGCAGTGTGTGGTTATGTTGGGTTATGTATTGTACGTTTGACATATGGCATTTGATATCACTGTGTACCAATCAGACAAAAATGTTACTGTTTTCGGTATTACAATGTGTTAATTGTAACACCGAAAACAGTGTTACAATGTGTGCATTGTGAATGCAAAGTAGAAAATATACTATTGTGTTCAGAATGTCATCCTGATTGAAAATGTCACACAAATAATATAAGGTGCCATTTAAAATTTCACTGATTTCAAATGTTTTACTAATTTTGACATCACATAAAAGTATATAGTAAGAAAATTATCTTTAGCCGTGCTGAAGTTAAAATACCCCCCACCGTAAAATATTAAAAATAAAAGCAAGTGAACCGATTTTGCCCATTCAGAATATTGTTCTGTGTTTTGTTTGACATATTTTTGTCTTTTGACAAATGTTTGTTTTTGAAATGTGTTTTGGAACTAAGATCAAGATAAATTAAAAGTAACAGTCTACTCAGACGGCTCAGGAAGTGAGGTTATGTGTTCGCTGGTCTGTTTGCTGGAACAAAATGTATTGTTTGGAAACCATTGGTTATGATGGACTAATATAACCCTCACTAGTCCTTCGTAAGGAACGGTTTTCAAACGGTCATTTTTGTAACCGCAAACAGAGCTGATGAAAAAGAAAAAAACGTTCACTCCACCTCCAATTCACTCTTTGCAAAAAAAAGCAAATAGTCACTTTTGTCTAAAATTTGCAATAGGGTATTTGACTGTTATTGGAAAACCATCTTAGTGTGTTTATTCCGTCATTCTACTTTGTAAATGCATTTTTTGTCATTATTTCCTGAATTTTTAACAAAAATCAGCGTTAAAAATTGAATCACAAAAAGTCCCGCCAAAACGATACTTTTCTGTTGTACGTAGATCACGTGATTCTTGTGACGTCACACCATACTAGATATCCAATCGGCCGATATGGTCTGTAATCATCAGCACCGTCGCTGTTTGATATATTGCATTGTATGATGTGTTGTTTTTACAATTTATACATAAAAATGGGTTATAAATGGGTATAGTGCCACACCACAATGCACAAATACGTCAATAAAATCTCCGGATAAACTATTTGTAGCTGTTCCGCAAGATTTGAAACTGCGAAGAAAGTGGTTGGCTCGTAGAAATCCAAATGAAATAAATAGCGGCCAATACAAGTGTTTTTTTGTTGTGAAGATTACTTTGACATAAGTAAAGTAGACTAGAATAAGTTATCTATCGTGTTTTAGATCCAGGTATAATCTGACAGTTTGCGGTTAGGGCTAACATAACCTATCCAGTTATGCTTACATTGCACTTTGTACACGTTACTTAGTTCCGGAGCGTAAAAATAAGGATTATTATTAAAGGAGAATCCCACCATCAAAGCGTTAACCTTCGGTAGATTACCACTATCCGCTTTAACAAACTTGGCAGAAGCACAAGCTTAATACGATGTGACGTCACTGGAGACTGAGCCAATTGGGGTATTCCGGTGTTTTTGAAATTGTCATTTTTTACAAAGTATGGGTGCTACTGTTTGCTACTTCACAAGTAAAATATCAAACATTGTTTTAAATTAAGAGAAATCGTCGTTTGAAGTTTGAATTAGGATTGGTCTTTGTGACGTCACAAAGACCGCTCAAAGTGAGCGACTTGACAACGTTGCTATATCTAGGGTGCACGTAGTAAATTTTTGTCTTCTGTTGTGTCAACGTTTAGAATCGCTCGTTTGTTGACACCTGCTTTGGTTATTGAGGTTATATCAAACACTTGTTCAAAATGTATAAACTCCAACGCCGACATTGTTCTGTGCCGGGCTGTAACAGCAGTAGAACAGTAACTCCTGATAAGATTTTCTTTACATTGCCGACTAGCGAGATGAGAGATGTTTGGCTTCAAGTTTCAATGATTAAATCATCTCTCAAAAAAGTTACCTTTATTCGTTGTCAAACAACAGGGTCGCCAACCGTCAACTTGGCCGATCAGCTGTTCCAGAGCTGTCCGCTGTTGCCACCGCTACTAGGGATCGGTAATCATCGTGTATTTCCGAAGGTGGTCGGTGAATTCAAACGAAATGCACTTTTAATTGCAATTATCTTATAGAAAAACTAAATCAAAAAGCTCATAGCTTAACTATATGAATCCTCATAAATTGTACAATAGGTTAAACCGAATATCTGCTTAAATTTTGACATGACCGGAATACCCTATTACAGAGAGTTTTCAATCACGTGATAGGACGTGAATAAAATTCAATTTTACTTTTGGTTTTTAATAGAAATAATGCATATTTTTTTGGGAAAAATAATAACAAATAGTTTCCTTAAAGTGTAATATTTTAGGGCGACTGTACTACAATAGTATATTATTATACAAGTTTTATAAGACGTCAAATTGGCGCACGAGTTGTTTTGGGCACGACGAGCGTAGCGAGGAGTGCCCAAATGGAACGAGTGCGCCAATACGTCTTATAAAACGAGTGTAATATACTATTTTTTCTACTTTGCGCTATTAATTTTATATAAATTTAGAAATTGTGGTCACTATATCGCGGTAAATTAGAATCTAGGGTATTTTGCGGGTACCACGAGGCAGCACTGTAGTAACTGTCAACTTCGTTAAACATGAGATCGATGAGATAAAATCATGACAAAATCTAATTGTGAATAATTTTTACAATGTGTTAATTGTAACACTGAAAGCACTGTTATAATGTGTGCATTGTGAATGCAAAGTAGAAAAACCATATTTTGAATACAGTCAAATACTCTATTAATATGAATTGAAACTGATTGATTGTGTACCTTTATTTTTATGTAAATGGAATGATTAAAGAATAACGTATGATGTCAAAAATCCCAAAATACAAACTTTTAAAACTCCTTTATTTTTTTTTTTACAGGAAATCCAGTTTTTAGCTCCCTTATGTCTGGACTACTATTAATTTAATAAATACTAATATAATATTTCTTTAAAAAGCGAAAACTACTTCTGTGTTTTAGATATAAAGATTCACGTTCACGTGAGCCCGTATCAAATTCAAGATGACCGCAGGCCATGGATAAAGAAAGAGGAGAAAGCATTTAGTGACTTATTGAAACGATTGGGAGCGCCGATCGAGCGGTGCGTGCACTTTGAGAACGTCACACCTAACCTCTATAGCCACTTCGATGTGATCACTGCCTTTAAGGAAAACGACGATTCCATCGCCGCTAGTAATTGAGTATTTTCCAAAAACAAAAAAGAAAACACACACGAGACGTTGTTATGTTATTTACGTGTATTTATTGCAACACTTTGTTACTTTTAATTGTAATAAGCCTACAAAATAAAATATTTTAAAGCATCGACTCAATACTATACTTATTTTTTTAATTTATTTCTTGGTATATTATATTGATTATATTATGGATTTAAATTGTATATTTGGATAGTTGGAAGTCATTCAAGAGTCATTCGATCTAATACAACTGTAAATGTTTTGATTGGCTGATAGGATGTTGAGGTTATGTCTGCCTGGACACTTATTGTTTGTAGAGAGATTATATGAGGCCGTTATTTGCAAAACTTCCTCTTTGCTACTTGGTTTACTTTTCAGGAGCAACATAAAACGTTTTAGCGAACATCAGGGCCACCCTAACCACAGAACTAAATGGGCTATAGCCCTGGGGCGCCAACCTTTTGGGGGCGGCAATTTTTAGTGGTGTTATATTTTATGTTATTATTAGTTATTTTGGTATTAGTTGATTTTATTATAAATCTTTTCATGACAAAATCAACCAAATCTCTTCTAAATGAAATAGAAAATTGTATGTCTGCTCTTAGAAATTCCCAAGTTACTTAAATATGGAGTATCAATGAAAACATTCGGGTTTGGTTCGGTTAGCGCAAGTTTTCTATGATGTGCCAGCCTAGGTTTGCCATATTTAACTTATCAAAATATATGAGACATCTAGTAAACATGTATGAGATCATAAAAAAATATATGAGATACTGATCTATTTGATCATGGTTTCATTGTTGTTCATTGTTAATAATGATAACTGCATCTTTTGCATTGGTGTTCCAAATTTACTGTGCTTTTATTTTATATGGGCTTGTTATGAGGTGTTGTTTTTTAGAAATGTTAATTACAGTTAATTACAGTTATTACTCAATTATGAACTGTTCTTACTTATTGCTTTTTTTGTTATTTTTTAATAAACTTCAGTGTGCGCGCAAAGTAGGAAGCATGACCAAATCCCGGTTTGTTAACTACAAAAGTTCTCGAACACGTCGATTGTAAATTAAACACATATTTGTAACAAATTCAATTTCCCGTTTTGTACTTATGACGTCATCGACAAATGGCAAACTCCATATTTTTCTTGTTGCTTATGATAGATCTGTTAATTGTCTTCATGGTAGCATACAAATTGTATGACCCTACATCAGAAATTTTACGAGAAAAAGTTTAAAAATTAAGGATTTTGTTTGTGGATGAAAAGCGAATAGCAGTTTTAGGTAGATATGTTTGCAATAGGAATTGAACCATCAGCACACTACTTAGAGTCGTTGTAAATGATTGAAATATATTGTGAACAAACTTTCAGGATTTCAGGTAAACGTACAAAGTTTAAGGTTTACTATCAGATCCTTTTGAGGTTTCTAGAACATTGGGTTCAGGTTTTTGACATTTTTATCACACTTGTTCCAACAATCTTACGGGAGAGTCCGTGTTCGTACACAGTGCAACTAATTTTACCCAAAACGCATTTTCATAGTCTATTCGGAATATACATGTTCCGAAGAGTTAAAAATCAACGTGTTCGAGAATTTTGTACAATAACTAACCCTCATTTAGATTTTCTCATATTTTCATACTTTACGCGCTCAATGTCTACATACCATAAATATGAAAATAACAACTTCCACTAAAATGTTGAACAGTGTTGTTCTGATATTTAAATGGCTTAAATCCAAAACAATAACATTTACAGTAGAGAAAAAGCGGTTCAGATTTGTATAGAACCAGACGGAGACCAGCTGCTTTACTTATTAGGGATGTAAAGACGTATGTACTATATATACTATAAATTATTATGATACTTATTGCCTCCTTTAATCGATGAAAAATTTGCTTATCGAATTTTGTAACACAAAAGCTATGTTGGCAAAATTTGAGTATTTGGACTATTTTCGTACAAACTAGGCTGACAATTTATATGGAAGAATGGTTTAAAAGCCAATTTATTTCCAATTTATTCCTTATGAAGGGAATTTGTAGGAATTCCCGCAGTACAGGAACTGCTGATTTATGTTTTTCTTAATAAATAATTGACTCAAATATTGCGTCTACATTTCCTAATGTGGCCACAGCACTACGCACTGCGCATTTTTAGTAATGCCACTACAAATTATTTAGGGCAGAGCAAATAAAATTATTTGAGTAGTTTATTTATATAGAGTGACCTATTTAATAATTTAAATTCGTGTGATATCAATTTGTAAAAGAAAAAGCACGGACAACAAATATATAAGTTACTTTTGTTTTTGTTTACTATAAACGTTGGTTTTTTCATTTCGTCCTTTTTTTCGAATTTTTTATAAACATTATGTTTTTGTTTAGTATAATGATAGTGAATTGGCTTTTTCTAGTTCTGACACTTTTGAATAACTTTGTCGGTCAGCCCGCATCGTTAGCTATCTCGTGTATTTTCTTATGAAGAGGTGCGCATTAATTTTAGTAGCCCACGGGCGTCGAATATCTTACGACGGCCCTGGCGAACATGAAAATTATTATTTCGTATTATTTTATTTTGGTTGCTGTAGTTTACCATGCACTTATAATAAATTTAATGATTCTAAACCTGAAAGTATCACAGATTTTGAGAACAAAATATGATTTTGGTGCAAAGAGAGAGTTTTGCAAATAATAAAAATAGATCATTAAAGAGAGTTGTTGAATTTTTATTGAAAGATCATTATACAATAAGTAATCTGTAATTAGTATTCAAAAAAAGATTTTCAAATAAAGAAAAACTTAAAAACACCTCTTATTTATATGCCAACGCAACTTTGAAAAACTCTTCATGCAGTATGTTTTTGTAAAAGGCGAGTTCTGGTAATTGTCGCCAATTGCCACCATAATGATTAACCAGCAAACCAATAATAGATTTTTGTCGCCTTTAAGCTCTTTGCCTAGTAGTATCTTGCAAGGTTGAATGGATGAAATTGAACAGTTTTTTTTACAAATTCCTTTTGCTGTTGCGACGTTACTGGCGTAATTAATCTCGCCCTGTATTAAAACAGTATCCTCTTTTTTGTACAAAATGAAACGTTTTGCCTGGCTAAATTTGAAATGCCAGGCTCCAGGAAGCTTTACATTTTTCCTTGCTTCATTCTTCCAGTCATCTACCTTCCAGTCAACGCCAATTCTTCTGACTGTGGCGTGTCTACTTATGATGTCATCATAGTGGCTGGATTGTACAATAACAGGAGTTTTCTTTTAAATTTCTCTCTCTATAACCCAAAAGCTCGATCAGGAGGGAGAAAGGAATGTCCTACGATTGGAAATGTGATCTCAATTTTTTTAATGTTTGGGGATGATTCATTTAGAAGCCAGTACGCTAACATTGTCATCATTGCAGTGTTTTTATTTTAACCACCGCAGCCGTCGGCGAAGAAGTTAATTCTTGTGACGGAAGTAGGAATTACTATTGTATCCTATAGATACTAAAGTAATTCCTACTTTCATTAATTTGATATGTCCTAAAATTTTCTACTTTTTAAAACATACCTGAGCCCGTTTTTAACATTCCTAGAGTAGTTTTCTGATTGTCGCTCTTTCTTGCGTCCTTTTCCTTTCGGACAGGGTACAATTTCACATTGAGTATTTATCTCATTCATGCTAACAAATCGCAACAACAAAACTGCCGTTAAAAATCACAACGCACTGGAACATTGATGTTTAGACTGAAACGAATTTACTTTCCAGCGTGAAACAAAAAAAAAACCACCTGTTTGCTCTGTGAACACTAGAGCACCAAGCTATTGGTTGAGCTGTAGACAGCCAGTTTTGCAGATGAACGTTCAAAACAAACAGAGAGTTTTGCAAATAACTTACACTTTACCATCAAACTTTAGGTAATAAATAGGTTGTATCTAAAAATTCTGACAAAAGCAATCGATTCCTCATTAAATAATTATGTAACTTTGCAGAAAAACGAATTTTTGAAATTTTGGCGATTAGAGACTTTTGCAAATAAACGCCTCATATGTATGAAGTTAGGATACATCAAGTAAGAGATTAATGTTTACTTTGAGACATGTATAATATTAAAACACGGCGTTTCTATGGTTACATATCTTAACTTGAACTTGAACATTTTTCACACATCTCCAATTAAGATAACCGCCCCAAATTCAGACAGGTTGAAGAATTTTTGTTACATTTGTAACTGCAGAATTTATACTTGTGGTGCTATTGACTATGTCAAGTTTTTTTAAACAAATATTTCCTTCTAAAGATATCTGGCTATTCATTTTAAAAGAAAATTGATAATAGCTATTGATGTAATTTATATTATATTTTATACACCTCAGTGAACCTAATTCAGGCAGTGATCCTAAATCAGACACATGTGGTACATTATTCCGACAAATATAGACATTCAAGTAAATATTAAGTAAGTACGTAGGCTTTCACGGCCAGAATCATTTAGAAAATAAACTGCTTCCGGGTTATGCCGTGTGTCAAGATTTGTTAATGCTGACGTTTCGCGAGCCATGTTGCTCGCTTCTTCAAAGCTAATTGAATACTGAAGACCTACCAAGAAAGTCTCCATTTAAGTGTTTTATTCTTGTTAAATAATTGACCAAGAGCCCGTGACCGCCAGACCTTCCTCATAGTATAAAAGTGGCAAATTGCTCTGTGCATTTCCCAGACACAGGTAAAGAACGATTGGCTACTATGAAATTTCGATCATAGTGGCTTTGGCAGGTAACGGGTAGCAAATGGGTAGAAAATTGCTACCTACTTTCGTCAAAGTATAAAGCGTAATTTTTTTATATTTTCTTCGGAATAATATTAGAAATCTCATTAACCATTGCCAGACACTTACTATCGTGGCAACCCTTCGCCAGACACCCTTAAACTTTAATAAACTGTAATTGTACTTTCGTTATTTTATAAAGGCTGAATTTTATATATGTTACTTATGTAACTATTAGAAGATGTTTTCTGAGAAGCCAGACAGTTTCGACAGTTCTAACATCTTGCCAGACAAAATTGAAGGGCAGCTGTAGGTGCGAGCGCTGAGGCAACATACGTTCAACGGGTGCCAGTAAAGATAGTTATTAGGATTTATCGGATAATTTCATTATATAAAATTATTTATGACAAAAAAATAATTTTCAAAGGATTATTCAATATAATTTTCATGTTATATAAATATAAATAAATAAGAAAAAGACATCTAATACATGAATAAATAATGTTTTATAATTTCATGAATTTCAATTTGTTTTTAACATTCAATTTAGTTCAAATATCGACATTTCATTAAAATTTTATGTTTATTATGGTTATAGAGAAAGGAATTGTTTCAGTACTAAGAAATCAAATGAAAAATAGTTTAATATTATAATCATACCCATCGTGTACAATATAAAAAATATGTATTTATACTATAAGGATATTACAGGATTTAAAGAAATGTTTAATCGTTTATTACTTTTCATCGTTGTAATCGCTATCTTCGCCACTACTACAGTCCGTAGCTTGATCGTTTTCAATATCGTCTTCACTGTCAGTTTCTGTAAAAATGTAAAGAAGTTAATACAATAATTATGAATAGGTAGCTACAAATGTATGTATAATTATGTCAACCAGAAAATAATGGTTTGCGGGTACAGGAAAGCAACCAGTATCATTTTAAATAGTTTGAAGGGGATCAGCTGCCAAATTACGTCAGTGATTCACTAAAAACTCTATCATGTATTTCATTATTATTTCAAATTATACATACATTTGTAGCTATTCATAATTATTGTATTAACTTCTTTACGTTTTTACAGAAACTGACAGTGAAGACGATATTGAAAACGAATTAGGTATATCATATTTTTGATATGTTGGATTTTGAATTATTAAGTTATAATGTTATGAATTGTGTACTTTATTTACCTTTGAATTATTGATGGTTGTTAAAATTCAATTAAGTTGATTTTTTTATACATATTTCTTATTTGTTTTGAACACTGTTCAACGCGGGGGAGAATGTTAAGGTTTTATATTGAGTTTAAAACGCATTTATTTTGATTGGTTATGTTCGTATGCTTCGAGGAAGACCGGGTCTAGTTTTAGTTTTCAGTATTGTGATCGACACCAAACGTATTACATGTATATACATCACCTGTCTGTAACTTGGTTGTGAAATAAAATTGTGAAAATTATAGTCTATTCTGTCGATTAAACAATTATTTCTTCATTTATTAGATCGGTCATTTTTTATTTATATTTATATAACATGAAAACAATATTGAATAATCCTTTAAAAATTATTTTTTTTTGTCATAAATAATTCTATATAATGAAATTATCCGATAAATCCTATAAATCTTTACTCGCACCCGTTGAACGTAATGTTGCCTCAGCGCTCGCACATACAGCTGCCCCCCAATTTTGTCTGGCAAGATGTTCGAACTGTCGAAACTGTCTGGCTTTTCAGAAAACTCTTCTAATAGTCACCCAAGTAACATATATAAAATTTAGCCTTTATAAAATAACGAAAGTACAACTACAATTTATTAAAGTTTAGGGTGTCTGGCGAAGGGTTGCCACGACAGTAAGTGTCTGGCAATCGTTAATGAGATTTCTAATATTATTCCGAAGAAAATATAAAAAAAATTACGCTTTATACTTTGACGAAAGTAGGTAGCAATTTTCTACCCCTTTGCTACCCGTTACCTGCCAAAGCCACTATGATCCAAACTTCATAGTAGCCAATCGTTCTTTACCTGTGTTGGGGAAATGCGCAGAGAAATTTGCAGCTTTTATACTATGAGGAAGGTATGGTGGTCACGGGCTCTTGGTCTATAAGATTTATTATTAAGAAATGTTAAACATATATCTTTTACCATTTTTAATGACACACAGTATAAAATAAGTCCTCAGTCTTCTTCAGTCTGCCCTCTTTACCTCATCTGTATTTTAATGTTTCTTGCATTTGGAATATTAAGTGTTCTCTTTTTCTTGGCGCAGCTTTTTATTGTTCCCTTTTCGCTTACTTTCTTGTTTCTCTAGAATGATTTTCTTTTGTGCTTCCTTCTTTTTTATTAACAAATATTCTCTCCAAGCATTAGAAGAACAGTTTCTTTTTACTTTATTTGTATTTCAGGCTAGAATAATGATTTTTTTAAATGGAGATGGCATCAGTTCAACTGTTATCTCCAAAGGTGGTGTATCAATGCCAAAATCGCTACTCTCTGCTGCTAGTGTTGCACCATTCTATCTTATTTCATCATTTCCTATGATGCCTGTCGATATTCATGACGGAATTAGGGACTATTTATGATTGTAATTCCGACACCCTGTAATAATTATAGGAAGTATTGATGTCCGTAATTCCGACACTCGGAATTTGGACAAAATGCGTACAATTAATTGTAGTATAACAAACGATGTAAAATATTATATTTTCTTGTGTAAAGACAGCAATAGAGCCATATGTATTATTTCTAACCATGTACACAATTCCGACACACATGTCTGATTTACGGACGTGCTATAATTACATGTATCTAATTGCGACCCCCTAAATTTGGAAATAATAGTGGTTAAAAGAGTAGTACACCGTATTATTATGATTATTTTTTGACGTTTCTTAAAACCAATGAAATGCTTCTTTATTTGTCACAAGGGTAAGTTTCAACCAAGTATGTCATTATTATAGTGGGAATAAATCTCTTGTGATTATTCTCGGGAATAATCACTGTAGCTTTTATTTGCCTAGCAACTGTCAGATACTTGTCAAAATAATTACTTAATTGTGTCAACGCGAAATGGGTGAAAGTCATCGGTTTAGTACCTTTTCTAATGAAGAAATTACAAAAAAGATTTTAGACACTACTTCGAAAAATACTCTAATAAGTAATCAGTCTATATGGAGACAATTTAAGACCTTCACCAAAGAAAGAAATTATATTCTGGATCAATCTACTACAACAGCTACTCTGGCATTGATTTTAAAAGATTGGGCTTATAACATGAAAAGAAAAGACGGAAATGATTAAAAAGAAGCAGTAATAAAGACAATGTGGAATAAAACGGCAAAATTAGTTCAAGAACTTTACTTTAATAAGTATAACAGGTCCTTTGATCCTTTCCATGATATAGAATTCAGAAATGCTCGGAATGCAAGAGATGCAAAAAGAAAAATTTTACAAAAACATCCTGAAAAGCACAAACAATGTTCTGTGGCACTTTCTAATACAGAATTGTTGCAAATTTTTAACTATTGGGACGAAGATACACCTTGTGGATTGCAAAGAAAGTTTTTTCACGTTGCATCGTATGAACTAGCTTGGAGGGGAGGAGAAGCTACGAAATGTTTAGTTCATTATTTTAAAAAAGAAACCGACATAAAAAGGTTAAATACTGGCCGCATTGAATACAATCCCATCTTTACAAAAACTGCACAGGGTGGAGCAAAGGTGCGCTAATAGTAAATGGTTGACTCCAAACATAAATAACCCAGATATTTGCCCTGTTCGTCTTTTTGAAAAACTAATGAGTAAACGTGAAGAAAATATTAAAACCGAACGCTTGTTTCTTACTCCAAATCCGGCTTGGCAAACTCATGGTTTTTGGTATAAAAACGTTCCTGTGGGAATAAATTCCATTTCAAAATGGATGAAAGAATCCGCAGAAAAAGTAGGTCTAGACACAGTTACTAAAAAAATAACTAACCATTCTGCCAGATCAAGTGCAGTAAGTAACCTTTCAAAAGCTGGTGTAGGAGAACAAGAACTAATCAAGGTCACTGGTCATAATTCTGCAAGTTCGATTAAACCATACTTACAATTGAACCAAGAACATCATTCAAATATAATAAATAATCTTAGAGAAAATACGCAGGAGGAAACACTTAATATAACAAGCAATTCCAAATCCTCAATAAATAATGAGTCTCGAAATATTTTTAATAATTGCGTTTTTCATTGTACTAATTTAAATTGTTAATTCTTTTAATATATTCACAATGTGTCAACGATATTTTCATATATTGTAAGTAATAATTAATTAAATTAAATTTTTCAATAATTTTATTATAGTTTTATTGATCTTTTTTATTGTAAAAATTTGTGAATCAAAAAATCTAGTCAAATTTAACTCGAGAGTTCCATAAATTAGAAAATAATTTGACAGATTTTGTTCAAACTTGTTGCCATTTGGCAACAGCCACTCGAGCCCTGCGGGCTCTCGTGACTATTGCCTGGGAACAAGTTTTCAAACAATCTGTCAAATTATTTTCAATTTATGCTCACTCTCTTGTTATATTATTACTGAAAATATAATGAATTTTTAGTCAGCCTAAATAGATATTATTAGAATGTTCTTAATTACTGCTATCCTATAGCGATTTAAAAGAAGTTGAATTGCAGTTACCTTATGAGGAAAAAATCAACTTTTAGCATAACACTCAATTATCAAGATCAGGCAAACTTCTAGGTTATATTACTGACCGTAATGTCAAATCAACAAACCGGATTTCCTAAAATATTGTTCATTGTTGTAGAATTCTTATTTTATCCAACAACAGAAATCTGACGGAATTTAGGACAGTGTCTGAATTTGGGACGTTTACCTTATTACATAAAAACTGAAGATATTTTTGAAAAATCAGTAATTCATTTATTTCTCTTTTTGTAACTGGATCCCAGGATATATAGTAATATAACAACGCACTAACAACGTTATGGCTTGTTTTTTACACTGCCTATTTCATTTTAAATTGTTCATTTATTTCATTAAAAGTGAAAAAATATATTTGATGTCTATTGTGTGAGGTAATAGCTCGAGTTATTTATAAAAAGGTTAATGATCTGTTCTTTATTTTAGGAAGAGCATTTTTTAGGTTTCTTTTGACGTTTCTAATGCAGCATCTGTCACTGAAATGGCGCACTTAAGAAACAAATTTTCTTGTAGAGCCAAAAGTTTTAAGGTACAGAAAAACATACACAATTTAAATCAGAAGTTTGTGTAGTCTATAGAAGAAAACTACAGCAGTATTAGAAATAAATAATAAATTCAATAAATAATAAATCCATTATTACACCAGCTACAGTTTTAATAATAGGGTATTTGACCATTCTTGGAAAACCATCTTAGTGTGTTTATTCCTTGACTCTACATTGTAAATTCATTATTTTTCGTAATTATTCCCTCAATATTTCATAAAAATCAGCGTTAAAACTTGAATCACAAAAAGTCCCGCCAAAACGATACTTTCTGTTCTGTGACGTCACCCGATAGTAGATGTCAAATCGGCCCATATGGTCTGTCAGCATCGGCATCGTCGCCGTTTGGTAATTGTGTTGTATGATGTTGTACATAAAAATGGGTTATAAATGGTGTATAAATCCACAATGCAGAAATACGTCAACAAAAACTCCAGATAAACTATTTGTAGCTGTTCCGCAAGATTTGAAACTGCGAAGAAAGTGGTTGGCTCGTAGAAATCCAAATGAAATAAATAACGGTCAATACAAGTGTTTTTGTTGTGAAGATTACTTCGACATAAGTAAAACTGACTAGAATAAGTTATCTATCGTATTTTCGAACCAGGTATTATCTGATCTGACAGCTTAAGGTTAGGGCTATCCTAACCTACAAAGTTATGCTTACATGGCACTTCAGTGTTATTAAATTCAAACGGGAGATTATGGTTTTTAATAGAAATAATGCATATTTTTTTTGAAATGTAATAACAAATAGTTTTCTTAAACTGCAATCTATTAGGATGACTATAATACAAGCCATATTTTTTACAGTCGACACATTTTTAAGCATAATAAAATCTGTCTTCTCTTGTCAAGTATCTATGGAATATTTTCCTACATTCCCAATAAAACAATAGCCAATAAATTACGTATGATTTAATTTTCGATTCATCCTCAATTTTATTCATAACCTCTAGTCACTTGTTCAGGTATTCGCGATTCTTTTTATCTTACGGTTTGGTGATATTGGCTGTCATTGTTTTATGAAGTTCCTGTTCGCATTCTGCTTGCTAAGGATTATATGACGATAATGTGTAAGTTGAAGATATGCTGTGTTTACAAACTTGCTGCATTTCTATTCGTGATCATATTATGATAAAACTGCTAAAGCAATTTTTTATATTCAACACTGACTGAGCAGTTGTAATGGTCAAACAGTAAGTACATTCTTTCTTTATGGTCTAATAGTCCAGTATTCAAAATTATACCACTAAAACCATGGTTTTGTACCATCATTTCAACTATTTATTCTTTTGTTATACGTTTTATTTGTCTGGTATTTTCTCAACAAATTTTTTTTGCCTACAATCGTCAATGGTTTGTGTTTTTTTACACTGTTCTGTCAATATCATTAGCATACAATGCATGTTAAAAGTCGCGCTGTTTTTTTTTTTCACTTGCTGCACATGTTGATATAATTAACTTTTAAAAAGGTTCCTCACCACATGTTGGTTGTATACTGTCTACAGACATCCACATTTTGACGAGGCTTATATTTTGCCTCCGATTGAGTTTCTTATATGTATTTCTTGTGTGATGTTGTGAAACAAACGAACGGTGCAAAAGTGTTATTGCGTGTTGTTAATGATAAATAATTGTGATAGAAATTATGTTCATTTAGTAATGAGTGCTTCAATGTAACCACACGGAATGTAAGTACTATTTCTATGTCATTTCTGTCTTTTTGTATGGTAAAACTAATCATAATTAAAGAACTAAAGTAAAAAAATGAATATCCCATAGACTCTACACAAAGGAAACATAATAAAAAAGGGAATCCACTCCTTGTAAATGTGGTTATATATATATATATATATATATATATATATATATATATATATATATATATATATAGATATACATTTAAATGGAAACTACTCTAATTGCTATTCCCATCGACCAATAATAAATCATGTATTTTTAAGTTGTTTTGTATGTGTATTGCTTCTCACGTAAGTCCTTGAATACCTATGTTTAATTCATAAATGGTGATTTGTCTTATCTGTAATGTAAATTTAACTTTATCTAGGCCAGTCTCCGTTGGTCCAAACGTAACAACCATATTGAAAAAGAAAACATTTTTTTGACACAGTAATCGTTACATCAGAATATATAAAAGTGAAGTTACAAAAGTTATTTTAGAATGTCTGGTATGTTTATCTAATAAAATTCGAAAATGTATGAATAATTATTATTATTAGAATCATATATTTGCCATAATTACTTTTACCTACGACCGTATGTGTAAATGTCCCTTACGTCACGGACTACTTAGCTCGTATATCGCTTATAACATACGTGTGCCTTTGGCTGTGCGTTTGTGTTTTTAACGCACGACCTAATGTCATAATGACAGATGTCGCGCGAATATTTTGATTATTTATTTGTAATTTTTGATACAATTTATATTTATTGAAATTTTCGGTCGTAAGTAAGTGCAATACTCGAGCTGTAACATATTATTACTTGCACGTGATAATTTATGTTGAATTTGTACTGAAATTTTCGATCGACACTTCAGACAAAGTTCTCCGTAGTTGCAATAGATGTCGCGCGAATACATTGATTGGTTAACCGTCAAATATTCTTACCTGTATGTGTTTGTCATTTTTGATACAATTTATTGAAATTGTCGGTCGTAGGTAAAATTATGTACAATACTCGAGCTGTAACGCATATTACATACTCGTGGAAAATAACAAAACTCGCCGCTTCGCGGCTCGTATGTTAAATTTCCACTCGTACGTAATATGCTAGTTACTGCTCTTGTAATGTAATATACTATTACGTTGACACATGAATGTTTTTACTTTATCATACGTAGTATGTAAAGTATCGTAATCGTGCCAAAAGAAAAATTGAGATTTTAGCGGAAATATGTCTTTTTGGATCCCCTGAACATTTTTGACCAAGGTACAAAAAAATGTCTGTGTGTGTGGATGTGTGTGTGTGTGTGTGTGTACTCGTTTTTGTGGCGACGATTCCTGAGAAACTACTAAAGGTATCGGGACGAAACTTCATATTTAAAAGTTTCATAACCAAACTTAGAGCTGAAAAGCTTTCTGCTGAAAAGAGTCCAAAGGAACTGGTGGTTTACTCATAGCATTTTTCGAAGATTTTGCAAATGAGCCGGTATTTGTGTAATGTCGTCAAAATAGTTAAATAATAAATTAAAGGAGAGGAAATTTTCTATAATTTATGTATATGACATTTTTTGGTAGAATTTATAGTTTAGCTGCATGAGCAAATTCTATTTCATCGAGATCGGTCGTACTGCTTTAAAACTAGTAGCCAGGATATGTCAGATTTTTTGATTCTAATGACAGTAGCTAGTGTCAAACGCTAATGTTTTGAAAATACTACTGTCAATATAGGCTGCGTTCGGATATTGAACACCGTTACACTTTTACACCCAATAACACGTAAGTGTCATTTGGACGGTGTACCTGGTGTCAACGGAGTACAATATCCGAACGCAGCTTTAATCGAGATATCTGTCTAGTTCTACTAGTTTTATTTTAATGCAGACATAGCCGATCTCGATCAAATAGAATCTCATGCAGTTAACTATTAATTTTATATATAGTATGATAAAGTCATGTGCCTGGCCACATCACGTTTTTTGTTATTGAATGGTCACTGACAACCCAAAGCAAATCGTCCATCTATTATCAATATTTCTTTTAGTCTGACTTCTGGTAACCACAAACCAACAATTTTATTTCTATCACGTCTGCTTCACAATAAATATACAGTGTGTCTCAAGGGACAGTGGATTGTATGGGTACTTTTGTTATTATTAGAGATACAAAGTCGGTTAAATGGGCAAAGCAGTGCATATTTATGTGCTCTTTCATAATCTGTTCAGAAAACAGTTGAATTCCAAATAGTTTCCAAGCTATTTTGAAAAAACAAAAAAATTTAGCTTTTTAATTACGGTCATAACTTCGTTATTTGTGATCCCATCAAAAAAGCGTGCCAATGAATTCGTCAGAAACAAACGAAACTTTTGTTTTTCTTATGGACGCCATATTGGTTTTATACATGTTTGGATTCAGAATTTTTTTTTGAGTAATTTGGTATGCCACGTGCCATATTTAGAACACAATAAGCCAACAAAATTGAAGTTTTTTTTACTATCTGAAAATCGCATGGTGCCATGAAAAGCACATTTGGGTGATACAGTATTTATGTGTCCATAGTCAAGTTACAGTAAAATTTTGGAATGTATTTATTTGTACTAACTCCACAACATAAAAAAGTAACAACATTTTAACAAACTAAATAATGTTTCCAAAAATGTCGCTATTTTCGTGGAGGCATTTTTCACAGCATTCCGTAATACGGTGACCTTACCGAGGGTTCTTCTGTCAATCGAATTGAAAGCGGCGATGACGGTGTCACGTAACTCCCCAACGTTTTAAAAATTATAAACACCATACACCTTATTTTTTCACTCCATAGATAGTCACTCCATAGATAAAAATCACAAGGGGTAAGATCCGGCAATCTTGGTGGTCATGATACTTCTGAATAGGTAGCAATTACTCTCCGTTTATGTCTTATATTTAAATAGTATAAAAAATAACTAAAAACAGTGTAAGCGATTTTCTGATTTTTTTTTCAAAATTAAAAAAAAATCATTTTGAAATAATCACAATTAAACTTTTAATTTTTAATTAAGGAAAAAATCCCCCACAAGCTCTATTGTATTGTATATCAACTCATGGATATACAACATGAAAGCTCATGGAAAAGGCTATAAAATGGCACCTATACCACCCCTTTTCAAGTTCAAATTGAGTTCGTTAACAAATTCAAGTTGACATTAAATAATTTAATTGTCAATTTAACAAATTAACATCTTAAAGCAACCCTTCCAGGTTCTCATAATGCCTTTTATAAAAAAAAGTTGACGCCGTAAACTCAAAAATACAAATTTCCGCTGTTTATAATTTTAACGGGATTGGCGCAATCTTGCAAATGATCCCGAGGTTTCAAAAAGAACGGCGTATAGATGGGTGAAAAACCAAGACCAACATCGTCGTTTTTTTTTGAAAATGAAGTTTAAAGAAATCCAACGATAACTCTCGGGTAATCAAAAGAAAAGATTTTACAATCATATAAAATTAATGCCACTAAAGAATGTATTCGTCAACACCTCGACGGTCTTATGTATACAATAAAAGAAGTACGTCGAGAGCCAGAAAGAGGAGCCAACACTATAGACAATAAAACAAAAAGGTTAGAATATGTAAGATTACTTAATCTTCAAGCAGGCAATTTGGCAATAATTTATCTTGACGTAACTAATTTTATATGTTTATTTCGCGGACGCAAGAAAGGAAGTCGATGTACATTTGTAGCAGCCGGTAGGCGAGGCGCAAATATACATCTTATTGGATGCATAGGTATTTCTGGTCTAATACATTATGACCTAAGACGGGGATTATTTAAAAAAAAACAGAAGCAAACGAATTTGTGAAACAATGTTTGAGAAACGCTCAAAATATATACCAAGAACCAGTAGTTATGGTTAGAGATAATGCACCTTGTCATTCTTCTATCCATCATTTCCACGTTTGACAGAAACACAGACGGCGAGACATTTTGCACCTCTCTTTAGTTTCATTGGGGGACAAACAAAGCAAAAGCGCCTTAAGAGATCATGTATTTCTGGCTTTCTAAATCAGCTTAAAATAAACCAATTGCTACGAAAATGAGCCAGCTTCGATTTTTTTCTGCGTGTCTGGACATTATTGAATGTTTTGAAGCTAATTTTGGAATATTTCACGGTGAGTATTATACAAAACGATGTTAAAAAGTGACTTTTTATAAACCTGCGAAAAACACGCATTTGAAACGCGTGTTTTTCGCAGGTTTATTATGGAAAATATTCAATGTAGTGAGCATTTTAAACAACTAGGACATGCTTATTGTTATCAAATTCAACTTACACATCGCCAATATTGACTTTGTTGTATGGTCCAAAAACGAACTTTTTCTGCATCGATTTTTTAGAGACGATCTATTCTGGGATTTTACATTTGTTTGCAGTATCACAAAACAATTGTCTTACGTGAAATTTTATGTAAAGAAGCCTGAAGGCAAGACAGTAGTCGCGGTAGATGAATAAATCAATAAAACAATGATTGTAAATTAATATATTTATTATTTAAAAAATCTGAAATGCATGTAGAATATAAGTAGAATAATGTGATAAGTACAATATTACACTTTATTTCCTGATTTTGACAGTTTTTGCACGAACGTCATGCAGGGCACTCGCTTTTTTCGTACCGAACACAGGACGGTCTGATTAACTGTCATTTTGTCACACTTAAATTTTGTTCTACCATACCACTGCTTGGTTACAACCAATGCTTTGACGTTTATTCAAGCCAATATGCTTGATAACAAGTAATCGCTCGCTTTTGGTATTGAGACTCGAATTTTTACCGAACAAATGCGAGCCATCACGAAAAACCGAGTGTTTGGTTCGGAAAGAAACGATATTTACCTAGCTCGACATTCGAGACTTGAAGTTTTAGTTAACTCGAACAGCCCTACGTGGCACCCAATCGGGATGGCCATCATTTCGAGCACTCTTCGAGCTGGTTTACCTTAAGATGACACATCATAAACAAATATTTCACATTATATTTCATATAACTCTTACCTGCAATAAAATGCATACTGCAAACCCTCCAATTTTGTAGTTGGCGTTCAGAGAAGTTTGGATCTCTCTTAATCGCCTATAGCTATCGTTCCCTTCTAAAATGCGACAACAAACTGTTGGCATAATTGGCTTGAGGACTTTCGGTAGTAATATGAAAGGAATTCCTTATCTCGATGGCTTTTCGACCTGCAGTTAGCTACAAATTTTGCCCGTTTTAAAACTAAAACTAAAGCAAAAACACGCGTTTGAGACATAACCTCATTTTCGAAGTCACTTTTTAACATCGTTTTGAATAATATTCACCGTGAAATATTCCAAAAGCAGCTTCAAAACTTATTCAATAAGGTCCACACACCCAGAAAAAAATCCTAGCTGAATCACTTTCGCACCAAATGGTTTATTTTAAGCTGATTTAGAAAGCCAGAAATACATGATCTCTTATGGCGGTTTTGCTTTGTTTGCCCCCCAATGAAATTAAAGAGAGATGAAAGATGTCACGCCGTCTCTGTTTCTGTCAAACGTGGAAATGATGGATTGAAGAAGTTTTTGCAGAAGAGGAATTTTTTCACCATAGATTAATAAGACTAAGTCCATACAGTCCCATGTTAAATCCGATTGAGCGTTATTGAGAGTTATTGTTTTAAAATATAGTATAAATAACATTATTTACTTAGTTCTATTTTGTCGTACAATACTGCTAATTTAAAATTATTTAATGACAACTTGAATTTGTTAATTTAAATTTGTTAATTGTTATTTTGATTTTGTTAATTGTCATTTTGATTTATTGGTGCCAATTTGATTTTGATTAGTGGCAATTTGATTTTGATTAGTGCCAATTTAAAGTTTAAAAGGTATAGATTAATATATTTTAAAATTTTGCAGACCCATAATTCCAAAATAACATAAAATTTGGTATTTTTCTATAAATACATGAGGACAACAATTGTACAAAATTTCATCAAAATCCAAGGTGGCCAGGAATACAAATGTGTTGGTTTGACATAAAATTACCCATATGTAATCATTGTAATCACTTAATGAACAAAATTAACGAATACCTAACCTTACAAATGTTTGTTGATATTCGGATCCTCTGATCAAAGCCTACTGTTTACATATCACCAAATTAATGAATAGGTACCGTAGCGTTCACTATTTTGGAGAGCACAATATTTACATCGACTTCAAGAGGTGATAATGTGTTTGCTTACATGTAAACATATACCGGAGAAGTCTTTAAAAAAAGATTATTTATACGTATAGTCAATGAAGCCAACAAAATCATCAAATTCCTGAGAACCAATTTTAACGAGTTTTGTTGATAGGGTTTAATAAAATACGTTTTTAAATGCTTTTTCTTGTGATGTTTTGTTTCAAAATTGAATCTAAACTACAAAAAGGTGGATTTCTTCCAAACCCCCCAAATTTCCAATTAGTATTATTGACACAATTCTGCATGATGCGTTATGAATGAAGTTTCTAGCAGCCCTTCTAGTACGACCAATAGAATTCGCTCGAACAGACCCTTTTGTGTGTAGGGCAGCTGTTTTATTCCCGTCTTTCTCGCATGTTTACCTTCCTGCTCTAATATTAGGGCCTTCCACTTTCAGTGTTCGTCAGTTATTCCATAGCATGGGTTGAAAGTGACGCGTAATAGTGACTTCCACTACAATAGGGATATTCCTTGTATAAGGTTAGTAACGCATCTTACAATGCGATTTTTAAATCGCAATTTTTGCATCAAGTAATTTCTTGTGATGTGTTTGATGTCGAGATGTTTCGTATTTCGTTATGACGCCGTAAAAATGTGATGTAATGGTGTGTGTATGTGTGGTAAATCTGATGTATATTAGAGGGCCATGTGCTACGTCGTGTTTATCTCCGTTGTTTTTGTTACATATTAATTTATGCTGTAGTTATATTTCAACAAGTCTTGCCTAATAGCTAATAGGTTTAAAAAATTGATTTTCGTTTGGTTATTTTATGAATAATAAATTATTTTATTTCGTTCATTTTAATTTTGGTATGTTGGAGAAAGTGCATTGTTAAAACCAACAAATTTCTATTTGCTGTGGGGCCAGTGTTAATCATCAAGTAATTAGCTATTAGAAAAGCCGGCTGTGGTCGTGGACTACTAGATACAAGAAAAATTAAAAGCCCTTTTGACGGCAATTTCATTTCAATTTCAAGACCCCGCTGCTTATTAATTGTTACTTGACTCACACCAATATTGTATTAGATCATTCTTAGAACACATTTTTTCTAACTATCCCATGACAATACTGGTCCTCCTTATACAATATCGTTTTCAGTTCACTTCCGGTTTTACCGGAAGTTAGAACCGGGAGTTGCATGATCCCGTTCTAAGTGAATAATTATAATAAGAATTTTTTTTAATTAATGAAAAAACATGAAAAAATTGTACCTGCCAACCGGTCCGGCGCGTGATATTTTTCTTGTGTGCGAAACAAATTCTGGCGCCCAATCCACCGGTTTTGTGGCACGATTAAAATACTCACCTTGATGTCACACAATAACGTAAAACCCCCTTAAAAACATCAGTATGTTTGTATAAGTTTTTATTCCATGGCGTGCACTGAAAAAAATTTTGATGTGAATTTACAGTAGGAATAGTAGGTTTTTTTTTGCCCTGCGACAATCAGTGTAATTTTACATCTCAATTGTATTTTTACATTGTCATTGTATATTTACACTGTGATTTTACAAGAATTTGGCTGAAATATTACACCGATTTTAATGTAATTTTAAGTGATATATGGGACAATGGGTAATATTAGAACATCAATTTAAATGTAATTTTAAACGAAATATTAGGTAATGCGTAATAATTTTGCATCTATTTCAGTGTAAAATTCAATGAAATATGCAGTATTTTTGATTTGTATAATTTTATTCTGATCTTGAGTAGATAGATATTAACATTATCTATAATATAATACAAAAAAAAACAGTAACATCATGCACACATTCAAACGTTACAATAGTACGGCCAAACAAAATGGTATACATAAAATTACTTGTAAAAAATAAATATGTAGACGTACATACAAGTATAAAATAGTTTGAGGGACATAAAAATACATTAAAACTACAGAGAAGCAATGAATAAATACTTAGCGTACGCAAATACTTAAACATAGAAAACACACGGATAAATATATATATGCACTTCGGTCAACCATGAACATACATACTCGTTCACTCTTTTTCTGACAAACACACTTGGTGCAAGATGTTCCGCATCTGTATCTGTAAGAACAAGGAAACATATTAGGCAGACACAAAAAAGTTAACCTAAAAAGAAGATTGCACATTATCGTTCTGTTGGTTTAAAACCCTTCAATCTTATAAACAATTTTCACAAAGAAACGTAGAAGACTGTACTTACAGCTTTCATCCAGGTATGGCGTTAACGTTAAGACATCAATTTCTAATGGCTAATTGTCGTGGTTGGTGATCTACAAAGGCAATACAATTGTTCAGCAGTGTGACATGGTATTTTAACCTACACCTACATGGTATCTAGATAAGTTTTAGTTCACTGTATCATTGTTACATTTCGGAGACAGAAACACAACGCGCCCAACTACATATTGCACTCGATAGTATGCGTGCCGGCGTTCGTTTGCAAAACAGCTGATCAAACGTAGCGCATGCGTCTGGGCGTTACAATATCAACAAACCCGCTATTATAATAGTAAAATCACAACATACGTTGTAATTTTACGAATTTAAGGTATATTTCCATTGTATTTTTACTAAAAGATCTTTGTAATTGAAATAAAGCAGCAATATCGCTGTAATAGTACACAGACTTGTAAAAATAATAGGAATTACGTGCAATTTTTATACTTACCACATTTCTATTGTAATTTTCGCAATGATTTATGTGTAATTTTACAGCCATTTTTCTCAGTGTGGTTGTAACTTCGGAATTTTGCTGTTTAAAAAAGCAAGGCTGTGCTAGAAAAACTACCATCAAAATTTTGACAAAAAACTTATTTAGACCTTCTACTTCATAGTACAGTAGAGCGTCGATAATCCGAACTAATTGGAACCGAAGAGGATTCGGATTATCAAATTGTTCGGATTATCAAATATTGCAGCTAAATACTAGAAACTACGAGTATTGGATAGAAGTTGAATCTTAATAAAACCAACACCATTCGATTCCGCTCTTTTTAAACTATAGGAATGTCAAAAAGTCAAAATAGAAAGATATCGAAAAGATATCGAAGGGATATCGAAGAGATATCGAAGGGATATCGAAGAGATATCGAAGGGATATCGAAGAGATATCGAAGAGATATGGATATCAAAGGGATATCTAAAGGATTTATTTATTGATTATTTATGATTTATTATGATTTATTATTCATTTCTTATTTATTTAACGAATTGGGAAAGTAATTCGGATTATTAAATATTGCAGCTAAGTAGTGGAAAATACGTGTATTGGATAGTAGAAAACAAAAGCAACATTTTTCTGTAAACAGGAACCGACAAAAATGGATTTTCCCTAGGTTACTCAGTGATTTATTTTATTATTATTTTTTTAAACGTTCGGATTAGCGAACGTTCGGATTACCGAGGTTCGGATTATCGATGCTCTACTGTACTAGATTTTAATATTTTTCTAAAATTAAAAATACCAAGTTGGCATGTCACAATTTCTACATACAGGGTTAGCCAAAATTACGGGAACACCTAAATTATTCTTCAACCGTACGAAATTTCCAAACATTTTTCAAACAAAAGTTTTTTGGCTTTAAACATGCTATCTTTTAAATTTATTTTCAATATACAGGGTGTTCAATTTATTATAGAAACTTGGTAACATTTCCTTTTTTAAATAGAACACCCTATATATTATTACATTTTTTAATTGTTAGATTAATTCTAAGAATTTTTTATACGAATCATTTTTTTTATAAAATGCTTTATTTTTTAATTAGAACCTAATAACCAAAAATAGTCAAAACTACCGGAACACCTAAATAATTCTCCAACCGCAAACAAATTCGAAAAAATTTTCTAATTTCGACCTTTCGTTTAAATATAGTTTTAATATACAGTGTGTTCGTTTTATTATGGAAATTTGCACATTCCATTTTCTAATAGAAAACCCTGTAAATTTTTATTTTTTTAATTATTCAATTTTGGTTAAGGGTCGGTGCGAAACGAAAAAAAAACGCGTTTTTAATAAGTTGGTAATATACTACCAACTGCACTATCCACGGGGACCTTGAAACGATTATCGTCCCTTTTTACCGTTCATTGTAATTGTTTATTCCCAAATCTTTTGCGTTCACGTAATGAGACAGAACCTATCTAAACTGTAAATACAGAACCAATTTGTAGTGACAATTTGCACGACGAGATGGCGCCAAGTGTCAACAAGCACGATTACAGTACATTATTTATGTGATTAATGTACAAGACGCGTTAATTACAATTTATTTTAGTATGGTTGTATATACCATTCGGTTTAGGAGAGCATGGGTGTTAAAATCTCTATTTTATCTCCATTGTATCTATTTTATGCGGTTATTTGATACTTAAACATCATCAATAAATAGAGATAATTGAAATGAGATATTCATTAACAATCTTGCCAATTCAGATATTAATTTAATTGTCTCTTACGACCGCCTTGTACTTTTTTATTTTACATGATTTCTGTGTGGTCAGCTTAATCGGTTGCCGACCGTTAAAGTAAAAGTTCCTGAGTATTGATTAATTGCTTATAAGTATATAACATAGTATATAACATAGTGTTGTTAGAAAAGGCAAATTTCCATAATAAAATAAACGTCCTGTATATTATAAATATATTTGAATGAGAGGTTGTTTAAACCCAAAAAGCTTTTATTTGAAAATTTTTTGATTTTTTTACACTTGGAGAATTATTAAGTTGTTCCGGTAATTTTGACTATTTTTGGTTTATAGTTAATATAATAGTATTAATAATTAATATAAAATAATACATTGTATAAAAATATGATTCCTATAAAAAAATCTTAGAATTAATCTCAGAATTAAAAAATCTGATGTGGCCAGGCACATGACTTTATCATACTAAATATAAAATTAATAGTTTAGCTGCATGAGATTCTATTTGATCGAGATCGGCTATGTCTGCATTAAAATAAAACTAGTAGAACTAGACAGATATGTCGAATAAAGCTGCGGTCGGATATTGTACTCCGCTGACACAGGGTACACTATCCAAATAACACTTACGTGTTATTGGGTGTAAAAAGTGTACGGTATACTATATCCGAACGCAGCTTATATTGACAGTAGGTTGTCAAAACATTTGCGTTTGACACTACATACTGTCATTAGAATCATATCTGACATATAATCTGACATATCCTGGCTACTAGTTTTAAAGGAGTACGACCGATCTCGATGAAATAGAATTTGGTCATGCAGCTAAACTATTGATTGTACCAAAAAATGTCATAGTGATAAATTATTCAGAATTTCATCTTCTTTAATTTATTATTTAACTATTTCGACGAAATTCCAGAAATGGCGGCTTATTTACAAAATGTTTCAAAAATGCTAAGACTAAACCTGCAGTTCCTTTGGACCATTTTCAACAGAAAGCTTTTCAGCTCTAAGTTTGGTTATGAAACTTCTAAATATGAAGTTTCGTCCCGATACCTTTAGTAGTTTCTCCGGAATCGTCGCCACAAAAACGGGTACACACATCCACACATACACACACACACACACACACACACACACACACACACACACACACACACACACACACACACACACACACACACACACACACACACACACACACACACAGACAGACATTTTTTTGTACCTTGGTCAAAAATGTTCAGGGGACCCAAAAAGACATATTTCCGCTAAAATCTCAAAAAAATTTTTTGGCACGATTACAATACTTTACATACTGCGTATGATAAAGTAAAAATTTAATAATACATGGGGTTTTCTATTTAAAAAAGGATAGGTTACCGAATTGCTATAATAAAAAGAACACTCTGTATATTGAAATTATAGTTAGACGATAGCTTGTTTAAAGCCAAAAAGTTTTTGTTTGAACAATTTTTTGATATTTCTTACGATTGGAGAATTATTTAGGCTAACCCTGTATAATTAGGAAAATGTTTGAAAGGAAAGCTGATAGGAAAAAAAAAGATGAAAGGAAAATGTTTGTTTGACATTGTCAGGTAGTACTTTGATTTGAACTCCCGTTATTGTCATTAATGTCTTTGACAAGATTATTTTCTTATTTATATGCTTATTGTAGCTACTACACATGATGAAATCAATATAATAGTAGCTAGCCTAAATTTCACATAAGAACTAGAATTATTTATTAACTTTATTTGAATAGAAACTTTACACTAGGGTCATTCCGCGAATTTTTAATTTTAGGTTACCGAAACCAAGAGATCGCTGTGCTGGTAACGACCGTCACGACTATTTAAATAGGTTTTTCATAAAACTTATCAGTTTGAACATCTATCTACAATTCTAACAGATGAGTCGTCTTTTTGTTATAATGTTGCATTAAAATAATAATAAAAGCCCCCATTGCTTTTGTATAGTCGTTAAACGGGCGTGACGGGTGTGACACGTTACTGCGGAATAACCCACAACTAGGAGTTTGGCATTTTTGAAAAATCACGATTAAAATTTGTTCCCTCTGTGTACCTCAATCCGTGGAGATATACTGTATATTTATGTGTAAGGAACACATCCAGCTTTAATTTTTAAAATTTCTCTGGTAGTTTGTCATTTTTATTTGACTGGGCAATCGCCTTTTCAACTGAAATAATTGCCCTAACTGTTCTATTTTTCCTGGCCCATTTACGCCATTTTTAAATTTGGAAAAGTTTCTATTGCTCATAGCCCAGGCGCCACTTGTCTTTTTCCCTATGCAATAATAAAAGACTTCTGTTTTCTTTTGCTGTGCTAACAATGGTTTTGAATCATCATAGTATTCCATTTCCTGGCGTTCCATTTTGTACGGTCAGTCACCTGCCTGTATTTGTCTAAAAGGTTTTATCTTGACTTTTGTCAACCTGGCAAAGCTTTAACATTTTCTCGTATAGGTTCCAGCATCATTTTGATCGTAAATTTTATCTGCTACAACGTGGTATGTTTAGTTTTGCGATTAGGTGATTCGAGGAAAGAAGGTTTATAATCTGACAGGCACAATTTTTAAATGGTTTTTAATTAATTACATAGTTTCCTATTGAGAGTAAACATTTTAAAACGTTACTACTGAAACCATAAGATTGGTTTCAGTTTCATCAACTGCATCTTCAACGCATCTTCCGAATACAACGTATATCAAAAATGTAGAATGAGTGACTATTTATTGTTATTTTCGAAGTATGTTCCTACTTTTCCGTGTCTTGCACGTGAAATAGGCGGGAACTGAAAGATAAAATATTACGTTGAAGATCTTCTGTATTGTGAATATATTTACCCAGTGTTAACAGATGATTAGATAAGACACTAAATCCTCCCATTGGGTAAATATTTCTAACCTTTGGGAGGTAGAAAGATATATTTAGCACAAAATATTTATTACAGAATTCAGAGTAAAAAGTGTGTTGGAGAAGACGTAGACCAATTTATAACATTATCAAACTTAAGTTGCGATGAGCAGGCACTCTAACTTGATTCTGAAGGTAACTAACAATAACAATATTAATTCTGATTATAGTGTATATTTTTTATTACATATTTATTGGTTAGTTTACTATTCTAAAATAAATGCCAAACAATTTGTCAAAAAGGCTGTTTTTTCTTGGATAGACAAGGGAAAAATAAGTTTTTTGTTTGTTTTTGATTAACAAACATTTATAAAACAAACAGATTTCATAAAAATCTTTTCTGCTATGACTTCACTATTCATACTCAACAGCTTCATTAGTACTGAAAGTGCGTATCTCTAACAAAACCGAATTCGTATAAATGTTGATAATACAAGCTTCCGTTACTCATTGAAATTTCCGCCTTTTATGCGACAACTCTGAAGCCATTTCAATATTTTTATAACCGCATTACTCACGTCAACATCACTGTGAAAATGTGCATTTCTACAGTAAGTCTAATTTATTGTTAATTCATTTTTATTCTGTTCACTGTATATACTGCCCAACAAAATGTTGTTGTTTTTTTTCTATTAGGTAATAAGTTATTTATTATTTGCAGATGATTATTGCAAATAATAATTACAGGGCCTATTGAGTCCTATCAATAATATGTATATAGAATAAAACAAAGAACACGACTGTGGCATCATTTTTTTAACACTACATTTATATTTAAGTGAAGTAATTATGATTAACATCAGAGTTGAAATAGTTGACTAATTTAGATCGATAACATGTCGAAGAATATGCCTATCATTTGATACCAATATTCATTGCGAAACATCTATTACTAATGATGCTATTAAAATTTGTAATACACGGTAAAATTGAGGCCCGATTTTACAAATGTGAGTTACCTGTAACTCCGGGGCTCAATTGCAATATTTTAGCATTGTTAAACGGTCTTTTTTTGAAAAACTTACGCTGTCAATCATTGTTTAGCTTCGACACAACTGATCTAATATATAATAGGCTTGATATTATATGCAGTGTTATCATTGTGTTATTTCTACTTTTGCGTTCGTTATAAACTCATAACGAAACCGCTGTCGGTGTCGTTATGAAAGCACTAGATCACTAACTTAGTAACTTTTAGTTTTCCAAGATTGGTGAGCTTCATGTCAAGTGTCAAATAATGCTGATATCTCAATCGCTTTTGGCTCGCCTCAATCGTATTTGACAGTTTTACCACAACTACCAACTGTTGAAGCTAAAACTACTCTAGATATTGCAAGATGACAGTCGAAATTTTCGAAATTTATATATAATTAATGTCGCAAAGTAGAAAAAATAGTATATAACGCCCGTTATATAAGACGTATTGGCGCACTAGTCGCATTTGGGTACTCCTCGTGTACCAATTTTCGTTTTATAAAACCTGTATTATAATATACAATATTAGTACTTTGCGTTCGTTATAAGGTCATAACGAAACCGCTTTCGGTGTCGTTATGAAAACACAAGAGAATTATGTTTTAGTAACTTTTAGTTTTCCTAGATTGGTAATGTTGTTGCTAAGCGTCAAATAATACTTCACACAACCGCGTCTCTATCGCTATTTCCTGGTATTTGAGTTTATTTGACAGTTTTACCACAACTACCAACTGATGCCGGTAAAACTACTCTAGTTTGAAAGATTTAATTGTCATCCTGACAAATAAAAAAGCACGAATTACATGGTATGAGTTTTACTTACTCACATCGAAATTTATAGTAGTCATATTTGGTATTAATCATATCAATATAAATAAAGTAGTGTGGTTAACCATATCTGATAACATAAACATAAATTAGTTATATTGTGTAAAATAGGCAATGCACAAAGATGTATATTAAAATGTAAACGCTCGTCACAGGATTATATAGTCACCATATTTCCTTTTGCCCGTTTCACCCTTTTCCATTGTTGTTTTATTTCTTAGATGTCAATTATAATTTAACGAAAACTAACAAAATTAAAGAGGATTAACTGTGGTTTACAATTATGTTTTCCTTTTACAAAGTATATAACTTCTGAATGTGTTTATTAAACTAAAAGTGTAATATATTTTTAAATTACTAATAAAAAGATCATTTTAAGACATATGGAACGACTTGGCAACACACACACATTGTGACGGGACATCGTGTGTTGATTTGGTTACCATGACAACCGTACTGACAGCGGCATCTCAAAATTAGTTATTTTGTAAGACCGTTGTTAAGTGTTGCTATTATGTACTGTATATTAGAAAAACGAAAATGTACTATGCGCGCCAAAAAAAAGTCGTACACCTTGTAGCTTTGTAAATGGTTCTTTTATAACCTATTCGCTGTCATTCTGACATTAATCATAGGTATGGAACATGCACTAACTGTCAAGTTGACAAGCCAGAATTACATGATGTCAAACTTAGCTGTACGACTTTTTTTTTGGTGAGGATAGTACATAAAATTTGTCTTATTTTGTTTCGTTAGTGATAATTTTACAATCTACTGGGCTATACAGGGTGACCCACGGCATAGGTACTCCCGTTTATTCTTTTTGTTTATAAAGCTGGACGAATGAAATTTGGGAAAGTGTTAATAGACAAAAAATGCCATTTTTGGGATACTCTTGAGGCTAATATAACTTGCGGATTTTCCGGAAATGACGTCATTAAAGAAATTTTAAATGGCACCCTTTATTCTTTGTGTGATATTTTTAATCAGGATGACATAACACAAAAACATATCGATCGTCAATTTTTATCACCAAGGCAACGCAAATATAACTTTTTTTGTGTATTAAAAACCAATTAAATCACGCTAGAGGGTGCCAGTAATGCAATGTCGGCCAAAATCGATTTAGTTAGTGTTTATTTAACAATTGGCGACTATTTTCATCAATTCATCGCCACCTAGATTAATACACAAAAAAGTTATTTTTGCGTTCCCTTGGTGATAGAAATTGACGATCGATATTTTTTTTTGTATTCAGAATGTTATCCTGATTGAAAATATCACACAAAGAATATAGGGTGCCATTTAAAATTTCAACGATGACGTCATTTCCGGAAAAACCGGAAGTCATATTAACCTCAAGAGTATCGCAAGTAATGACATTTTTTGTCTATTAACACTTTCCCAAATTTCATTCGTCCAGCTTTATGAACAAAATAAATAAATGGGAGTACCTATGGCGTGGGTCACCCGATATATAAAAAGATTATTTGGATGAAGTTTAACAAACTGACCCTAATATCGAATTTTTTAGGTTAGAGATTTCTGAGAGAATAAACTTAATAAACTCAAAACTGAAAACAGTTGCAGAATAGTTTATCATGTTGTTTTCATGATTTATTGCAATCCATTGCATATCCGCTTCAAGTGACATGATTTTTATCGATTATTTCCCTCAGCAATATTGCTAATTCTCCATGATTCATATTCAGGAAGGATGATTTTTTATTAACAATTATGTTATCTACAACTAAAACACACAACTTCGTCAACAAAAATTACACAATTCTAAATACTGCGCCATTGTGTTGACATACTAATTTTTTACTATGCAGGAAAGTGATACAATGCCAAAACAATACGTCTGTGACTCGCGTTTTTCTCTGAATATGTGTAAAAATGTGACACTAACCAGCTTATTAAAATACATATTCTTATAATTACTCACTAAAATTAGTTTATGCCAGGAACCAGTTTACGTTTCGAATATTATGGGGCGCTTCCGGCTCATTCCTTTTGATGCAGTTATTTATAAAACATTGCCTTCTATACATTTTAGAAATTTACGAGGTGTATAAAAATAACATACCGGCCCTTGTTTTTATTTACATGCACACAGCGCGATATTTTACTACGAAAATTTAAAAAAAGAAGTGAAATATAATAACTTTTTAAAGGAAATGGCCATTTTAATTGCCTCGGCAAAACACAGATGGCGTTACCAGAACTAAAATTTGTGCATAATGGTTAATTCGGTTGCCTATACGTCAGTATTTACGCTATAACACCTTGTATTAATTTTAAAATTATCCCCAATCATCATTAATATCTTCTCTTATGATTAATTAAGTAATCACAAGAATTATATGATATTTGTCCATGCTGTTCATACATACAAACTATTTATATATTATTTTACACACATCTGACAACAACTTCGTAAAAACAGGTTTATTTCCCAAGGATCAATATTGTGTAAAGAATATGCATCTAAATGCATCCACAATGTAGTTTTTCTGGTAAATTTTTCAATATTCGCTGACAGATGTAAAAAGGTGTTGCATAGGCTTCTTCTTAGTACTGGTAACGGTACACCATTCCTCAAAAGAGAGGGTCTCTTTCTGTGTTAAGTTTCACCTTGAGTCGACGGCCAATCACGAACGCAGGTACCACAGTCTACCTGGGCATGACGACAGGTCCGCAGATCGAGTTTTTCTGCACTCAGTGAACTCTGGTTTGGTGTTAAAAATGTGCGCTCTAGTGTTGCCCCTTTATCGAAATATGTGAATTAAATTAAAACCAGAAGGAATACTTTACAATTGGTGCGATGGTACTTCGAGGTGATGGTACCTCTTAGCTAATATGGATTAAACTGGTATCTAACGACACTAGTACGTGTATAATTTGACTATTTGTATACAAATCGTGTCCAGATTCTGTCGGCTACTGTTACTAAACGTGTGGGCTGATATTGTTATTTTTTTTGTAGATATGATGGTACAAACAAAAGTGCTGATATTCTTGTGCACGGTGGGCACTGCCTACGCACAGGTTTGTCGAGATTACTGCAAGATAGCAACGGTGAAGAAGCTGAAGTCCGCAGATTGTTACAGGAGAGAGTTGACAGTTGTGCCAAGATGTCATACCAGTGGTGTCGAGGTAAATATTTTCAATAGTTAGCTAAAACTAGATTGTATAGGTTGTTTATGTGCATGGGTAGGTACAAACTTCACAGTTGTGTAACTAAATCACCATAATTGCATGCCAATCATCATTTCCATTTACGTGATACTGTTTCTCAAGATTATAAACTTGTTTGTGCTTAAAAGGACGTTCTGGTTTGCTTAGTTGCTATCCTGTTTGAAGGTATGGTCAGTATTTTGCAGCGACAATAATAGGAGACTTCTGTTTTCGTTTTCTGTTGCTAACAATGATTTTGAATCATCATAGTATATTACCTGGCGTTCCATTTTGTACGGTCAGTCACCCACCTGTATTTCTCTAAAAGGTTTTATCTTGAATTTCGTAAACCTGGTAAAGCTTTGTGTATACAGCGATGACGGTTGTCATGTAATGTAATTTACAAGCAACATGTCACAATTACAATTGAAGAGTTGAAGTAAATAACGAACTAAGTGCCAAAAACATTATTCCGAGATATTTAGAAAATAGTGTGCAGCAAGATTTTTTTTTATTATTAATAAGCTTAAGATGCTTAACATATTGAAACTAATCTAAAAGATTAACCATCAATTTAAATCTGAATTCTTAAAACTAGGTACTTGTCTCTAATAGGCTATCCACTGATGTCCCTATATTTACTTTGTCCCAAACAAGAAGCACTAACACTTCACTCACTGTGCTCTGCTTTTTACACATTTCACTGATTCACTAGTTCGAAGGGTTTAGTTCTTTTTAGTCTTCTCACTAGATTCTGGTTGTCCAGTAGCTGCAGGGCCTCTACGTTGACGTGATGGTTTAAGCGAGATTCATGCTTAGTGGCGAATCTTTTTATCTCTTGGATGACTTGTGGGACACCAAGATCACGGTGCAGGTCACTATTCCGGATGTACCAAGGAGCGTTAACCCCTTAGTACTTTATTTTCAAAGATCTGGATTCCTTGTATATTGGAGCTTTTTGCGCAACCCCAAAGCTGGATGCCGTATAACCAAATCGGTTTTAGTACTTGGTTGTAGACTTGTAGTTTGTTCTGTACTGACAACTGAGAGTTTCTTCCCAGAAGCCAGTACAGTTCTCTGTATTTGAGGCCAAGCTCTACTCTTTTCTTCTTGTGTCATACCTAGATACTTTGCAGTGTTCGTATATGGAACTATGGCGTCGTTAATCTTGACATGAGGTATGTCCTCGATTCTTTTGTTTGTGAAGTTAATGTGGACAGATTTCAGTTCGTTGAGCTTGGTCTTCCATTTTCTGATCCATTTGTATATTTTGTTACTAGCTTGTTGAAGATTCCTGGTAGATTCACCAATAGTTGATCCCACTGCCATTAGAGCCGTGTCATCTGCGAATGTGGCGACTGTTACATTTTCCATCTGTGGAAGGTCACTTGTATATAGTAGATAGATAATTGGTCCCAATACACTACCCTGGGGTACCCCAGCTTTGACTTCTTTTAGTTCCGAGTATTCATCGATTTGTTTTATTCTGAATAGTCTATCAGATATATAGGATGTTAGCAGCTCGACGTATTGTAAAGGTAGCATACTCTTTAGTTTGTGTATCAATCCTTCATGCCAAACCTTATCGAAAGCTTGTGTCACATCAAGGAAGATTGTTGAGCAAATAAGCTTTTCTTCTAATGCTTTCTCTATGATATCTGTTATTCTATGGACTTGATCTATAGTGGAATGTTTTTCTCTAAAACCAAATTGGTGATTAGGAATTAGTTCTTTTCTCTCAATGATAGGTTTCATTCTCTTTAGAAGCAACTTTTCAAGGAGTTTCGATATCATTGGTAACAGTGATATTGGGGGATATGATTTGGCCTCGGTCGGTGGTTTGCCTAGTTTTGGTATCATGATAACTTCTGCTACTTTCCAGACATGTGGGACGTATTTTAATCTGAACGATGCATTTATTAGGTACGTCAGCATAACAATACCTTTCTTAGGTAATTGCTTAAGAACTTCTCCTGTGATAAGATCATATCCAGGTGCCTTCTTTGGATTCAGGTTTGTCTTGATTTCTCTGGCAACTTCCTTTGGAGTACTAGCTGTATGTGCAGCAAGATAAATGTTTTATAGAAAGCCAACCCTAATTTTTTTGCGCATATTTAAACAGATTGTACGTCACATGTTGGTGTTGTTTTTGTTTTGCTGAGGTCTTGTATCGCAAGAACAAATCTAAAGCAAATTCAAAAATTCGTAGAAGGTTCTAAGTACCATAATATTTATTTATACATATTTTAAGCTGTTGATATTTTTTTATACTAGAAAGTAAAACTTAATAAAAATAAGTTGCTTGGCCAAGTATACTGCATACAGAGTGTCCGTTGTTCGGTGCAATCTTTCTAATCTAAAGATGTTTATATAAAGTTTACATTGAAAATGATTTATTTTAGTAACTTCCTTCAGAAAAAATAAGGACCAGAAATCAAAATCCACTAAACGTTTACCTTTTATTTTGAATTATTATTTTAGAAAAGACAAAAACAAGCTTTAATATTTTTTTACTCAAAGTATCAAACAGTATTGATATTAACAATATCGTACATTTTCTTTTTATTAAAAATCAAAATTAAATGTAATTCTAAAATAAAACAGAAATAACATGAACTTTTTTGTAATAATAAAATTACCAGAACACGCAAGTAAATCGCCAGCCGTAAAAAATTAAAAAAAGAAAATTCAGACAAAACTTTTTTTGGCTTTAAACAAGCTATCGTTTAAATATATTGTATTATGGAAATGTGGTAACTTTTCCTTTTTTCAAATAGACCCTGCATATTTTTAAATTTTTTAATTCTAAGAATAGTTTATAGGAATCATTTTTTTTTATAAAATCCATCATTTTTGAGTTAAAAGTATACAACATTTATACCGGGTGGTCCTTTTAACTTGAGACTCCTCAATATCTCGAGAAATATACATGTTACGACAAAAGTGTCTTAAATAAACTTGTAGGACGCAAAGGGGGAAATGAGATGGCGGCATCAGTTTCATTGCAGATGGCGCTGCAATCGGTGAAAATGAGGTTAACTTCTTTTTTTTTAATGCGAATACCCAACTTTTTTATATAATTATTATTTTACGCTAAATAAGAACAATATTTTGTCTGAACCTTTTTTTCGTACGATGCATCTATCAAAAGTTATTGACAATGGAAGTTTGTGGCGTCTGCGGTAGTTACGACCGCTGCCACTGCATGGGATGCGCTCGCCGTCTGGCAGCAAAGCGACGACTGAGTAGACACTCATGGTACAACGTAGGAAGGTATGTGCATAACTGGGACACGTTTTGGTATCTCGCGCGGTGCCCCGTCATCCGCATTGGGTTTGTTTACGCACAAAAAAATGCATCGTACGAAAAAAAATTTCAGACAAAAGATTCTTCTTATTTAGCGTAAAATCATAATTTGATAAAACGTTTAGGTATTCCCATTTAAAAAAATGAAGTTAGCCTCATTTTCACCGATTGCAGCGCCATCTGCAATGAAACTGATATCGTCATCTCATTTCCCCATTTGAGTCCTACAAGCTTATTTAAGACACTTTTGTCGTATCATGCGTATTTCTCGAGATATTTAGGAGTCTCAAGTTAAAACCACCCGGTATATCAAAATATGTCAAAATTACCGGAACACCTAAATAATTCCCCAACCGTAAATAGTTTCAAAAAATGCTTCAAATAAAAGTTTTTTGAGTTTAAACAAGCTCTTGTTTAATATATTATTCATTTTATTATGGAAGTTTGCAAATCTTTTCTTTTTCTAATAGAACATCCTGTATATTTATTTTTTTTTAATTCTAAGAGTTTTTTGTAGGAATCATTTTTTAATTATCCAGCCCACTTTAATGTAATAAAATCAATATTTGAATTTTTGGCACTTAGTTCATTATTTACTTCAACTCTTCAGTTGTTAAGCCTTCTTTTGAATGTGGATGAAGACACAAGGCGGCCTTACACAGGGTGGTCAGAATTACAAGAACGATGTGTGAAAAGTGTAAATGGCACTAACACAGAGAAACGCTGTCATCGCTTCAAGGACACAAAAATTGCGAAGGAATAATCGTCAAAGTACAAAGTTTCAGGTTTACATTCAGACCAATTTGGAATTTCAATGGAAAGCATGTTGGAGCAAGATACATACTTTAGTTTTGTCATTTTAGAAGTAAAATCATTGAATATCGTAAATAATTCACCCGCCTATGTAAATAATATCAATAGTTTGAGAAAACTGTCCTCAACATATCAAAATGTTTACTAAATCTTTGATGATGTAATTATTGAAATTAATTAAACACTTTGATTACAAAATTCGTCATATAATGTTTGCATCAATGTCTTTGTTCTTACGACTCTATCTCAGAAAAGTCACATATTATTCTTAAAAACACAAAATCCCAGCTACATCAAAAGGTAAAACTTTTGGCTGACATCCTGTATAACTTTTTAAGTAACAGTTAAACATAACAGAGACCACATAAATCTATATTTAAGCACCTGAAAAAGAAGTGATTAATTATCAATAACTGGAAATCTATTTTTGGTACACACACATTTTCGAAGATTCCAAATTTGTTTGGATAACGTACAATATATTTCTATTTACGATTACGAATATTTGCTATTTATAACGATAGTAAACAGTTTGAAAAGCTTCTTGAATATTAATACCTAATATGGATGTAGTACAGTATTATGTAATTAGTATTTAAACACTACAAGGTCAAATAACATATTTTGCTTATTGATTTAATTAGTAAATGCTTGTATAAAACATGTTTTTACCGTTGCAAATATTACTGGATATTGAAAATCAATGGTTTCAATTAAATTAAATGGTGTAAACAATATTCCAATCAGCTCTGCAATATTTCATCATGATTCTTAAGTAATTTTACTTTCAAATTAAACTTTCAAATATATTTTTTTAATAAGCATTAGATGCTTAACATATTGAACCTAATCTAAAAGATTTACCATCGTCCTATATTTACTTTGTCCTAAACAAGAAGCACTAACACTTCACTCACTGTCCTCTGCTTTTTACACCTTTCAGTGATTCACTAGTTCGAAGGGTTTAGTTCTTTTTAGTCTTCTCACTAGATTCTGGTTGTCCAGTAGCTGCAGGGCCTCTACGTTGACGTGATGGCTTAGGCGAGATTCATGCTTAGTGGCGAATCTTTTTATCTCTTGGATGACTTGTGGGACACCAAGATCACGGTGCAGGTCACTGTTCCGTATGTACCAAGGAGCGTTAACCATATTCCTTAGAACTTTATTTTGGAAAGTCTGGATTCCTTGTATATTGGAGTTTTTCGCGCAACCCCAAAGCTGGATGCCGTACAACTAGATCGGTTTTAGTACATGGTTGTAAACTTGTAGTTTGTTCTGTACTGACAACTGAAAGTTTCTTCCCAGACGACAGTGCAGTTCTCTGTATTTGAGGCCTAGCTCTACTCTTTTCTTTTTAACGTGTTCTTTCCACCTTAGTTTTGTATCCAGAGTCATACCCAAATACTTTGCAGTGTTGGCATATGGAACTATGGCGTCGTTAATCATGATATGAGGTATGTCCTCGATTCTTTTGTTTGTAAAGCTGATGTGGACAATGTTCAGTACTTTGAGCTTGGTCTTCCATTTTCTAAAACAAATCTAATAAATGAATAAATAAGGTTTTGGAATTTCATGAACTTTGTTTTTAACATTCAATTTAGTTCAAATATCGACATTTCATTAAAATTTTATGTTTATCATGATTATAGAGAAAGGAATTGTTTCAGTATTAAGCAATCAAATAAAAAATAGTTTAATATTATAATCATAGCCATCGTATACAATATAAAAAATATGTATTTATACTATAAGGATAATACAGTCGAGACCGGATATAACGAACTCCGGATATAACGAACGCCCGCTTGTAGCGACCAAGAAAGAAAGTCCCGTCAGATCGCCGTATAGTTACATGTATGTTTAGCTCGCTTATAACGAACGCGTATATAACGACCGCCCGGATATTACGACCAAGTTTTTATCCATTTTTAGTTCTACAAGTTCGGTTATAACGACCAGTTAACGAACACTCAGCACAAAATCTAGTCGGATGTCTCCTGCCCGCAAAACTTAACCTTTTTTCGCCAATAGGACTAATAGGAGAACCCCTACCGTTTGTTTCACTATTCCGCGGTTACGTCTCCTCTATTTCCCACCTCTATTTTTCTTATCTCATAAGACTTTTAGCTTGGATATATGCATTAATACAAAGTTTATTTTAAAAAAATATGTAGCTATGTACAAGGGATTTCTTTAAGAGCGACGCATTTCGTTTTTTCAATTAAAAGACTTGTGGGTTAGTTATGGAAATGATTTTTATTTCAAATGAAAGTATAATCGATGCTATTATTTATGAAATACGACATCATTCAAATGTCCGCCGCGGAAGCGCTGGCACGAGTGAATACGCTGGACCCAATTTTCCATAACTCGAGTACACAAATCGGTCGAAATACCAGGAACTTTGCATTCGATGTTGGCCTGCAGATGTTCTAACGTTTCTGGCTTGTTGGCACCAGCTATTTAACGTAACCCCAAAGAAAATCTAAAGGGATTAAAGACAGAAACGTTAAAACACTGCAGGCCAAAATCGAACGCGAAATTCCTGGTATTTCGACCGATTTGTGTACTCGAGTCATGGAAAATTGGGTCCAGCGTATTCACTCGTCCAGCGCTTCAGCGGCCGACATTTGAATGATGTCGTATTGCCATAAATAAAATATGCCATAAATAATGGCATCGATTATACTTTCATTTGAAATAAAAATCATTTCCAATACTAACCCACAAGTCTTTTAATTGAAGAAAAAAAACATAATGCGTCGCTCTTAATGAAAACCACTATACTTATAAGAAATGTATGTAATGGTTTAAAACACAGATAATTTATGTTTATTTTGTTTATTCTGTGTTCTTTATTATGTATTCTGTTGATTTTATTTCATTTTTATTCAATTCTAGTAAAGTTTTTAATTATTAACCTAGAAAAAACATCAAATATCGCATGTCTGCTTATAACGAACGACCGCTTGTAACGAACTAGCGACATGGCCCCTTGAGTGTTCGTTATATCCGGTCACGACTGTACTGGATTTAAAGAAATGTTTAATGATTTTATTAGTTTTCATCGTTGTAATCGCTATCTTCGTCACTACTACAGTCCGTGGCTTGATCGTTTTCAATATCATCTTCACTGTCAGTTTCTGTAAAAATGTAAAGAAGTTAATACAATAATTATGAATGATTTTGTATTTACAAATGTATGTGTAATTTGAAATAATAATAATTTTTGCTATTGCAAGATCGTATGTAACTTGAATGTTTGGTTGATATAAATCTTCACTACTTTATTTTACAAAAAAAAACACAAGTATTAGTATTCATGATACTGTAAAAACTGCACAAAAAATAGTAA
Organism: Aphodius sticticus; assembly: GCA_963966075.1. NCBI lineage: Eukaryota > Metazoa > Arthropoda > Insecta > Coleoptera > Scarabaeidae > Aphodius > Aphodius sticticus. The sequence continues at coordinate 40,264,083 of OZ014511.1, forward strand.
AACGACTACCAACGGTTGAAGGCGGCACCTACAGCTGCCCTTCAATTTTGTCTGGCAAGACGTTAGAACTGTCAAAACTGTCTTGGCTTCTCAGAAAACATCTTCTTATAGTTACCCAAGTAACATATATTTATTAAAGTTTAAGGGTGTCTGGCGAAGGGTTGCCACGATAGTAAGTGTCTGGCAATGGTTAATGAGATTTCTAATATTATTCCGAAGAAAATACAAAAAATCTGCTGTGGCCAGACACATGACTTTATCATACTATACCGTAAACTTGGGTGACTTTAGTCCACTTTTGAAATTTGAAGTCTGGTAACTTTTAACAGATTAGATATAATTACTCATACTTGTGCTATTTTTTGGGTCTTTGATAGTACTTCAAAAATCTCAAAACACTAATATTTCCAACGTCAGGATATACTTCTTTTATGTATATATATGGGTGGCCAAAGTCAGAATTCATTGTTGGGTCACTTTGGCCATACTACTGTTTATCATGCCAATGAAACGATAACCTAGTGTATGTGTATGCTCGAGTTTGGCCACCAAATATGTTTTAAAAGTGTTCAAGAACAAAATATGTTAAAATCAGCAATAAGATCATGACAAAACTATTTTATGACTATTTTAAAAAATAATGCTAACATGTTATACATTGCGGAAATGAGAAAAAACACGACTATCGGAAAATGCCAAAATTCAATATGGCGCCCATAAGAAAAACAAAAGTTGGCCATGATTACGCCGCCATCTTTGATGTTATTTCAAATTAAAAAATAACACTGCATTGCTTGTTAAAAAGTCGCTGTAGAATGTTTTTGTTTCAAATGTCGCTACGTTTGGTTTTGAATAAAAAATTAAAAACGATATCTTAACATTTCAGTTTTTTGCGGATATCTTTAAAATGAAAAATGATAGCTAAAATTTCTTTTCAGATAATTGTTCAGCACAAAAATACGAAACTTTGCCAAATTTAAACATAGCCTCTATCTCCACTAATAAGCGAGATCTAATCAGCCTCGAAATTGAATCACCCGGTATAGCTAGACATAATTTTGTACTTCTGGTATAATGAAGAAACCTCCTTTGGACGGGACAGGTGTTTTTATTACTTGTAAAATGTCATCTTTGTCATACCACAGAAATGTCATCATTTGATGGCCATTTCCACTGAGAATGCCTGACTTTACTTTCTTCGATTGAGTACACCGAGCAGTTTAACTACGCGGGTATTGCAGAAAGATATTCCTAACAAACCACAGGACTAATGTTATCTGCGGCAAATCATAGATGCTGATAGATTACTCAACACAAACAAAGTTGTTCATAGTAACAAAATTGGTCAATTTTCAAAGCTATCTTCTGAACACTGCCACAAAAAAAATAAATTAACATCTAACGTACATTAAGCACCTTTGCATTCAATATAGTATCTAAAATATAAATAACCAAAAATACTCGCAATGTTTGAAATATTAACAAAGATCTAAACAATATAAATAAATTTTCGAATAGTGGCCAAAGTCACCCAGGGCGGCCAAAGTCACCCAAGTTTACGGTACATAAAATTAATAGTTTAGCTGCATGAGATTCTATTTCATCGAGATCGGCCATGTCTGCATTAAAATAAAACTAGTAGAACTAGACAGATATGTCGATTAAAGCTGCATTCGGATATTGTACTCCGTTGATACCGGGTGCACCGTCCAAATGACACTTACGTGTTATTGGGTGTAAAAAGTGTAATACAATATCCGAATGCAGCTTATATTGACTGAAGTTATTGTCAAAACATTAGCGTTTGACACCTACTGTTATTAGAATCAAAAATCTGACAAATCCTGGCTACTAGTTCTAATGCAGTACGACCGATCTCGATGAAATAGAATTTGCTCATGCAGCTAAACTATTGATTGTACCAAAAAATGTCGTAGTCATAAATTATTCAGAATTTCCTCATCTTTAATTTATTATTTAACCATTTCGACGAAATTCCCGAAAAGGCGGCTTATTTGCAAAATCTTTCAAACATTCTAAGACTAAACCTCCGGTTCCTTTGGACCCTTTTCAACAGAAAGCTTTTCAGCTCTAAGTTTGGTTGTGAAACTTCTAAATATGAAGTTTCGTCGCGATACCTAGTAGTTTCTCCGGAATCGTCGCCACAAAAAGCAGGTACACACACACACACATCCATGGTCAAATATGTAACCGGGGCGATAAAGATTCTTTATGCGCCCTAGGGCATAAAGGATTGCCATGGTTATATGCTGTAGTTATATGTCAAATATATCAAATATTTGTCATTCAAATTGTAAATTTTGAATCGTCAATGTCAATTATTGGCGATTAAGGTTATAAGTTTGACAATTAATTGTCTGTATTGTCACTCATCAATGTCAATTATTGGCGATTAAGGTTATAAGTTTGACAATAAATTGTCCGTATTGTCACTCGCCTCCGAATTGTTTGTAATGTTATTCAACTTCGTAGATACGCAGTTCACTTGATAACGTCAAAATATTTATTAATAGTGTTCAAACGGAGGAACAAAACTATTGTAGGACATACAATTTTGTATGAATCGGCCCTCGCGCTTTTTAAACTGCCACCCTCGGGACATAAACATCCGTCTAATGCCCTTGGTACATAAATAACTATTTTGGCACGATTACAATACTTTACATGCTACGTATGATAAAGTAAAAATTACGCTTTATACTTTGACGAATTTGGGTAGCAATTTTATACACCTTTGCTACCTGTTACCTGCCAAAGCCACTATGATCCAAACTTCATAGTTGCCAATCGTTCTTTACCAGTGTTGGGGAAATGCGCAGAGAAATTTGCAGCAACTATGAGAAAGGTCTGGCGGTCACGGGCTCTTGGTCTATTGGTCACATCAAGAAAGATTGTTGAGCAAATAAGCCTTTCTTCTAATGCTTTCTCTATGATATCTGCTATTCTATGGACTTGATCTTTAGTGGAAGGCTTTTCTCTAAAACCAAGTTGTTGATTAGGAATTAGTTCCTTTATCTCAATGATAGGTTTCATTCTCTTTAGAAACAGCTTTTCAAAGAGCTTCGATATTGGTATGATAAAATTAAATAAATGAATACCTTTTTTTCTTTCAGGTCTTGGATCTATCATTCAACAGGATACGTGAGATCGACAAGGACGGCCTGGACTCCTATCCATACGTTAAACTCCTCTATTTATCGGATAACATCCTCACAGAGATCGACAACGCAGCATTGGAAGATAAATATTATCTGCATACTTTGGATCTTTCGTCCAATGCTTTCTACACAATACCCAGTGCCATCTTCAAGCTTCCAGCTTTATGGAAGCTCTACCTTAGCAATATTCGAAATACAAAGATGGTGGACGACATAGAATCTGCCCTACCGGTGTTAAGCCCGTTGGTACACCTGGACTTGTCAAATAATAAGTTGGTGCGTCTACCTAACTTAGGTAATGTGCCGACGTTACACACGTACAATGTTTCCGGGAACTTAAACGTGCAAGTGAATATATCTGTGTTTGCCGGCTTGTGCAATCTGAAGGAGTTTCACAACGAAGGATTTTCGTCGTTTTTTGAAGATCCGTGCGACTGTCGGTATTTGAATTCGTGGCTCAAAGACAGAGGGGTCGTCTTCAAGGAATTCGTATGCGAAGATAGCTTAGGTAAGCTGAAAGTGTTGAGGAAATTGGAGATGTGTTATGTGAAAGTTGATGGTGTAGCATTGTGCTGTCATCGTCATTTCTGTGAAGGTGCATAATGGCTTGAAGCATTTCCGGCTTTTGTTTGTACGGTAGTATTTCGCGTAATTGGTTATCTTTGTTTATAGTTGTTGAAATGTGTTAGATTTCATACAGAATTTTCATCGCCCTGATAACTGCATTGTGGTGGAATTTGAAACCAGAACCTAGTACAGTCATGGAAATAAGTAAGTTCGTATCGCTATCGCAGGATTTGGAAATAGTATGTCGGTTATATATTCGTGTACTGTTCTACCTCGACCCGGCCGCTTCGAAAAAAGTTGTCCGTCACGAGGTAGTTTTTCGATGGATGTAATGTAACGGGATTTAGTTTATTTTTAGCGTGTCCGCTCTTTTCCTTAACGTGATATCTTCATTGCAATGTAATAAATGAAATATGATCACTACAGCTAAGTTTACGAGTAGGTAATGCATTTAATTAAATATATAATTACTTTTATAATAATATTAATAAACATGAAATTTGATAATATGATACGAAAATCTCATTTTAAGATATTGCGTAATATCACGACACATTATATAAATTTATGTTAACTAATACACATATTAATTACGCAAGTAAATGCCTTTGCCCAGCAGTAGGATGACGGGCTTAAGTAACTAAGTAAGTAAATGCGCAAATCAACTTGATGCCAACGATTATCACTAAATATAGACTATTTCAGAATTGTAATTTTAAAATATATTCACTAAATGTAAATAAATTCTCTAAATTTAATTTAAATTTGCATTTAGGACGAGCATGTATTTTGTATGAAGGACAATGGAAATTTTATATCTGTATTTACTTTACAGCAGTTAAGGTTCAATTATCTTTCATGACATCTAATACATGCTTGACAACCAAAATAATTTAAATTATAGCAATATATACAGGCTGTCCCACGTTTCTTCCGCAAAACAATTTCTTTCAGAAAGTAAATTACTTTTTCAATTCATTAAAAAGTTACAGCGTTTGAATTATTAACAATATCTTATTTTAAACGGCTCCAACTTCAGAAGGAACAGAGAAAACCAATAAGACCATATGAGACATATTACTTTCTACTTTCTAGAAAAAAGAAAAACAAAACATTTTGGTATTTTCTTTTGTTCATTTGTTAAGACAAATTATTAAAATTTTACTTATAATTAATAATTTTTTATTGTTGTAATATGTATTTATTGTGTTTCATTTTTGGTTTTGCATTGTATGATAACTAATTAATTTTTTATTTTTCTTTTTTTGTTAATATTTCAAAGAGCTCTACAGAAGTTTTATTGTAATATAGTTCCAGTTCAATAAGCACACAGTTTTCATTTACTATATATTAGCTGGAACATTATTGGAAATTTTATTTCTAAATTTGTTTTCTAAATAAATTAAGAGGCGTGCATTAACAACGATAATAAGTTAAAAATAACATTTTGACTTATGAATTGTGTACTGTAAGGTTAGCTAAAATGCATATACATTAAAAATGAAGGTCTTTTTAACTTCCAAACAAACTATAACTGAAAATGTTTAACGACATACTTTATCAAAGTAATATTATAAGTTAATAATATGGTAACATACAGGCGGGATGTAAATTTTAAATATATCAAAAATTACAGCCACAACCTGGATTTGAACCAAGGCCCTTTGCGTCGCTAGCACAATGTCAATAGCTCAGATGGGAGAGCATTGTGCTAGCGACGCAAAGGTCCTTGGTTCAAATCGTCAAGTTGTTGGTTTCTCTTACGTATAGCTTTTATTGCATATGATTGTGAGTAATTAATATGCAATAAAAGCTATACGTAAGAGAAACCAACAACTTTTCTTTCTGAAGCGTCTCCTTTTGGGAAATTATATACCCGTTACCAACACAATTTATACTCATCCCAGGTCAAATTTGATGAAATAATTTTTATGTTGTATAAATGTTCTTTTAGATGGTCGTATATTTTGGTTTATTTTTTTTTTTTAATAATAATTATAATATATTTACATTCCAGCAAAATTCGTCGAAAATTTAGAGCTTGCTTCCAAAAATTTTTGTAAACTAGTGATATACATAACTGTCATTATTTTCAGTTGTCAGATATTTGAAACATATTGCTGTAAAGTAAATACAAAATAATAATATAAAAAAATAGTAATGATACATTCATGCTATACAAAATACATACTCCTTTCTGTTTATTAAGTTAAACACTGCAAAATATCGTTGAAGCTAAATATCTCGAAAACACCAGTAAATCACAATTAACAAATTACCATAAAGACAAATTTAAAGCAATTTAATTTTAATTTATTTCTATTTTGTGAATAAATGTTAATACATGTCAGTTCTGAAATAACCTGAAAAGTAAAAATATTGGCAACAACAAATTGATTTTTGTATTTATTAACACAAAAAAAAAGCTATTAGATTCAATAAGGTTGTAAGTATAATTTGTTGTGTTGTATGCAATAACTTGAAATGAGATTTTCATTTCATGTAATCGAAAACTTTTATGTTTATTAATATAAAATTAACGTCATATTTAATAAAAACACAATTACATTGCAATGTAGGAATTCTTTAATTAATTACACATTAAGCTAATAAATAGAAACATATAAATCATTATAAACCAATTCAAAGCATTCGAACAAGGTTTCGCAAATAATAAATTTCCGATATACGAGTTGAAGCGTAAACGGACAATTTTTTGCACTTAGCGAACGAGCGGTCGACCAGAATAACAAAACACTTGTACTTGGATGTATCATCGACACACTGCTAAAATATTGATACAACTTACTTAATTCCAAGAGTGTACATAGTTTCAGAATTTGAACAGAAACTTCATTTCTCAATCTCAACCCATTGCAAAAACAACTCCATTTGCAACATTTGATATTGATTTTTTTTACCGCTACTGATTATTTTTAAATTTTCCGTATTAATGCAATTTAACTTCAACATTTTTGTCGAAACATTATATTGAAAAGTCTAATACGTTTCTAATACGGTAAGCCAATACATCTGCTTGCGCGGTTACTTAAAATATTTTGCTTTTTAGACACCGTACAATATTACATCAATATCCACTATTGCCTCTACAAGCAAAGTTATTTTTAACTTTATTTCGTGTGCATCTCAAAGATGCGTCTGTTATTAATGTTTACAGTAATATACCAAGAATGCTTTTATGCTTTCTCGGAGTAGATTAAATTTAACGGTCGGTTTGGATACTTACGACAGTTGACTTATGGCGAATCTACAAAGACGGAGTTTTTTCGTGGCCGCTCATTCGTGTATAAGATGTCTGTTTCATTTATCAATAACTGAACCACTGTTCTTGGTCTCCTATTTTATTTTTATTCTTAGGAAAGAATTCTACTGTCACTGAAACTTGATTAGAAAAAAACGACAAACATTTGCGGATGATATCATACCTCAAATTGTAGGCAATTAAAAGACCTAGTAGCCCTTCGACGCTCGGAGTTTTGCCCCCCCAAAAATAACCCCTAAATGGGCGATGATATCCGTTCGAATAGCAAACATAAATCTATCAATTGCTACAGAAAAATGCTTATAACTTTTACAAAAATTGTTGCATAAATTTCTATCATACCTCAAATTGTAGGTAATTAAAAGACCTAGTAGCCCTTCGACGCTCGGAGTTTTGCCCCCCCCAAAATAACCCCTAAATGGCGATGATATCCGTTCGAATAGCAAACATAAATCTATCAGTTGCTACAGAAAACTGTTTATAACTTTTGCAAAAATTGTTGCATAAATTTCTATCATACCTCAAATTGTAGGTAATTAAAAGACCTAGTAGCCCTTCGACGCTCGGAGTTTTGCCCCATCGAAAATAACCTCTAAATGGCGATGATATCCGTTCGAATAGCAAACATAAATCTATCAGTTGCTACAGAAAACTGTTTATAACTTTTGCAAAAATTGTTGCATAAATTTCTATCATACCTCAAATTGTAGGTAATTAAAAGACTTAGTAGCCATTTGACGCTCGGAGTTTTGCCCCCCTGAAAATAACACCTAAATGGCGATGATATCCGTTCGAATAGCAAACACAGATCTATCAGTTGCTACAGAAAAATGCTTATAACTTTTGCAAAAATTGTTGCATTAATTTCTATCATACCTCAAATTGTAGGTAATTAAAAGACCTAGTAGCCCTTCGACGCTCGGAGTTTTGCTCCCCCAAAAATAACCCCTAAATGGCTATGATATCCGTTCGAATAGCAAACATAAATCTATCAGTTGCTACAGAAAAATGTTTATAACTTTTGCAAAAATTATTGGTTAAATTTCTATCATACCTCAAATTGTAGGTAATTAAAAGACCTAGTAGCCCTTCGACGCTCGGAGTTTTGCCCCATCGAAAATAACCCCTAAATGGCGATGATATCCATTCGAAGAGCAAACATAAATCTATCAGTTGCTACAGAAAACTGTAACTATAACTTATGCAAAAATTGTTGCATAAATTTCTATCATACCTCAAATTGTAGGTAATTAAAAGACCTAGTAGCCCTTCGACGCTCTGAGTTTCCCCCTCCCCCCAAAAATAACCCCTAAATGGCGATGATATCCGTTCGAATAGCAAACATAAATCTATCAGTTGCTACAGAAAAATGTTTATAACTTTTGCAAAAATTGTTGCATAAATTTCTATCATACCTCAAATTGTAGGTAATTAAAAGACCTAGTAGCCCTTCGACGCTCGGAGTTTTGCCCCCCCCGAAAATTTCACCTAAATGGCGATGATATCCGGTCGAATAGCAAACACAAATCTATCAGTTTCTACAGAAAAATGTTTATAACTTTTGCAAAAATTGTTGCATAAATTTCTATCATACCTCAAATTGTAGGTAATTAAAAGACCTAGTAGCCCTTCGACGCTCGGAGTTTTGCCCCCCCAAAAATAACCCCTAAATGGCGATGATATCCGTTCGAATAGCAAACATAAATCTATCAGTTGCTACAGAAAAATGTTTATAACTTTTGCAAAAATTGTTGCATAAATTTCTATCATACCTCAAATTGTAGGTAATTAAAAGACCTAGTAGCCCTTCGACGCTCGGAGTTTTGCCCCATCGAAAATAACCTCTAAATGGCGATGATATCCGTTCGAATAGCAAACATAAATCTATCAGTTGCTACAGAAAACTGTTTATAACTTTTGCAAAAATTGTTGCATAAATTTCTATCATACCTCAAATTGTAGGTAATTAAAAGACTTAGTAGCCATTTGACGCTCGGAGTTTTGCCCCCCTGAAAATAACACCTAAATGGCGATGATATCCGTTCGAATAGCAAACACAGATCTATCAGTTGCTACAGAAAAATGTTTATAACTTTTGCAAAAATTGTTGCATTAATTTCTATCATACCTCAAATTGTAGGTAATTAAAAGACCTAGTAGCCCTTCGACGCTCGGAGTTTTGCTCCCCCAAAAATAACCCCTAAATGGCGATGATATCCGTTCGAATAGCAAACATAAATCTATCAGTTGCTACAGAAAAATGTTTATAACTTTTGCAAAAATTATTGGTTAAATTTCTATCATACCTCAAATTGTAGGTAATTAAAAGACCTAGTAGCCCTTCGACGCTCGGAGTTTTGCCCCATCGAAAATAACCCCTAAATGGCGATGATATCCATTCGAAGAGCAAACATAAATCTATCAGTTGCTACAGAAAACTGTAACTATAACTTATGCAAAAATTGTTGCATAAATTTCTATCATACCTCAAATAGTAGGTAATTAAAAGACCTAGTAGCCCTTCGACGCTCTGAGTTTCCCCCTCCCCCCAAAAATAACCCCTAAATGGCGATGATATCCGTTCGAATAGCAAACATAAATCTATCAGTTGCTACAGAAAAATGTTTATAACTTTTGCAAAAATTGTTGCATAAATTTCTATCATACCTCAAATTGTAGGTAATTAAAAGACCTAGTAGCCCTTCGACGCTCGGAGTTTTGCCCCCCCGAAAATAACCCCTAAATGGCGATGATATCCGTTCGAGTAGCAAACACAAATCTATCAGTTGCTACAGAAAAATGTTTATAACTTTTGCAAAAAATCATTTTTTATATGAATTGATACTTGCTTATTAAGCACGACCCGCAAACAAATACATATCCCATTTCAAATTCTAATGTACGATACGTCAGATATGTAAGACATTGTAAGATGTATCGTATTTCACATTGTATTATATTCTTAGAAATGTTGTGATTACTGGTATGTATAGAAAGTGCAGGTACAAAATTAATCAAATCTGTTTTAATTCTTTTAAACTATGAAAGTTTTACGAAGGTGCTAATTAATCTTGTCCATGGAAATTCCGTGTTTTTCAATAAAATTTAAACGTTACCCAGTAAAACAAATCATTTCACCTCAGGTGATACACCAAACCTTAGTGACTCATTCGCTTCCATTTAAAACTACAATTATGGGTTTGTTTATTTTGTTGTTAAGAAATCGCAGTTTTTCTTGAAATAACATTGCACAATATTGCACAATATGCACAATATTTGCAACAATATTTCGTAAAAACCGATGGTTTATTTAAATTTTTCTATATGTATGTTTTCAGTCTTTACATTTTTTATATTATAACCAACAAGATTTAGTGAATTAGTTATTAAATGGCAAATAAGCCAAAAAAACAAAAAAATGATAAATTTCAAGATGGGTGGCTGTGACTTCATATTTGAATATAATTTTTACTTCTAAACAACATTTCCAAATAAAGTTTATCGATAATAATGAAAATAAAGGTACTTTACTCGTATCACAAATTCATATATTCTAAATCGCTCGGTATATGGCACGAAAATTTACATATTTGACTGTTGCCGTTTTGGTTTCATACAAGACACCAACTTTTACAAAGGATAAAATTTTGTGAGAAATGGATAATGCGGAATTTCCTGGACACACTGTAGTATGATAAAGTCATGTGCCTGGCCACATCAGATTTTTTCTTGGCTTTCATGGTAAAGTGTCAGTATACGTAACAAATGTTGTTTGGCAAATTTTCACACTGATTTTCATTCATGAAATTCATGAAATTATGCATCTAGTATTGTCTGTTGATATTGTGCTTGACGTAAACGCAAAATTAATATGTATTACGGTTATGTTACCATAGCTACCGATGCAAAATTCAAGGACTACTTTATATTGTTTCAAGCTTCCGATTTAAACGCAAGCAACCGGTGCCAGTGATGCATACACAATTAGGTAGCTGTATGCAAAAACATTGAGAGAACCTGACATAATTACGATTCAGAAGTGTTGATTAGCGATTCAAATAGCTTACACAACATCCCGTTTTTGTATGAATTTTAATACGCAATTACATCAATATTAATTAGTGATCTAGTTTTTAACATATTTTCAACAAAACACAATAGAAATCATGACATTATCTATGGTTGGTTTAGCACAGGCTGATTTTTTGTGAGGAGATGCCAACACAACTGGCGCAGTCGAAATTCTGTATTTTTTTTTGTATTGATGTTTGTCGATCTATATTTGAAGAGTTGAAGTAAATAACGAACTAAGTGCGAAAAACATTATTCCGAGATATTTAGAAAATAGTCTGCAGCAAGATAAATGTTTTTTTTTTTGTAATTTTTTGTGCTTATTTAAACAGATTGTACATCACATGTTGGTGTTGTTTTTTTTTCGAGGTCTTGTATCGCAAGAACAAATCTAGAGCAAATTCAAAAATTCGTAGAAGGTGCTAAGTGCCATAATATTTGTTTATACATATTTTAAGCTAAGTTGATATTTTTTTTATACCAGAAAGTAAAACTTAATAAAAATACTTCATACAGAGTGTCCGTTGTTCGAAAAAGTACATGGGGACCTCGTTTACTGAAAGCCATGCAAAATTTGATAGTTCTGCTCAATTTTATAGTCATTAATTTTCTTTAAAAATGCGTTTATTTGTTATTATGCAAATGTACTGAAAACCTGTTGTTTTTTGTGCAATCTTTCTAATGTAAAGATGTAATTCTAAAATAGGAAACAGAAATAACAATAACTTTTTGTAATAATAAAATTACCAGAACACGCAAATAAATCGCCAGCCGTACAAAAATTTAAAAAAAATTCAAACAAAACTTTTTTTGGCTTTAAACAAGCTATCGTTTAAATATATTGTATTATGGAAATTTGGTAACTTTTCCTTTTTGTCAAATAGACCCTGTCTATTTTAAAATTTTTTAATTCTAAGAATAGTTTATAGGAATTATTTTTTTTTGTAAAATCCATCATTTTTGAGTTAAAAGTATACCATATTTATACCGGGTTGTCTTTCTAACTTGAGACTCCTCAATATCTCGAGAAATATACATGGTACGACAAAAGTGTCTTAAATAAACTTGTAGGACGCAAAGGGGGAAATGAGATGGCGGTATCAGTTTCATTGCAGATGGCGCTGCAATCGGTGAAAATGAGGTTAACTTCTTTTTTTTAATGCGAATACCCAACTTTTTTTTATAAAATTATGATTTTACGCTAAATAAGAAGAATCTTTTGTCTGAACATTTTTTCGTACGATGCATCTATCAAAAGTTATTAACGATGGAAGTTTGTGGCGTCTGCGGTAGTTACGACCGCTGCCACTGCGTGGGATGCGCTCGCCGTCTGGCAGTCAAAGCGACGACTGAGTAGCCACTCATGGTACAACGTAGGAAGGTATGTGCATAACGGGGACACGTTTTGGTATCTCGCGCGGTGCCCCGTCATGCGCATAGGGTTTGTTTACGCACGAAAAAAAAAATTCAGACAAAAGATTCTTCTTATTTAGCGTAAAATAATAAATTGTTAAAAAAATTGGGTATTCCCATTTAAAAAAATGAAGTTAGCCTTATTTTCACCGATTGCAGCGCCATCTGCAATGAAACTGATATCGTCATCTCATTTCCCCCTTTGAGTCCTACAAGTTTATTTAAGACACTTTTGTCGTACTGTGCATATTTCTCGAGATATTTAGGAGTCTCAAGTTAAAAAGACCACCCGGTATATCAAAATTTCTCAAGCCCGTTATTTACATTAAAGCCACTTTAATGTAATAAAACAAATTTTACAATTATTGGCACTTAGTTCATTATTTACTTCAACTCTTCATTTGTGAATGTATTTGATGATAAAATTGTCTAATAAAAGTACCGTTTCTGTTTTCAGAATGCAACGGGAATGTACCTGAAGAATACGTCCGAATCTACGATGGGTGCAGATCCGTTTACGAACAATTGCAATTTAAGTTGTTTAGGCATCAGATACTTATGAATACAGGGATAGCAGGTGCCGTTATCTTGCTACTCTGTATAATAGTACTGTTATTGTATCTCAGATCAAAGAAGAAGCGCATGCGGAAGGCTGCAAAATCAGCTGCTAAGTCAAAACACACGAAGTACAGTGATAGAAGTGATAAAGACTTTACATAAGATCTGCGAACAAGAGACATATCGAATAAAAAACGCTCATAATCATCTGTATATATTTTGTATATAATGTAGAACGTTAGTGATATTTTGATCTAAGGAACAGTATTAAATTTTGAACGAAATCTTTATGTTTTATTATTATGTTTGGTAACCCCAAATGCATGATCCAAATGTTGACAGTTTTCGTGATATTTTAATTCTTACTATACAGGGTGTGAGATATTAGTATCCCGGCGGTCGATAGTCCTCAAATCGTTTGAGAAAGAAAAAAAATGCTTTTGTGCGTGACGGAAAGTCAGTACATTTTTTTTAAATGGAACGCCCTGTATATCATACCATATTATGAATACTAAGGAAGTTGTCTTTCCAACTGTGTAAGTTGTACCTGTGTAAAGTAATAAGTTTCTGAGATATTCAATTGTTTGTCAAAAAGTTGGCAATTGCAGGCCTTTCTTAAAAGCTACGTTAATACTACATTTTTGCAGATATTGTCCTAAAAATTTTGTCACATTATAACTAAGCCCATAGCTAGATGCTGATGTCATGAAAAATTAGATGCGCTATACAGGGTGATCGTAGCATGCACTAGATTTTAAACATTGTTAAATGGTTTTTTTCTTGAGATTTTTCAATGGAACAACCTGTATATTATTTGCTAATTGAAATGTTCCTTAAGGGTTTTAGAAGAAGCCATTTAAAACCTATTTAACTAAATTTATTCAAATAAAATGTATTACGGTTATCAAGTTAATACACAATTTTATAAGTATGTTTTGCAATTTTTACAAACGTACAGCGATCGAACCAGAACACCTAGTAACTTCAGTTTGGTTCCGAAGTAAACCAGAAACAGTGTAATCTTAGGGGAACAATCATGAAAAATTGTTCACTTGTGTGAAAATTGTGCGGAGATGTTTCATTGTAATGGTATGTGCGCTCATACACAAAAACAAGCAGAAAGGCTCAAACCTGGCTTGATGAGCTACGGTTGAGAACGGATTTGAATTCAGTACAAAAAACAACCAAAAATATCTGCTTACTATTGTTAATTAGTTTAAAATAGATTATTTTTCTGGAGAGAAAGATGAAAGATTTTTCTGAATCTAAAGATGCCTATCAGTTTGTTTCTGTTGCATATTTGGTTTTTGTGTGTGAGCACATAAATCACATCAAAGAAAATCTGATTTTCAACACTCAGAAGTCAAAGAAGAAATTTTCACGATAGTTAACCTAAGAGTACAGGGTTTAGGGTTTACTTTAGCAGTAATTTGAAATTTTTAAGTCGCGTGTTCGGTTGCCATACGATAGACGGCAAAATATACTTACAAAATTTCATATAAAATTGTTAATATGTTGATAATGGTAATACTTTGTATAAGGATCAAGTTGGTTAAATCGTTTCTAAATTATCTCTTCTATCGCCACTTGAAGACTTTACATCAAGTGACCAAATACCTTATTCACAGCAATATTAAAATTTACAATTGCATTACATTTTCGTTAAATTGCTAATATCACAAAAATAGTAACATTTAGTGTATGACATACTAGATGTAAATTGGAGCGAAATAAAGAGCTATTACAGCCAACACATATTATACAGGTTGTTCCATTTAAAAAACTCTAGAAAAAAATATTTGAAAAACATCAAAATTTACTAAGTTTAATGAACACTCTGTATAGTGTATCTAGTATTTTTGGATACTCATCATCTACCTACTGGCTTTGACTATTGTCTCACATGGTTTAAAGGGAAAATCGGCAACAATGTCGTGTTTACATAGTTTTTAAAAAGATCTTGCAACGGGTATATTTTTGAAAAACAGTTGAAGTATCTGGAACTGTGACTTAGCAACATACACGGTTGGACACACAAATTTAGTAGTATTCATAATACAATAAAATATACAGGACGTTCCATTTAAAAAATGTACATACTTTCCGTCACACCTAAGTGCAACACCCTGTATAAATGAAAATAATTTTACGTTATAGAAAATGGCGAGCCAAACAACTTTTGTATAAAATATTTTTTCTTTCTCAAACGATTTATTAACTATCGACCGCCGGGGTACTAATAACTCACCCTGTATGTAGGAGTAAAAAGCAGTAAAAAAATTACATCAATATTCATTATTACAAAGACGCCAGCCGTTTTGATGTGATTTTACAGTTACGATTGTAAAATGCAATTACATAACGTCTTGTAATTTTCCTTTAATGTTGATGTGGTCAATTACATGAATAATGGTGTGGTTGTCATATATTTCATGTAAATCTTTAAGTAGATCTTTTTTATTAATTGGTATGATGTAGGTATAGAATAATACCGTATTATGTAAATTTTACAATTTATCACTTATTTAAAAAAAAAACTGTCGTAATATGTATGTATACAGTATGTCCCTGATGGACTTAACTATAGCTATAATGGACGTAATTTTTAATTTCTCGAGAAAAACTCATTCTTTATAAAGAGTTTTGGATGTCCTAAAAAGTTGAAAGCCATTGTTAATATTTTGATTTAACATACTGGATGGTTAAAAAACACGAAAATGTTAAATTGGCCGAAGAGTAAACTATCGGTTTTTCGGAATTAGAACAGAAATGTTATAGGTAAAAGTTTCATATTTAAATTTATGCCCAGATATCAAATTTCAATGTTGTATTCTAAGTTCTATATTTTATTTATTTTTAACAAAGTAATTAAACAAAACATTACTCCACATGTTCCCCTCCTACAGCTACACATTTTTCCAATCTTTTTCTAAACTCCCGATATACCATATCAATTGTTTCTTCATTTATTTCGTCTACTGCTTCCCTAATTTTTAATTTTAGAATGTCTACATTATCATGAAAATTATTCGCATACACCTTCTGTTTTAAATAATCCCACAGAAAAAAATCAAGCGACGTTAAATCAGGTGAACGTGGTGGCCATCCTATAGGGCTGAATCGTCCAATCCACCTATTCGGAAAATGTCTGTTTAACCAATCCCTGACTTGATATGCGCTATGAGCAGGACAACCGTCGTGTTGATAGTGTAGTGAACACCTGAGCTGTAAGTTGATTTCGTCCAAAGTAGGTAGCAAAAAAATTTCCAACATATCAAAATAAGTGTTTTGGTTTACAGTACCGTCAAAAAGGTATGGTCCAATTATTTTCTTGTAATAAATCCCACACCAAACATTCACTTTTTTATATTTTTGAGAATTGGTTGTAATACGGAAATTTGGATCTTCTTGAGACCAATATCTGCAATTCTGTGAACTAACAACTCCATTTGTGGTAATCGTCGCTTCGTCAGAGAAAATATTTTTTCTGTAGAAAAATATAATTCGTTCTCCCATTAATAGGCAAAATTCTAATCGACGAGCATCATCTCCTTCTACTAAAGTGTGTATCAGTACTGGTTTATAAGGATGAAATTTTTGATTTGAAAGGATCCTTTGCAGGTGGCTTTTACTGATGTTCAAGTCTCGAGATCTTTGCGTCAACGATTTTTTGGGCAAGTGTTCACTGAATCAATAGCTAACATAGCTCCTGCATCATCTTCGCCAATTCGCTTCTTTTTCTTGATATTTTTCACGTCTCCTGTTGCATGAAATTTTTTTACCAATTCACGAACACAATTGACAGAAACGTATACCTCAGGGTATTTTCTGTTGAAAACTTCAATAGCACAGCTGTACGATACCTCACCTCTGCCGTAACAAAGAACTAAATATACCCTTTGCTCTAAACTCAACATACTTTCAATCAGCTTCTATCAACAAATTGCTTGGATACGCTGTTACTACTGTCAACTGATCAATCATAATTGTGGTCTCTAAACTTTTTGTCCATCTTTATGTAATGACTTTTCACTGGTCAGAAATAGAACATTTAAGTTATTCAAGTTAATTCAAACTTAGTTTTACCTATAACATTTTTGATCTAATTCCGAAAAGCCGATAGTTTACTCTTCGGCCAATTTAACATTTTCGTGTTTTCTAAGCATCCTCTTTCTAAAGAATGGCTTTTTCTCGAGAAATTAATTGGCAAAAACATTGCCAATTTATTAAATATCCAATATAATATTTTCTTCTAACATTAAATTGTCCAACACGAGTGATAATTGAAACTATTGGTAACCATGAATATTGATGTAATTTTTGTTAGTTACAAGCAATTCGCCTTTTAAAGATATATTTGAATTGACTAAATATTATTCGAAATACGATTAAAAATTTGTACAGTATTTTTTTGCCCACAGTGTATAATTCTGCTTAACTGACAAACTTCAAAAGGAAATCACTTTTTAGTGAGTCAACATACATTATATTCTTCTCTGTGATTTCAGTTAATTAAATATTGATGATGACAATTTTTCCTGCCACTAATCAACCACAATTAGAATCGGTATGGACTCAGATTTTCATGTCAATATCGACACAGTAAGTACAAATAAGAGATTTTTAATAATGTAATAAGTAAGTGGAACCTGTATAAATACCATCGTTGGTTCAGATTTCTTACCATAACTTCTTTATTCTTCTAGTAGAGTAGTTGAACAACAAAAGACCAACTCACAAAGAAGTGGCTTGAACTGAGATGTTTGTAAACTTAACACTTTATTTACAGGAACAGCCAAGTTATTAATTATTATTTATTATTAAGGTCTACAATAAGTTTTCATTTACACAAAATCTGAAACGTATATTATTGCATATTTCATAGCATAAGCCCAAATTTCTTTCGTATCAAAAGCCTTCTTAACTAAAGAAGTAATTATGATTTATGTTTCCAGAAGATGATGTGGATGTTTTTATCCAAATACAGTCCATCCTGGCTTTCGTCTGTATATTTGGCATGTTCTACATGGCAGTTTGCTTCATTCAAAACAGAGTGGCGATAAAAAAGCTCCTGATAGAAATCTCACAATTTGATAAATATTGCGCTAACGATGACAGCATTGACGTAGATGTTAAAGCTAGTTTCTTTTCGAAGATATTCTTGGTGTATTCCATCGCTGGTATGGTTGTTTATTCACTAACACCTCCCTTCCTTAAGGAATACTGCGAGCAACATAAGCCAAGAAGCATGGAAGCCTATGGTGTCCCATGTGTTCTTATAGTCAGATACAGATTGCCGTTCAGATTTGATACATCACCGATGCATGAGCTCTTCTATTTGCACCAGTTCTACACCGGTTCATTGACCACGATAATAATCGTTACTTTGACCATGCTCATCTGTGGTATCTTGATGCACATCATCTGCCAATTGAGAAATCTAAGGAAGTTTATAATGTCAAGCGTTGACGAAGCAGATGTTAGACGTGCTGTCCATTTGGCTATTGAATATCATATAGCTATAATCGAGTAAGTTATTCTAGTGTGAAATCTTTGATGACATCCTATATATCCTATATACAGGGTGTCCGGAAAGTAATGGGACCCAGCTTAACCGTATATTCTTGATGTCGAATGGGACCGATTAAACCAAAAATCCCATAGTAAAAAGTGCTTCCTTAAGAACTTATAAGGTGTTAAAGATAGAAAATATATTTCTTGTTTTGCGTATATTTCAGAAAAGAAACGGCCGATCAAGGTGAAAATTGGTACTCTTAGGCTTTTGGAGAAGCCAAACATAATAAGAGTATTAGGGCATTTGCATATTGCAGAGGGAGCTGTCGGCAGCTTTTCTGGGGTAGTATTATTATGATATTTTTATTATTATTATGACTATGAGCGGTATGACTAAAAATTATGATACGGACGTTAATTTTACATAAAAAATGTTTACCTATTTAATGCCGATAAAATCCACCGTTTTCAAGAAAAACGCAATTAAACGTACTGTGTATTTAATGACTGTAGGCCCAACATTTTTTGGCCGTGTGTTATTTACCTATGAGGCAACTTTTACACGCCGTGGTATCCTAAACACACGCAATTCTCACTCCTGGAATGTAGAAAACCCCCATTTATCCGGAAATAAACATTTCCAACACGAATTTTCAGTAAATGTATGGTGCGACGTTGTTGGAGATCATTTGATCGGTCCTTACGGACTTCCTCCTCGATTAAATGGTGCATCGTATTCAAATTTTTTGGACAACGTTCTACCTACGTTATTAGAAGACATCCCTTTAAACCTGCGTGGGAGTGTATGGTTTATGCACGATGGTGCTCCCGCTCATTTCCTGCAAACTGTGCGAAACTATTTAGACAACCACTTTCCGCACCGCTGGAGTGATTATCCTTGGCCACCGAGAACCCCAGACCTCAACCCATTAGATTTTTTGATATGGAGCTCTATGAAATCTATTGTATACCGGCAAGTCTACTAATACTAGGCAAGATTAGCAAAGAACGATTATTGACGCAGGAAATGAAATTAGAAATAGCTTTGAGTCATTTTTTAAAGTACGACAAAACTTAGGAAAACGTTGTGAAAGATGTGTTGAACTAAACGGTGGACATTTTTAAAACCTTATAAATTTATAAATAAAGAATAAGTGAAAATTAAGTTAAATTGTTTATAATGATATAGCTTTTAGCAAATATGTACACAAAATGTTTAATTGCGTGTTTCTTGAAAACGGTGGATTTTATCGGCATAAAATAGGTAAACATTTTTTATGTGAAATTAACGTCCGTATCATAATTTTTAGTCATACCGCCCATAGTCATAATAATAATAAAAATATCATAATAATACTACCCCAGAAAAGCTGCCGACAGCTCCCTCTACAATATGCAAATGTCCTAATACTCTTATCATGTTTGGCTTCTCCAAAAGGCTAAGGGTACCCATTTTCAGCTTGATCGGCCGTTTCTTTTCTGAAATATACGCAAAACAAGAAATATATTTTCTATCTTTAACACCTTATAACTTCTTAAGGAAGCACTTTTTACTATGGGATTTTTGGTTTAATCGGTCCCATTTGACATCAAGAATACACGGTTAAGCTGGGTCCCATTACTTTCCGGACACCCTGTATATAAGAAGAAAAGTCATGGGTACCCCAGGGTAGTGTCTTGGGACCAGAACTAAAGAAAATTACAAAAACAATGTTACAACTCTTAGTTACACGTAAAAATGTAAATTAATAACGCAAAACAAAACGGAAAAATGTCAAGTATGCTTTGAATTCACGTATGAAAGCCTACTAAAGATGACAAATGAATTCAGTTGTCAATTTTCATTGATTAGAAACGTCATTAGCAGTAAAATGAGGCATCTTAGTGAAATGCAAAGTGCTCGTGCTGTCGCCATTATTCAGCATGGCCACTCTATTCGACATGTTAGCAGGGACCTTCGAGTTTCCCCTTCTGTTATTCAGCGTTTATGCAATCGGTTTCGGAAGACTGGTCAATATGTTAGAAGAACTGGACAAGCTCGTCAGCGTACTGCCACAGCACGAGACCTCCTAAACGACCTAAGACGAGCACATGGAATAGAAATTTCTGATCAAACTGTTAGAAACAAATTTAAAAAAAACGAATTTGAAACCAAGAAGACCTGTCCGCGCACCACGCCTTACGCAGCATCACAAAGCAGCGGGAATTAGGTTTGCTCTGGATCACAGAGATTGGCAACTTCGCCACTGGACGCCTGTACTGTTTACAGACGAGTCCACATTTCGTTTAACTCGGTTGAGTACGTATATATAGACGTCCTGATGAACGCTACGCAGCCGCTACTATACAGGGAGTGGATAGATTTGGTCGTGGATCTGTGATGGCTTGGGCTGGAATCAGTATAGACAACAGAACTGATCTTGTTGTGGTTCCTGGTGGACTAAATGCCAGGAATTACATCGAAAACATTTTGGAGGACCATGTGTTGTCTGCTGCATATGACGTCGGTCAAAATTTCATCCTAATGCAGGACAATGCAAAGCCACATACCGCCGGCATCACCAGAAACTTTTTACAAGAACGTGGAATTCTGGTCATGGAATGGCCGGCGTTCTGACCTGAATCCTATTGAACACGTGTGGGATCAGCTTAACCGACGTGCTCGCAAGCGCCCTAATCCACCACTATCCATACAGTAACTGACACAAGCCCTGATTGAGGAATGGGAAAGCATACCCCAAGAATGTCTTCGCAGACTAGTGCGAAGCATGCCACGCAGGTGTGAGGAAGCGATTCGTGCTCATGGAGGGCATACACTGTATGAAACCTCACCAATCCACAGAAGACCCTACTGTCGTAGATACTATGATACTCATTTCAATTTTGTTTTGCGTTATTAATTTACATTTTTAAGTGTAACTTAGAAGTAACTAAAAGTTTTAATATTGTTTTGGTAATTTTCTTTAGTTCCCAATTTTTTTGACCAGTATAGTATGATAAAGTCATGTGCCTCGCCACATCAGAATGAATCTCGCCTATGCCATCACGTCAACGTAGAGGCCCTGCAGCTACTGGACAACCAGAATCTAGTCACAAGACTAAAAAGAACTAAACCCTTCGAACTAGTTCGATTCTTTAAGAATCGGTTTCACAAAACACCAAAATAAAATATTGAAATATTTTTCTTTTCAGGTATCTTGACAAAGTAAATGAAGCTTTTGGAACACAAGTGATCCTCCATGTAACACTAACATCATTTGTCATAAGCGTACTTGGGTTTGAGATTCTTATGGTGGGAAATTTGTTTGAATCTCTGAGATTTTCCTTACATTTAGCTGGATGGCTAGTCCTACTGCTACTTATCTGCTATTATGGACAACGCCTTATGGATGAGGTCTTATATTGATAAAATTAAACAGTTTTTTTTCTGTAATATAACCCTCTTTTGTAGAGTTTCGGTGTGGCATTGGACTCATACGCTGCTGTTTGGTACAAGTGTCCAGTGGTGGTACAAAAAGATATCTACTTGATCATTGCCAGGGCTCAAAAACCGATGGCGTTGAAAGCTTTGTATTTAGGTCCTGTGTCGCTCGGCACATTTTTAAAGGTAAATTTGGTATAACAAAGAGATAGAAAGGAGGGAGCTTTAGCCGCCATTCTTGCTACCATCCTTGGCATCACGTTAGCTCCCTCCTTTATATTAATTCTTCTTTTTAATACGATTCTTGTTCTAGGTGATGAGTTCAGCGTATTCGTACTTCACGTTACTAGTCAATATAAAAAAGTAAACACAAAGTGACATAAAATGGATACATGGAAAATTTTCAAGCACGATTAATGTTAAAAATGCACTAGAGTAATAAAGAAAATGCATAATAATATGTCTTACTGAATGCTGGGGTTGCCACCTTAGTTTGAAGTTTAATGTTGGATTAAAAACAGAAACATCAGCAAAATAAGTAGTTATAATTTATTTCATCTTAAATCTAAAATCATAGTATTATACAGTCGACACTATAATACATTTTAACTAGGGTAATAGTGGCACTTCTATACCATAGGCAAAGCGCCAAGTTCGAGATTTCGATTTCAAGCGTCATCTTGTCATGGGTACCCTTCAAAATTGTTATACCTTGAATTAAGAATACCCTGTTTGAGGAATATCTTTGTAATAGATGGTCTGATAATCGTTTTTGATGGTTTTTATCATTATGATGATACAGGGCTAGCTCACTTCATAACCTACAATTTGATGTATGAAAGAAGTCTGTTAGATTGGCTATTTTTTTTTCAAAATTAAGTGACGTAATAGCATTCTTTAAGTAGGCTAAAATGACATTAACGTTATCAAACTAAACCCCCGTGAGACAACTCATGTTACATGATTGTTTCTATCGATTTTCTGTCAACATCGTGATGGAAGAAAGTTTTGACCTGAATATCCTATGTCCATATGATAAAATACTGTCAATACACAGGGTTATTGGTACCTGAACGTATTTTTAAACATGTGATACACATAGATATGTGTCACATAGATAAGTTTTAACTAAAACAGTTTTCAAAATATTTTAATTCTCGTGTTTTTTTTTAGAAAACTGAAGACAACCGGGAAAACAAAAAATAATTAGTATTTCTTTTGTTAAATATGTCAGATTTAAACAATTCAAAATGGCGGATTAAATATGACGACTAAAAATGTGAAAGCTATGGTTTCGCATGAAACTTATTTCCTATCATATTTTAAGCTTCCTGATTCCAAAACTGATGTCAGATTTCGTAAATTGAGAATGGCGGATTCAATATGGCGGACCCAAAATCAAAATATATTCAGATTCACATGGAACTCTTTTCTTGCGACATTTGAGGGTCTCTAATTCCAAATCTGTTGTCAGATTTTCAAAATTCAAAATGGCGGATTTAATATTGCAAACCAAAGTCTAGAAACTGTGCGATTTAATTGTAACTTATTTCCTGTAATATTTAAGCTGTCGATTTCAAATCTGATGTGAAATTTTCAACAGAATTCACACACAGAAAAGTGATTATTTGGAACGAGAAAACATAATTTCTTGAATTTATTTACTAGATTCAAATGCATATTTACTTGGATGTAGAAAGTTAGGTATATACAAGAAATGCCACATACTCAATATAAGTAAAATAATTTCTCAGATAATCGCTGTCAACAAATAAATTCTTTCTTTATAAGAACCAATATTGTATTGAAAGAAGTAATTGAATTTTTCGTCCCAAAACTGTTAATTTCACAAACGAAGTAATAGTAAATCCATCCAAGTGCGTAGTTACTTGATCCAAGAAAATATAAGACATTTAATATAAGTAAGTATTGTTTACTGAATAAAAACCCACCAATTATTTAACTGAAGTGATTCTCACTTCTTTCAAGTAATCCCTTTCTCTGGAATAGATATGTGCACCGTGATTTTGTCAAGGCTCGCGCGGCGCGCGTGGTGCTGGCGCCGTATAGGAGCCTCTAGTACGAAAACAATAACGACGTACCCGTAGGGGATGTGCCTTGTGATTTATTGGGGATGTGTATTGTGATTTATAGTGTACAATAAACGTTTCAACACGGAATAGTTTGATGTAACGCACGCAACAGTTTAGAACGAGTAAGTAAATATAACATACCTATCTTGTTAATTAGCAATAGAAAACGTATTTGTACCAAATCTTATAAAATTCTTACACTAAGTAGCTAAAAATATTTACCGGGAATAAAAATATACACTTTATTGAAGACTGTTTACTTACTTCACCAGAGTAACCACTTTCTTAAATCTAGTAATTGTTCCAAGAAATAAAATTTCGTGGTTGAAGTCAATAATCTCTCGCGTATATACGGACCTACCAACTACTTCAGCCAAGTAATTCTCTCTTCGTTCGAGAGATCACTTTTCTGTGTGAATGCTGATAAATCGAATTGAATTTATTTCTATAAGCATTTAGAAAAAACTTTGAAAAAACGCTCAATAATACAATACTACTTGCTTGTGTGAAACCTATACTAAATTCATAAAATGCAACAATATGCACGGTGATTCTTTACTTTCATATTCTTTCAACAATCAATACTCGTATAATTTTAAGTTCTTTCACATGTTCATAGAAGCCCCAACAGCAAAGTCTTGTAATATTGCAGAAAATAAGTTTTATGCAAATCGAAAATTTTCGGTAGCCATATTGATTCCGCCAGATTGAATTTGAAGATTGAGAATCAGGAGACTTTTAGTATTACAGGAAATAAGTTTTATGCAAATCGGATATATTTTATCATTTTTTCTCGCCATCTTGGTTCCGCCATTTTGAATTTTAAACATCTGATTTCATATTTGGAATCAGATGTCCCAAAAGGCTCTTAGTGGACCATGGTGGCGGGGTGTAAACTTTACACCAATTGATTATATAGTTTAAGGGTTCTTTTAACAAAATTGTTTAAAAGTGTTTAAAAGAATACGTCAAGGTACCAATAAGCCTGTATACACCCAAGCATTTCTTGATCAATACCTATTAGATTTTGCCATTTCGTCTTTCCTATCTTCAAGTTTTGTCCAACACTGGTGGAGGCTAACAAACTCGTTAATTTCCTAACCTCTAAATTTAAACGCAACTGTACATATGGCAAAAAAAATCAACGTCTAAACTAAGTCCTAATTACGTAGCAGTCTCTTGAATAGTCTCCTTGAGTTCCACAGCCTTTTGACGTTTCCCGAAGTTCTCAGCTTCCTCGATGGTATCAGGCAGTTTGCAGTTGAGTGTCTCTGGCAGTAAGATGCACAGCAATGCTCCAATCAACGGTACAACTCCAAAAATGGCTGGGCCTAACCACGCTGGTCCACCACTGGGCTTAGCAACAAACGGAGCTGTCATGGAACCAACTCTTGCGAAGACCGAAGCCGTTCCACAACCAACATTCCTTACGATGGTTGGGAAGAGCTCACCAGCGTATATGTAAACTGTTGGGAAGGCAACTGACAGTCCGAAGATGCCAACGGTTCCCAAACAGGTCTTGATCCACGCTGGATCAGCTGGTGTCACAGCTACACCTAAACAGGACAACCCAGCCACTACGTTTGCTAAGATTAACGACTTCTTTCGTCCTAACTTTCCAAGCATCCAAATCGAAAGTAATGTCCCAGGGATTTGGACGACTGCTGAGACGGCTACGTTCACAAATTTATCACCACCGAGCTCGCCCATGAACTGGGCAACACCGAAGAAGCATAACCCACAAACGAACCAGTTGAAGCATATTGCTATGGTTTTTATTCGTAAGGATGGTGTTTTGACTAATGATAGGATGTTGCCTCCTTTGTTTTCGGTGATGTGCTTCTTCTGGACGTAGTTGTCAACGTCGGTTTTGATGGTGTCTGTTGGTAGGCCGTTGCTCTTTGCTGCTTTCTCCAAGATTTTGACTGCTTTGTCTGTGGCTCCTACTGCTAGAAGCCATCTTGGGGATTCTGGTAGGACCCAGTAGTAAGCGAAGAGAATGATGGAGCTGATGCTAATGAAGAACTGGTTTAGTCTCCAGTCGCGGAGGATGTAGGCTATTAGTGGTAGTGTTAGATGGCCTAAGTTGAAAGGGATTTGGTAGAGTATGCCAACTGTTGTCCGCCATTTCATACCTGGAATAAAAACAGGTAAATATTCGATTTTATTTTGGAGATTACAAGGAGACAATGGCTGAAGCCTTTGAGCATGTTCTTTGTCCTTGTCTTAATACCGTCGATGGACAACAGACTGCACAGTGGTCTGAAATTCTAAACTATCAAGTAATGGTACATCGCCAAACTCGAAGATCGACGAATTTTGTCAATAATTTGTTACGTTTACACCAAAGTGGTATAGAGAGAAGATTATAAAGAGTATTTATCTTTAACTTGATGCATTATTTTATTTCATATAAATAAATAACAGCCTAAAACTTATTTGAAACTTGGCGCAAGCATTGCGTTTAACGCAATACTGATTTCTCGCAAAACGTTAAGCTACTGAAGAAAAATAAGTTACGGAGAATACGCAGCTATTAGCAGCAAAATATAAGTGGTATTTGTAGATAAAGAGTGGAATCATAAATATATCCTACAACAAGTGCAAACTAGTGCAAACATTTTTACTTTTTCATACGCACTATGTAAAGTAATTTAATCGTGCCAAAAAATTTTTTTGAGATTTTAGCGGAAATATGTCTTTTTGGGTCCCCTGAACATTTTTGACCAAGGTACAAAAAAATGTCTGTGTATGTGTGTGTGTGTGTGTGTGTGTGGATGTGTGTACCCGTTTTTGTGGCGACGATTCCGGAGAAACTACTAAAGGTATCGGGACGAAACTTCATATTTAGAAGTTTCATAACCAAACTTAGAGCTGAAAAGCTTTCTGTTGAAAATGGTCCAAAGGAACTGCAGGTTTAGTCTTAGCATTTTTGAAACATTTTGTAAATAAGCCGCCATTTCTGGAATTTCGTCGAAATAGTTAAATAATAAATTAAAGAAGATGAAATTCTGAATAATTTATGACTATGACATTTTTTTGTACAATCCATAGTTTAGCTGCATGAGCAAATTCTATTTCATCGAGATCGGTCGTACTCCTTTAAAACTAGTAGCCAGGATGTGTCAGATATTTGATTCTAATGACAGTAGGAAGTCATACGCTATTTTTTTTGAGAATACCTACTGTCAATATAAGCTGCGTTCGGATATTGTACACCGTAAGAGCGCGTTCGGATAATCGGATAGGGTACGGTGAAAGTGACTAACATCATACGGCGTTTATCTGCATATAAGAGAGAGACAGCCGACCCAGGTTATCTGAGCATTGCTCTCCCCATACCCTACCCTGACAAACCGTACGCGCTCTTACACTTTTTACACCCAATAACACGTAAGTGTCATTTGTGCGGTGTACTCGGGGGTCAACGGAGTACAATATCCGAACACAGCTTTAATGGACATATCTGTCTACTTCTACTAGTTTTATTTTAATGCAGACATAGCCAATCTCGATCAAATAGAATCGCATGAAGCTAAACTATTAATTTTATATATAGATTTTTTTCTTTGTGGTGAGAATACTGATATCCCGACGCTAAGTTGGAAAACTGTAATACGTTTGAACATAAAATATTTACTACTTAAATGATCTTAGTACACTACAAATACAGCTCTGTTTCAGCACCTAACCTATAAATCATCGTCGTGTTGAAAGCTGATAAGTTAACTAGTCAATATATTTTGTAAATAAAGTATCTACTAAACTATGTGCAAACGCTAACTCAAGATAAATTTATATCTGAAGATAGAATATTGAATGTTATCTTATCTAACTTTGCTGGTGTAATCCGTCCTAGTTGACAGTTACTACAGTGCTACCATATGTTGCTCGGAAAAATAATCTAGATTGTAATTTAACTTAGTATAGCCAGAATTTCTAAATTTTTATAAAATTAATGACGCAAAGTAGAACGTGCGTAAGAACTCTACGGGCTTATTTTGATTTGCAGTATATTCCTAGTTTTATTTTTACCGCAGAAACCAGTTTGTTATAAAAAAAATATTATTGACAATTATTATTCTTACATAACCTAGTCATCAACAGCCAACAATACAGCGTTGTGGTTTGTTACTAATTACTATGTCCTTCTGGATAATATTGATCATTTGTTTACATAAATTTATGGTTATTTTCTGGGATTAGTTTTGTTTTAACAATCTTACCAACGAGTTCCATGATTAGGACAAAGCTTGTCATCATAGTTCCACCAGTAGCTGTTGCGCAAATAAATCGCAGTATGACATGACCCCAAAACCATGGAACGATAGCAGCGCCACAACCGGACACGGTTTGTATTATAACAGCAGCAACGAGTGGCCCACGACGCCCATAGCTGAAAATTGATGATAAAAACTTGATAATATTTCAGAGTTTCGTGTTTTCTTCAGAAATTGCTTACCGGTCGGACACTACACCAAAAATTAGAGCACCTGATAAAATCCCTAGCATCGTAGCCATTTGGACAATGTTGTTCAATTGGTATTTGTCGCAGACCAGGTCCCACTGCATCGTGATGGTTTGTGTGAAAATTGACCTAAACAAAAGCAGAATTTATTAGTTCTATTGCTATTTTTTGAAGATGCATTTTTTTAAATGCATCTTTATTCCTTTTTTTTCACGATTCGGGTTAAAAAAAGTTGCGGGAAATTATCAGAAATTGTTCAAAACTCCCCAAGGAACAAATCCACAACCACTATTTTTTGTTCACCGGCCCCCACCCTCCCCATAGTACCCTAAATATGAGACAAAAGTTTCGCCAAATTTAAAATTTTACTAGGTTACTTGTTTAATTATTTCTTTGGCAGGAGTGATTATTATTGGATTATTGATATATTTTTTTGTCATTTATTAACTAATTTGAAACTAGTTAAACAATTAGCATTTGTTTAAACAAAAATATACGATGTTAGGAACATATTTTTCCATTTTTGCAGAAGTTATTAAATTATTGGCTTTTTGTTTACAAAAATGTACAATGTTACGGACATTTTTTGAGAAATTAATGTTAGATTTTTGCTATTGTTTGGCATTAATTAACTGGTTTGCAATTGGTTAAATAAAATACCATTTGTTTAAACAAAAATATACAATGGTATTGACGTATCTTTTTGGCAAACATTATTATTGTATTTCTTGTGTTTTTTCTTGCTTTTGAGTGTTGCAACCACATTACTGGTTTGACCGATATCGTAAAACCTCCAAAATTACAAAAAATACCTCAAGTCCTATAATAATTTTTGTCGCGCAATACGTACTAACATTGTATAATATTTATAGGTTAATAATATGATGACATACAGGCGGAATGTAAATTTTTTAACATTTTCAATTGTATAATATTGTTTAAACAAATTTATTTGTTCAAACAATTGCACATTAAGTAACAAATCACAAAAAAAAACATGCCAACAATGTAACAATAATAATTTCTACAAAAAGAAAAACCGAAAAACGTAAATTTTTATTTAAAAAAATGGTACTTGTTTAAAGAATTGCAAATTCGTTACTAAAAGACAAAACAATGCCAATAATTTAATAATAGTTTCTGCAATAAATATACACAATATGTTCGTAACAATGTATATATTTGTTTAAATAAATAGTATTTGTTTAAACAATTACAAATGAGTTTATAAATGTCAAAGAAACTGCCAATAATCTAATAATAATTTATGCAAAAAATATAGATTACATTACCATTACAATGTATATATTTGTTTAAACAAATGGTATTTGTTTGAACAATTGCAAATTAGTTAATTAATGACAAAAATACCAATAATCCAATAATTTCTGCAAAATTAGTAAAATAAGTGCGTAACAACATCTATTATTGTTTAAACAAATAGTAATTGTTTAAACAATTGCTAATTAGCTAATATATTGCTAAAAAAACAATAATTTAATAATGTTTGCAAGAAATAGAAAAATATGTTCATAACATCGTATATTTTTGTTTAAACAAATGGTAATGGTTGAACCAATTTTAAATTAGTTAATAAATGACAAAAAGTATGTCAATAATCCAATAATAGTAATTTCTGTCAAAAAATAGTAAATCACGCAATTTATGCAAAAACATAGATTACATTACCATTACAATGTATATATTTGTTTAAACAAATGGTATTTGCTTAAACAATTGCAAATTAGTTAATAAATTGCTAAAAAAACAATAATTTAATAATTTTTGCAAGAAATAGAAAAATATGTTCATAACATCGTATATTTTTGTTTAAACAAATGGTAATTGTTTAACCAATTTTAAATTAGTAAATAAATGACAAAAAAATACCAATAATCTAATAATTTCTGCAAAATTAGTACAATACGTGCGTAACAGCATATATTTTTGTTTATACAAATGGTAATTGTTTAAACAATTGCTAATTAGTTAATAAATTGCTGAAAAAACAATAATTTAATAATGTTTGCAAGAAATAGAAAAATATGTTCATAACATCGTATATTTTTGTTTTATCAAATGGTAATGGTTTAACCAATTTTAAATTAGTTCATAAATGACAAAAAGTATGTCAATAATCCAATAATAGCAATTTCTGTCAAAAAATAGTAAATCACGTAATTTATGCAAAAACATATAGATTACATTAGCATTACAAAGTATATATTTGTTTAAACAACTGGTATTTGCTTAAACAATTGCAAATTAGTTAATTAATGACAAAAAATACCCATAATCTAATAATTTCTGCAAAATTAGTAAAATATGTGCGTAACAACATATATTTTTGTTTAAACAAATGGTAATTTTATTGTTTAAACAATTGCTAATCAGTTAATAAATTGCTAAAGAAACAATAATTTAATAATTTTTGCCAAAAATAGAAAAATATGTTCATAACATCGTATATTTTTGTTTAACCATTTTTAAATTAGTTAATAAATGACAAAAAAACAGGTCAATAATCAGAAAAACAGGAAACAACAACAGAAAAGGAAACGGAAAAACGTAAATTAGTTAATTAATGACAAAAAATACCAATAATCTAATAATTTCTGCAAAATTAGTAAAATATGTGCGTAACAACATATATTTTTGTTTAAACAAATGGTAATTGTTTAAACAATTGCTAATTAGTTAATAAATTGCTAAAAAGCAATAATTTAATAATTTTTGCAAGAAATAGAAAAATATGTTCATAACATCGTATATTTTTGTTTAACCATTTTTAACACATCAATAATCCAATAATAGTAATTTTTGTCAACAAAATTGTAAATCACGTAACTTTATAAAATTGAAAATTTGGGGAAAATTTTGCCTCATTTTAGGGTACTGCAGGAGAGGGTAGGGGCGGTGAAAGAAAATAGTGGTTGTGAATTTGATCCTTGGAAGTGAAAAAACGTGAAAAAACGTAAAAAAAAGAAAAGAGTTGCATTTTTCCAATGTATATTAAATGGGAAATTTGAGGTAACCGATTTTTCTCAAATTTTGGGGGAATTTTTTTCCGAAAAGGAACAGATTCCGATCTTTGCCCTCCAGCAAGAAAAAGGATATTGCAAGGTATAAATTTGGACCACAGTCGTTTTTAAGTGCCCCCACAGAAAGAAGTATTATATACTAACTTAGGAGTGAAACGAGTAAAATAACAAATCTGTGATAATAAGATAACGTACCTGTCAAATATGTGTTCTGGGCAGTCTTTTGAACAGGGATCTGTGATGTTCTTGTTGCTACAGGTAAATTCCGCCGTAGGCGCTTGAAAAACTACACTGAGCTGATGCCAGGCAATGGAAAATTTGCATGCCATGGTCCATAGGACTACCCACCAATGCCATTTGCCGAATATGCCTATACATTTCTGAATAATGTCGCCATCACCTGGATTTGAACCTAGAAATAATCGAAGAAAAAGTTTGTGTTAATACAAAATTATTAGAAACAATATACGTGCTGTAGTTTAGATGATATTTTTACCTGTTTTTATAAAACTCTCGCGTTCTTTTGTATTCATTATGTAAGCTATGTATCTATTTTGTCTAGATGCGAGGATTTAAAGATCAATGACAAATTAAGACTACTTTAGGCAGAACTGGAAATTGTGTATGAGATAAGGTATGTAGATATAGTTAAAGTAAATATGATTTCTGTTTGTTTATTCAGCTATGCTTCTATAGTATTTTAAATGTTTATATTATGTAGGTCAAAAGTACAACTATCTTTTACGTTTCTTGCTCAAATAAAATACACTATGTTGTTCATTTTTAGGTTATAATACCGAGTTACTACTAAACAAAAACACCCTATAAACATGTCGAAAAAAAAACTACACGGAAAAAGTTGAGGTCATTGTCATCTTATCAATCGAAGCTGATAACCTATAAGCCAACTCATAAATTAGGTTCAACATCCAATGTTAGCTCTAAATTAATTAGAACCTTTCTACGAAGTAACTTCAAATCCTTAAAAACTTTTAAAAAAATCCTTAAAACTACATATATTAATAATAATTTAGTAAATATGTTATGATATGAGAAGTTAATTTAATACATCGTCATTTGTTTTGATTCGACATATTATAGGAGAGAAATATTATCTGTACCGCTTGAACTCCTTGTTCTTAGCTTCTTGTAACAGGTAACAGGGCTTGCTCAATAATTTGGTGACCATGAATTAAAAGCTTGTGAACTGTAATAGGTACCTAATATTTTACAAAACTTTGATGTTTATTAACTTTTATAATTAATGGATTTAGCTGATTTTTGTCAACATGTTGTAAACAGATTCATCAAGATTATTACACGCAGTTGCAATTCGTAGAACTTTTTATACCGGTAGAATCAACATGATGTTTTGGTGGTCTCAGTTTGAGACACTTTATGGAATAGTTCGTCAGATGTCAGGGTCTCTAGCAGTCTAAAGGTGCTCCCACACGCAGTGCCAACGGGGGCCATCATTGGCCATCGAAGTGCTTCGCGTAGCGAGACCCAACTGTGCCACTGCACATCGCCAATATGTCGACCTTGTCCGCTTTATTTCATTCTGTTTTAGCATTGTACGTACTACCGATGAAAAGTTTAGTTATCTATCAATGTTTTATCATATATACTGCATTATTTATGTTTGTACGTACTTTAACGACAATGATGATTTATTATTTGCCCAAATGCCTGATTGCCCAAATGTGAAAAGATGAAAACTTTTTTAATATTTTGTAAATTTATTCACAATAATTATGGTTCTTATAAGCATTATATTAACCTTACAGTTACAATAAATTAACAAGCAATAAAATAATATTCTGAAGACAATATTGAAGTCGTTATAACGGGCGACCCACGGCATAGGTACGTTTGTTTATTTTTTTGTGTTTATGACGCCGAAGGAATGAACGTTGTGTTAATAGACAGAAAATGCCAATTTATGGGATGGTCTTGAGGTTAGTATGACTTCCGGGGTTTCCAGAACTGACGTCATCATTAAAATTTTAAAAATGAATTCGCACACAATGGGCGGTATCTAGGTTCTGGGATAGCGGTCAACCTTATTCGCTAGGGTGGGGTGGGAAAGGTAAGGTTGGAGGGAAGCGGGGTATGAATCTACACACGATGGGGAGTCATACGGTATAGGGGTACAAGGACTGCGGTCAACCCTCTTCCCTACAATCTTGACTACAATCAAACAAATATGCATTTATATAATTAACAACAATTAACTATTTATTAATTTACAATTTATAGATTAGTTTTAAGCGGCTAATTTAAATAATCAGATGTATTTACTGTATTCAACAAAGTTTAAAAACTATACTGGATGCTTTTCTTTATTTTGATTATCAGAAAAATTTCAAAAAGTATATCTGTTACTAAAAATATTGGGTTGATAATAAATATACCTACATAATATACATACACGGAGTTTTAATATATATAATTAAAACTCCGTGTGTGTAAGGGTTCTCAATTTTTCTTTGTATCTTATTATAAATAATTTCAGTTTTATTATATAAATTATATTTTAAATAAAAATTATGAATTCATCGATTTGACTGAAATTAAATATTTATATAAAGAAACGACACAAATTAACAGGGCCCTGCATAAAAATATAGACCACTCAGTGTATTAGATCTTATCCCATCTTATTTCGCATTTGTTGCTTGAAACATAAAGAAAATAAAAAGGGGAATTTTTTTAAATGTCACGTGGCAAATATAAAAACTAAATAATTTTGTTTCCTGTATTGCTGTATATTTGTATTCCTTAATGTATTTAATATTTTCGAACGTCCTGTATAAATAATGAATGAAAAACATGTTTAATAATTTAACAACCTTATTAAACAGTGTCCTCTTTCGAGGGTCCCTTTTTTTTTTAATTCTAAGCAACAATGCACTGCTTAAAATAATGGGAGCTGCGGCAACAGCAATGATATCGTCTTCGCTGTTTATTTTTAATTCTCTACGGGACGCTACGAGCCTTCTACGATACACAGAAATACCTTGCGCCTAATACCAACATGTTGGCGAAGTGAATGAGCGCACTACGCGCAGCGTGTCACATCACCAACGTTGGCGAGATGTTGGCACTGCGTGTAGGAGCTCCTTAATACAAAGACGTATCAATTCTTAATAAATTGGTTTTCGATTTCCATACTTATCTGAATGATTGTAGCAAATGCAGATTTTCCAGTAAACTTTTGCAATTTTAGCACTATAACTGTGAACTTTAACCGATTTTGGTTATTTTTTAGAACATACAATTTCAACAAGAGTATAACGCGCACATGCCAATTTTGAAAAATAAATTAAACTTGCAGTTTTATGTACCGCGAAAACGAAAATGATGTTCTGGTGGCATTGAGAAATTAAATACTTTTGTGAGATTCTGAAGAACTCTGTGCAAGGTCAAATAAATTATTCTTTGATTTGTCTTAAAATATTTTTTATATGCGAAATCGTAATATTCATAAATCGTGTATTACAAACAATAAAATGGTGAACAAAATTAAAAAAGCTAACATTGCAACTTTTTATATAAAATTCATACAGACCAATGCACAAAATTAAATGTGTTTACCGATATAATAAGCTGCAAGTTTTTTGTTTCAAAATTGCATTGGCATGATACTCATGACAATTTGTTTATGTGCTGAAAAGATAATCAAAATCGGCTAAACTTCGTTTTTATAAAAAATCAGATATTGGAATGAATCAAAAACAAACGAAGTTGTGAATTGACTCAGAAAGCCAATCATGTTATTTTTTCTACAGGGATTTTTGCACTTGGTCCACCAAAACATGGCATTGCTTCTCCAGGTATAGCAACTGTAAGAAGTTACTTTTACAAAATTGCAAAGGCGGATGATAATCATGATGAATTTGTTTACTATTCCCCGACAGAATCATTACAATCGGTAAAAGATTACAAAAGTTATTCAACATCAAAGCCTCAAAGTGTCAAATTCAACTATTCACATTTATCACAAAACATGCCATAACTTGAAAAAGGGCAGGAGGGGGCACCTAATTCTTTATGTTTCTCCAAGAGCAACTATTAAACAAACAAATTACAAAAAATAGGAGACATATTATTTCATGTATTTAACTAAATCGTTACAAAAGAAAAATATAACACAATATTTAACAGAATACAGTAAACGTCTTATTAAAAAGAAATTAGAATTTGATTTGTGTGGTCTTTATTAGTATCAAACAATTCCAGATAGAATAATAATTTTATAAAGACAGAAAATTATACTTATAACGTCGACTAATTGAGCATGTTAAAAAGTGGAATTTCAACTGCTGTTTGATTTAAGTGTTTCTAATAACTGCAGGCAAAAAATGATAAAACCATCTGGAAGTATATAATTTCTACAATATTGTATATTCATTAGCTATTTTGCATTACTTATCATTGGTATATCATTAAAAATCTCTTGGCAACAGAAGGTCTTTTTTTTTCTTACAGTCCGAATGGAAAACTAAAATTTTCCACTTGTAATAACTGATTTATGCAAAACTTTGTCCTGTTTCTACTATATTATACAAAAACCAATCACAAGCATTTATCGTGTAATAAATTAATAGAGCATGACTGATAAATTTTGCCATACCGATTCTACTTTTATCGAGGATTTTTTTTTCATGCATTTTTCTCGGTCAGTGATCCATAGAAGGTCGACAACCAATGACCCACTTCATCATTTCCTACTTTCGTATCATCTGTCAATACAATGACTGCAACGTGATCTTTTTTTTTTTTTAGAAAATTTATTGATTCCATTCGCAATTATAAATATTCTTTTCCATCACGTTATTGAATGTTTTTTTGAGTTGGTTTATTAGAAGGATTAAAACTATCAATAATACATTCTGCCTGTTGTAGCACCTATAAAAAATGATAGTATAATGAAAGTAGTTAAGTTTAGAAAGTTTTTTTTTGTATTCCGAGAATTAGTTTAAAGCTTTCTCAAACATAGATTATTAAATGGTATAACACTTACTATTTGCTACTATTTGACATTTTTTATTTTATTAAATGTAAAGAAAACAAAAATATTCATCACAATCTTATGGTTACTGAAATAGATACTGCTCAAAAAATTAGGGAAACATTTTTTTCGAAACCTGTAACTTTTTAAATAACGGCATATATTTAATTAAATAAAATTACAAAAACAATGTTACAGCTCTCTTCTAAGTTGCACTTACAAATGTAAATTAATAACGCAAAACAAAATGGAAATGATTTGTGAGGTTTAATAAAGTGTATGCCCTTGACGACCAAGAATCACTTCCTCACACCTGCGTGTCATGCTTCGCACTAGTTTGTGTCAGTTCCTGGTGGATTAGGGCGCTTGCGAACATGTCGGTCAAGCTGATCCCACACGTGTTCAATAGAATTCAGGACAGGACTTAACGCCGGCCATTCCATGACCTGAATTACACGTTCTTGTAAAAAGTTTCTGGTGATGCCGGCGGTATGTGGCTTTGCATTGTCCTGCATTAGGATGAAATTTTGACCGACGCCATATGCAGTAGCCACCACATGGTCCTCCAAGATGTTTCCGATGTAACTCATGGCATTTAGTCTACCAGGAACCACAACAAGATCAGTTCTGTTGTCTAAACTGATTCCAGCCCAAACCACCACAGATCCACGGCCAAATCTATCCACTTCCTGTATAGTAGCGGCTGCGTAAGTTCACAAGGACGTCTATATACACGTACTCGACCGTTGCAATGAGTTAAGTGTCCTGTCCAACAGCTGATCGACAGAGGCTTGGCTGTTTTTGATAAGTTTAGAAAAATCAGTCGAGAATTGGTCTTTGCGTGGGGATGTCGACGTTTTCGCTAAAGCTACTTTGGAACAAGATAGACTTTGCCGACGTGCGGTCAACATTATATGATCTAACGTCTTTAACGCTGTTTCAATTTATTTTTGCACACGTAAGCAGGCTGTCTAGTGATTTTACAACGCTGACCAACATAACATGGTAGCTCTAAAATTACTGTGATAAATTGTTGACATAACAGTGACATAACCTGTGCGGAGAATGTGAGATATTTATCATATATTTATATGATAAATAACTTCAACATTTGCCTACGGTTTATGAAGTGATATATGCAAAAACACACGTACTATGAATATGTGGAATATTTGAAAGTGTATTGAGATTATGCGCCCATATACATTTATACCTCCTAAGAAACAAACCCCGTACCAATAATTTGGTCACAGATTACTTACTCTTGGTACGATAGATTATGCACTCATTTCTCAGCCGATAATACACTTATGCCGAGCTACTGAAAAACAAATACATATCGACCCATGCAACAAAGACTATCGTAACTAACAAACTAAATGTAGTTACTATAGTCTTTGTTGCATGGGTCGATATTACATACGTATGTACATCCACAGCACAGGGATGTGATGACGTATAAGAAAGGCAAAACAGTTAATAAGTTATTCTTTATTTACCAATTTGTAATTCATATATTATTTATAAAAGACAATTAGACAATATAAGCGTTATAATATTATATAGCTTTATTAATATTATATTATAATATCAAAATCACAAAAATGGTGATCCTCGCTATCATGAGACCACACGCATACGGGTCGTAATGCTTGTTCGGTTCTTCGGGGCTAATTACAATACTATCTGCGGTTTGTTGTGTTAAACGTAATTCTCCATACACTTTGCACTTGAGAAGAAAAACATCTGGAGTCAGTGGTTGACAAGTCGACTATGTCCCATTATACATTTATCATATAATAATGTTATAGACGTCTTCCGGTAATATTACCAAAAAATTTGATAAAAAATCGGTAATCTTCAGCATACCTTGATAATTTTATTGTCAGGTCATAGAAATTATGAAAATTAGTAATCACATCTCTTGTCTAGAAATCCTCTTCGATCAACAAAATAGTACGTAAGGATTTTGATTCCTCGTAATGTGATTTGAATCCAATTACAAAACCCGTAAAGAGCTATCTGCATCATACCATACTTGGAGCTTAAATTCTCTGGTAGTAGAATGGATAAAACAGCACTGTTTATATGTATATTCTGCTAACTAACCTAACAATTGAAAAGGAAATTTTAAAAAACAATAGTATACTTCTTTAGACACAAACCTGATTGATGTCTGATATAATAGTAGAATTTATATGTAATCTTCTAATTTCGATTAGAATACTTCTTTGTGCAGTGTCCCCAAGTTTTCTACATTTTCAGATTGTATCGGATTTGTAGGTTAGAACTCTCGAAATCTGTCCCAGTAAATATAAATGTGAATTTTAGCGAGTAACAGCCTTTTTTTGTGGTATATGGTAGATAGAGATAGACCCATTACTATTATCTTCGTCTAATGACGATAGTTCTCGAGAACATCGTAGATGGACACACTGTTCAGACTCGAACATGGATGGAAAAATTGGGAAAATACGACGCCGATTCGTCAAAGGTGTGGGTTTATTTCTTTTCATTTATTGCATTTTTTTCAAATTGTACATTGACATAAAGTGGAACTACTGCGGCGCATCGCAAAAATACATAATTGAAATGTTATTCCTGAAATCAGGATATCACCCGTCCTCCAATTATACGTCTATCTTTGAGCTGCAATTGTTTTAAATTGGGCATGGGTATAATAAATATGGAGATGTGACGCACTAGAATAGTTAATTCAGATTGTTGTAATCTTATAAGATGCTATCATTATTCAATAATTAACCCACAGGAGCATTGAACTGTTTGAATAATTGGACCAATAGGGGACCACCAGAGCTGAGCAGAACAGACCTGAAGTTAGGCTGAACCAGCCTCTTAAACGAAAACTGGACTCGCCTGTAAACAGTACAGGCCGTCCAGTGACGAAGTTGCCAATCTCTGTGATCCAGAGCAAACTTCATTCGCGCTGCTTTGTGATGTAGCGTAAGGCGTGGTGCGCGGACAGGTCTTCTTGGTTTAAATTCGCTTCTTTTAATCTGTTTCTAACAGTTTGATCAGAAATTTCTATTCCATGTGGTCGTCTTAGGTCGTTTAGGAGGTCTCGTGCTGTGGCAGTACGCTGACGTAGAGAGGAAAGGCAAAGAAATCGGTTTTAATTTTGAGTTTTTTTTTCTATTTCGACCTTGTCCAGCTCTTCAAACATATTTTAAGTGTAACTATGAAGTAACTAAGAGTTGTAACATTGTTTTTGTAATTTTCTTTAGTTAAATATATGCCGTTGAAGTATACAAAATTTGATTTGCCTAGAACTATTATTTAAAAAGTTACCGGTTTCGTGTTCCCATATTTTTTTCAACAGTGTATATAAATGATTATTTTAAATTTATTTTGTTGTTTTTTTATTCGCTTTGTATTCGTTGCTTTAATTAAATTTAATAATAAATACCAGCACATAATTACGTCGTCACTCTTGCGTGTCTATGACGTTTCTTAAGACTTGAAAACGCCTATAAACTTATATATGTATAACTTGAAAACGCCTACTCGTACATAAACGATCTAGAAAGTCCCTAATACCACTCATTTTCATCCGATAAATAGAAAGTAAGATAATGTTAAAAAGCCCAATTCGGTCATTTTTGACTGTGAATAACTCGCGATGCGGAGACGATACTGATGGGCAAGGTCTATAAAGTAGTAAGGTTATCCAAGTACGAGATTTCTCAGTTTGAGGGGTAAAGGGAGATCGTGACGTCACTAGAGTCGCCCGCTGCCACCAATTTGAATGCTCATTTCGTTGTATGATTTAGGTTAAGTAGGTGCATAATTACATTGAAAAAATAAATGCATCTTTATTGTGATCATTTTTAAATGATTAGGATGAAAAAAAAATTGGTGAATGTGATTATCACAACATGCTATTTCAATAATTTGTTAATAATGCTGAATAAGTACATTAGTATGTAATGTATGTCCGATTAAAGAAATGTGTTGTGCTAAACCAGGTCTCTGCAGTTGGAATCAAAATTTAGCTGAAATTCAGTGAGTGGAGTCAACCTACAAACAAAATCAAGAGCTGGAGTCGAAGGTGGTATAACGGCTACCACATATTTTTGCAACCATGCAAATTGGGGGTTGAAACACTAAAATTATCAGGAATTCAAGTCGAATGTTTGGTTTACCGACTCTACAGATAAATAAATAGAAAAACTATAACTAAATCAGTATTGGTAGAACTTGCTTATTAAACCACTCATTGGCTTGTCCTGATTACTATTTGGTTAGAACATACGTACAAAGAAATAATAAAAAATCAGTAAGAAGCTTTATTGTACAAATTTTCTCATCTTTGTTGTAATTTTATTTTTAATATCAGCTACTCTTCGTTACATATTTAGATTTTTTTGCTGTTGAAAAGTAAAATTTAAAAAATTTATCCTTACATATTATATTCTTTGCTCGACAAAAGCTTTCAAAACTATGGTATCAATAATTGGATTGTTTTAAAAGTTCTCTTCTTAATTTACTGCTAGTCCTTTTCGAATTATTAATCCCATCCCCCGTAAGTCTTTCGAACTTGCTAATTCATTTTATTAAACAAGCGTTTAAATTCTTCCGACGGTTTTATTAGGCCGCCAAAAGATAAATGACGAATTCAGGATGGAAGGGAGTATGGGTGCTCTTGCTGGTCTTCGTATGAGTAATGTCCCAATTGTGGATGAGTTCTGCTTCAAACTTTGATCACGTGGAAAAGTAAAATATGATATTGTTAATCCAATCACTGTTGAAATGTTATACCTCATACCGCAACCCGGTACGGAGCAAACCATAGGCATCTAAAATTGATACATGATTTAGAATAATGTAATTTCCAATATAAATTAATATCTTACCTTTACTAACTTAATTATTACTTCATAAAATACTACACTAATAAAACAACCAATAACGTAGAACTATCAACTATTGAATATAACAATATAAACGCAGAATAACGATTAAACACGAACAAAAGCAACCTTTCTAATTCACTAAAAAACCTATAACGAGCTGAGCTGGCAATAATTAAACGTATCTTTGACCAAACTAAACGAGCGATGTATGCGACGTGATGCGAAGTGTGCCGGGACTCTAGTGACGTCACGAAAGTAGAGCATATAGGGATCTGAGGGGGGTATATAAATTGCACTATAGGAAAGATAGCAAACTGGATAACCTCTCTCTTTATAGACCTTGACTGATGGGGACCTTTTACACGTTATTTGAAATGCCTAACCAAAGGCGTATACAAAAATACTGCTACGTTTAAATTTTTCCGAAGTGAAATCCTTGTTTTACTGGGCTAATCAGAAATAAAAGATCGCATTTTTTTTTTATTTAATGGCAAACCAACTGAAAATGATCTAACTTGACCGAACAAGAAATTCCATTGTCATTGTATATTCTATTTTGCAAGAAGATAGATATTATTTTCTCGTCGAAACTGAAACTGAAAGAGAAATCACGTACTGATCGCATGTAGCTCCCACGACTGGTGCGTACATGGCATAATCTAGAGGTCCAATTTTCACATACCCTTTGCAGTACTTCAGGCTGTATTTCGGCAATCACGAGTCGAATGTTGGCTTCCGAGTACTCAAGTGTTTCGGGTTTATCGGCATAGACATGTGACTTTACATATCCCAAAGAAAATAATCTACTGGCGTCAAGTCGCCAATATTAAATTTTAGACGAAAACTTTAATTTGCCAACACTGTTCTCTGCAAGAGCCAATGTGACTCGACAATTCCTTATGAATAGACTGACGCCAGAGCAACGTCTCGAAAATTGTT
The DNA here is from genome assembly GCA_963966075.1 of Aphodius sticticus. Taxonomy (NCBI): domain Eukaryota; kingdom Metazoa; phylum Arthropoda; class Insecta; order Coleoptera; family Scarabaeidae; genus Aphodius; species Aphodius sticticus. The sequence continues at coordinate 40,306,518 of OZ014511.1, forward strand.
CAAATTTTTTTTTTTGTTCAGTGATGAAGCACACTTTTCGTTAAATGGTTACGTGAACAAACAGAATTTCCGAATTTGGGGCGATGAGAATCCACGAGCTATTGTCGAAACACCATTAAATCCACAAAAACTGACCATTTGGTGCGCATTATGGTCTGTTGGAATCATTGGTCCTCATGTGAAAGTTTTTGTGGATTTAAGAGGAATCACTAGAGGTAGTAGCGTACTACAAAACAACACTACATAAAACCAAACATACTGAGCTTAATTGTGTGTTAATACTCAAGTGTAATACATTAAATTATAGATAAAGATAAAGTTGTTGTTTTGTTTTTTACCCTTGCTAAAGAAGCCAATAATTGGTAATTTTTGCTATTTTTTTTTCCAAATCAGAACCAAATATCAAAAAAGCAATATTACAACATTTTGTATTGAGCCTACATGAACTTGTGTAAAAAAATGACAACAAAATATGTTTGTTGTAATGATTTAACCTTTGGTTTTTTGAACATGTGAATGAGACGAGAATAACATATTTTATCGTCGTACGGTGCAGCCATCTGTTGGATAAACACCACATCATTTTCTTCGACCAATCAAATTCAAATGGTACAGTCTGAAGCAGCAGCGTGAATACGTCAGCCAGGGGAATCACGAATATTGAGCAATTTCGGCCTAACAAAAATATTGATCGCATGTTGACACGGGAGGTGTAGGGGCGCCGCGCCCGGCAAGCGAAAGCCATACGAAAAATAAATTTTACCGTGCTGGTGCTACGTAGATAGCAGCCACTCGCTTATAAATTAGGACAGCATGTTCTTGCGGAAGTGTATGTGAGCAACATGAATTGTTGAATTTCGACCAAAATAGACTATAAACCGAATACGAGAAATAATTTTTTTGCCGTGCTGATGGACAGATGGACTCTACGAAGACAGCAAAGAGCGAGTTATAAATTAGGAGCGCATGTTCCCGCGAGGATTTATAGTGCAGTCCCCGTACGACACACGGAACGAAGAATAATCAACAACCGCAATACCTACTTACAATGTTACAACTACTAAATAATTAATAGGAGTTAAATAAATTATTAATAAGGACATACAACTAATTTAATTTTTAATCAGTCATTTATTTTTCGTCATAGAATTTCAAATATATTGGTATTTAGATTTAGAAAATAATCTTAATACCAAACACTTGTCGCTTGGCAATGCATTCAGGGCAATCGCAATCTATGTAGGATGGTTGGGTTTAGTTCGACTTGTACAACATGTAGATATTATACGTGTAGTGTAATTCTTCGCTAATTAACTTCGCTAGTTAATTTGGGCAATACACTCTTATAGGCGTAAGCGTGCCGGATTACCATATATGGCAAAAAACGTTTATAAAGGTGTTACACATCTGTTAACCGAAACTCTTGCGCCTAATACGTCATGTCATGTAGTAAGTATGTAAATGTGACAAAAACGACTACACAGTATTGATTGATTGCTTGCGGTACATCATTTCCAAAGTATTTTTATGCGCTGAACCCAAATCTGACATCCGATTGACTAAATCAGGCTTTATTCACAAGATACTTCAACATATTTGAAGAGTAAAATTGCACAACGTATGTACGCAGTACACTCTCCTACAACGCGGTTTAATATTACGCGTTTTATGAAAACGCGTTATAGGAATTTGAGGATCGCAAATTTAGACGCATGCGCATTGTACGATAATCGCGTTATATGAAGATGTAGTCGCAAAATTTTGATCGAGTTGGTAGAAATTCGCGCTGTATGAACCGCGTTATAGGAGAGTTTGCTGTATGCGCAATCGTATTTATATAAAAATAATACAATAAAATAAATAAATATCAATTTTCTAGAAAAAATATACCCAAAATATGTTTTTTCTTGTAAACTTTTAGCATTTACTTATAAGAATACTTCGGATTTTGTATAGTAATTTTTTATTCAATAAAAGTATCATTGTTGCATCTATTTATTAAAACAAAAGTATTGGAATGGAAATAGAAAACGTAAGTAAATATGTACCTACTGAAATGTATAATGACTAAAATATTCAAATTCATTTATATGTGGTATCATTACAGCCACCAATAATAGCGAATAGTTTAATAAAGCAATTAATTAATTTGTATCACTGTATTGTTTTGTGGAATTGTATTTGCATTTAAAATATACAAGAAAAGCATTTCAGAACATGCGATAGTCACATACACAAAATTATTAGGGACCGGTTCGGTGCCAGTCGACACCGCACGGCCCCTTTGATCTTTGCCTCAAAAGAACGATACCGCCGGCGCCGTTCCCCTAATTAATCAGTGCGTGCGTAGCTTGCATTTTCTGCGGAGTGTACAGTGGGCGCGGCTTGTTCCCTCCTCTCGCGCCTCAGTTTCGTCGAACTTTTGAGGCCGGTGACTAACATTTACTCTTAATGGTGTATCGACAATAGCTTGTGGATTCTAATCGTACCAGTGTCATTTGGACGGTGTACCCGGTGTCAACGGAGTACAATATCCGAACGCAACTTTAATCGACATATCTGTCTAGTTCTACTAGTTTTATTTTAATGCAAACATGGGCGATCTCGATCAAATAGAATCTCATGCAGCTAAACTATTAATTTTATATATAGTATGATAAAGTCATGTGCCTGGCCACATTAGATTTTTGAAACTAGGGATTATGTTATTTTAATAGACACCTGATTTAAAGATTGCTAGATTATTCACTTAACAAAGCCAAGAATTACCTCAAGAATTTTCAAACAAAGGTTATCAAAAAAAAATTAAATTGGTTGAATATCAAATATAGAATTGAATATCCACATGTGCCGTTCACGAGACACATGCATATAATATGCAATTTGCATTTTATTATCTGTAGCTAATAATTAAATGCACGATCCATAAATAATATAGTCTTCGTTTTATGAATAAATGCATATAATAGCCAGCTCGTGACGCACGGATAACCCAAAAGAAACATTTAAAAAATCCCAAATTCCCCGGTAATTTTCAGCGGAAGTAAAAGTGGAATTCGCTGTTTTTTCGTGCAGTCTGTTGAAGTATACTGACCTTGTCACTTGTGCTAGGAATTTATTGTTTGCAAACCTCAAATTACGCACAGCGCTCAATGTTAATAACAATACAAACAGCTATTTGTTACTTTTTCGTTGCTTTATTTAAGTAAAAAATACCTGGCTAATGTAATTAGCGTGATTATAATATTTATTATTTCGTCGAATTATACCGAAACATTAATTTATATCAATTTTATTAATGTTTTGTGAATTCGAAGTTAGGTGCTTGTAGAATATTGGGCCAAAGATGCAACCATGAGGCACTTCATTATATTCACACTGCGATCTATCCAAAATATAAGTCTACTGGTTCACTACTAGTGACATAGTGTACACTGTCGCTCATGGAAGTTCGGACACATAGTAAACATATAGGAAATAATGATAAAAGCACTGAAACCGTAGCAATAGGCACCTCCATTTCTACCAAATAGCGAACACATTCTTAACTTTGATTTCCAGTAACATACGACATCATTAAATGTGCTAATTTAAAATAATTTTTATATTTAATTATTATGCAACATTTATGCTGTTTTGTAACTGGTTGTTGGGAATTTTCTAGTTTCCATTAAAAAGGATTAAATACGAAATAATAAATAGAGTCATAAATACTGCATCTCAGACACATGTTGCGACCCCATTTTTACCAGATTTTTGCATCAAATGCTCGAATTCGTATTCAAACGAGTCTGTGCCTGCAATCTGTAGTTTGCACAAGATAACACTGTCACGCGGAAAACATCATGCGACGCGGAAAGCCAACAAGCAAGGAACAGCGTTCTGTAATTATAGTTTTTCATCAGGAACGATTGTCAGTTCGTGAAAATGCAAGAAGTAAGTCAACGATAAGTGACACTCTTCACCAATATGAAGAAACATAGAATTTGGATGACGTGTTTGGCCGGGACTATCACGAATAATTTCCCAAGCGGATTAAGAACGATTAAAATTAATTTTTAAGCAAAACAGAAAATTGACCGCACCTAAAATCACCTCTGAAGTCAATCGCGATCGTGAAAGATCAATTTTCGTAAGCACAGGGAAACGACGTCTCCAAGCGGAAAATCTACATGGACGCGACGCGTCTTTCACGATCGCGATTGACTTCAGAGGTGATTTTAGGTGCGGTCATTTTCTGTTTGCTTAAAAATTAATTTTAATCGTTCTTCATCCGCTTGGGAAATTATTCGTGGTAGTCCCGGCCGAACACGTCATCCAAATTCCATGTTGCTTCATATTGGTGAAGAGTGTCACTTATCGTTGTCTCACTTATCGTTGACTTATTTCTTGCATTTTCACGAACTGACAATCGTTCCTGATGAAAAGCGATAATTACAGAACGCTGTTCCTTGCTTGTTGGCTTTCCGCGTCGCATGTCTTCCGCGTGACAGTTATCGACGAGTTGTCTTGTGCAAACTACAGATTGCAGGTACAGACTCGTTTGAATACGAATTGGAGCATTTGATGCAAAAATCTGGTAAAAATGGGGTCGCAACATGTGTCTGAGATGCAGTATTTATGACTATTTGTTATTTCGCATTTAATCCTTTTTAATGGAAACTAGAAAATTCCCAACAACCAGTTACAAAACAGCATAAATGTTGCATAATAATTAAATATAAAAATTATTTTAAATTGGCACATTTAATGATGTCGTATGTTACTGGAAATCAACGTTAAGAATGTGTTCGCTATTTGGTAGAAATAGAGGTGCCTATTGCTACGTTATCAGTGTTTTTATCATTATTTCCTATATGTTTACTATGTGTCCGAACTTCCATGAGCGGCAGTGTACATACTTACTAGTTAACTTATACCTACCACTTATGCTACTCATGCAACAATAATTCTTGATTTCTCTGATTATCATACGTCCGCTATATTGATTTTTTGTATTGCTGGGTGCCAAAACTCAATACAAATAATTCCGTACATTTTAAGGAAAGTTTACTGTTATAATTTGATAACAGTTATCGTGCAACAAACGTGGACTTTGTATGTTAATCATCGTGCAAAATTGTTTTTCTTCGTTTTATAAACGGTTACGAAGGAATTCCTCAAATAGCAGTGTTATCAAGCTTATCGAACAATTATTGTTTTTATTCATTGTAGTGACTCTCATTCCTGTCTGCATACTAATCTTATACTAATTACTAAGTGTGTTACTAATCTGTGATAAGAGAAAGTTCTATTGTAACCTCATTGATGTATTTTTGTGTGTGTGTGTGTGTAAAGTAGAAGGAACCTGTACTTACAATTTGCGGCTTGCTTGTATGACTGAAGTACTTTGTAGCTGGTCAGTAGGCCTGCAAAAGGTACTTTAGGGCACCAATAATGTGTTAACTGTACATTGCTAGGGTTTTTTAACACACTTATTATAACACTGATCGCCAAATTTAAATTCTTTGTCGGTAACTTTAACCTAATTATTCTTTCAGTTTAAGAAAACTATTTGTTATTACTTTAACAAAAAATATGCTTTATTTCTATTAAAAACCAAAATTAAAATTGAATTTTATTCACGTCCTTTCACGTGATTGAAAACGCTCTGTAATTGGCTCAGTCTCCAGTGACGTCATTCGTTAGTACGCTTAGAACGCGTTCGATTTGTCAGGGTAGGGTATGGGGAGAGCAATGCTCAGATAACCTGGGTCGGCTGTCTCTCTCTTATATGCAGATAAACGCCGTATGACGTTAGTCCGCCTATTATGTAGCTCGTCACTCTCACCGTACAATACCGGGTTATCCGAACGCGCTCTTATGCTTCTCCCGTTTGAATTTAATAGCACCAAAGTGCCATGTAAGCATAACTTTGTAGGTTAGGATACCCCTAACCTTAAGCTGTCAGATCAGATAATACCTGGTTCGAAAATACGATAGATAACTTATTCTAGTCAGTTTTACTTATGTCGAAGTAATCTTCACAACAAAAAACACTTGTATTGGCCGCTATTTATTTCATTTGGATTTCTACGAGCCAACCACTTTCTTCGCAGTTTCAAATCTTGCGGAACAGCTACAAATAGTTTATCCGGAGTTTTTCTTGACGTATTTCTGCATTGTGGATTTATACACCAGTTATAACCCATTTTTATGTAGAAATTGTGAAAACAACACATCATACAACACAATTACCAAACCGCGACGATGCCGATGCTGACAGACCATATGGGCCGATTGGGCATCTACTATCCGGTGACGTCACACAACAGAAAGTATCGTTTTGGCGGGAGTTTTTGTGATTCAATTTTTAACGCTGATTTTTATGAAATATTGAGGAAATAATTACGAAAAATAATGCATTTACAATGTAGACTGAAGGCTCTATTGCTGTCTTTACACAAGAAAAGAACATATTTTACATCGTTTGCTATATTACAATTAATTGTACGCATTTTGTCCAAATTCCGACACGAGTGTCAGAATTACGGACATCAATAATCCATAATTATTACAGGGTGTCGGAATTACGATCATCAATAGTCCTTAATTCCGTCATAAATATCGACAGGCATCATAGGAGAAGATGAAATAAGACAGAATGATCCAACACTAACAGCAGAGAGTAGCCACCTTTGGTGATAACATTTGAACTCATGCCATCTCCATAATTGCAAAATCAATTCATTATTCTGGCCTGAACACCCAAATAAAGTAAAAAGAAACTGTTCTTCTGTAACACTATCTCTAATGCTTGAAGAGAATATTTGTAAATAGAAAAGATAAGAATATATAATAAGAAAGAAAGCGAAAAAGGAACAGAATAAAAATATGCGTCAAGAAAAAGAGAACAGTAAAAATTTCAGATGCAAGAAACATTAAAATACAGATGAGGTAGAGAGGGTAGACTGAAGAAGACTAAGGACATATTTTATACTGTGTTTCATTAAAAATGGTAAAACATAGATGCTTAACATTTCTTAATAATATATCTTATTCGTTAAAATTGACATAGTCATTAGAATCACATAAATAAAATTCTACAGTTACAAAAAGTAACCAAAATTCCTTAAGCTGTCTGAATTTAGGGCGTTTACCTGAAGTAACTTTTACAGCAAGGTACAACTGCATTTAAAATTGCCAAATGTTACTTGTTGTTAACGGTCTGTCTACAAAAATTCTTATACTTCATATTGTATCGTTTTAGTATCAATATTGGTTTAAAAATTGCCGTTTTTGTCAAAAGTGATTGAAGTAGTATTTTATCCACATTGGGCACTAAAGTATTGCTTTAGCATGCAGATTTCACGAACATTCTTCTCTGTATATTATTAGATAATTGGTATTCTCATTGAGCTACGGATGGCAACGGTCTTGCTAAGCCCTAACGCATATCAAATAAGAATTTTTACTATACCGAGTGATGGCTAGTGGTAGTCAAATTCGCTCTACCGCTATACAACTTTGAAACCAAATACGATAACATTGTTGTTAAAAAAATGATTGCTTTAAAGCAATCTTTAAAGCGCATGGCAATACAGAGCAATATGAATTAATATTATACTATGAACAATTATTGTCATTGTATTTTATTACTTGTTTATAACTGTTTTCCGTTAATTCCATGTCAAATCAACATAGTTTTATTCTTCACCACCTTGGATTTGGATAAAATTTTGTACAATAATTGTTGTCTTCATGTAGTTCTAGAAAAATGCCAAATTTTATGATAATATGTGAGCCGCTCGGAAGAAAGGGGTCTGTCTTACTGCTAAAATCAAGTTTTCGAGATACACGCGTTTAAAAAGCACAGCGTTTCCCGGCGTTCAGCCTAGTGTTTGAAGGCTCATAACTCTGAAACTAGTTATCAAAAAGAAATGAAATAAAGTTTGTTATGTTCCTTAGTAATTTCTATATAAGGTGTATGAATTTCAACATATTCTCTCTCTCGGTGTAAACGTGAGCGCGAGAGAAGTGAAAAAAGGTACCCGGTTTTTGCAGTTTTAATTCTTTGAAATTCGCACTCACATTTCCGATTTTTTTTCTTAAAAACCGCTGCCCGAAAATGTTCGAATTTTCGTAGGTTAAAATATAGAATCTTATCTACAGATTGGCGTTTTTTAAGTTTTACGATTACGTAAAACTTAAAGGGTGTAAACAAGTTTGCAAAAATCTGGTACGGTTTTTTTAATTCTCTCGCTCTCAATATTCCTACTAAATTTTGATAGCTATACATGTTATACATAAATGATATATAGAATAATTACGCAATTAATCTCATTTTGTTCATTAAAGCATTTTAGTGAGAATAGAGTCTATGTCTTGATTCACTATTCCTATGTACAGCGGGCGGTTGTTAGTCAAGCCAAGCGCTGGCTGCACACTTGTGCACCGGCTGTTTATTTTGCACAAATTATAAGATTTCAGCATGCCTCAAAATCGATTATTTATTCATAAGACCTTTTTCTTCTAACGGCACAATTTATGTTTTCGCAAAAGTATTTTCAGTATTAAGCCACACCGCGCCGCTCTGTGGAAATTTCGACAATTGCGGTAACAAACAGGGAAAGCTGTTGTATCCAAAACTAGTATTTTGAAAATCTACTATTGTGTAAAGACTCACGTGGTGTAAGTTAATTCTACAAAAATATATTATGGATGAGTTTGATGTAGATTCAATTTTTTACTCGTCCCAAAAAAACAACGATCCTTGGATAGTTGAATCTCCCAGTAGCGATAAGGATAATATAGTAATGTACAGTCGTTTCAAGCTGAACCGCCAAAACAATCTACTTCCGGTCAAAGTGAGTAACTATAAAATCTTATTTGTTGTCAAAGTCGACTACAAGAAACATCTTACATGTTTCAATGTTTTCCAATATGTCAGAAAATATTTTTCTTTTTACATCACCTAACACTGAAACGCTATATGAGCATCACAGCTCATTTTGATCAGTTTGGATTAGTGCCACTTCGACCGTTAGTAACAAACCCTAAGAAGGCAGACAATTTCATAAAAAAGCCACAGAAAGTGCTTCCCGAAAAAAGACGCTATCAAGGAAACAAAATACAAATGCAAGATTTATTCATAGTATAAAAAATAATTCCATTCTGTACTATTACAATAAGCAATACTTTTGCTTATGGGTACGCAAATTTTCAAAAATTTTACGGACTTGATATATTTAAACACCGATTGTCGATCATTGTCGTTTTCTCCTGATATAAAACACAATAGGGCTTCTGGCTGAATTTTTTTTTAATTAAAAATTAAAAGTTTAATTTGGATTATTTCAAAATGCTCATTCTAAAAAATTTAAAAGAAATTCATTTTCATGTCTTTAAAAAAATAAATGTCTACAAACATAATATTTAAAACACTGTAAGCTATTACCTGATTTAATTTTTTTTTTAACATGTTTTGGTAAAACATAAGGAAACATAAATGCCAAACTATAGATGAGTTATGAGTCTTCAAGGCTCAATATTATCATAGATCACATAATATAATATATGTGACCCCGTACGAGAGAATCGCCCTAACAGCCATCTCTCGTTTCGATAATATTGACTCCTGTGTTTGAAGGCGCATAACTCTAGAACTACTGAACAGAAAAAAATTAAATAAAGTGTATCATACTCCTGAATCATTTCTACATAAGTTGTATGACTGTCAAAATTGTTTGCCTCTCGGTGTAAACATGAGCGCGAGAGAAAGGAGAAAAGGTACCCGATGTTTGCACTTTTAAATTAACGTTCGTCTTTCCATTTTTTTCTTCGTAAATCGCTTGCCACAAAAATTTCAGTTTTTGTTCAGGTTGCATTTAGAGCTTCTTCTATAGATTGGCGTTTTTGTTTTCTTCTGTTTTTGTGTAATAAACGTTGCGAACCAGGTTTTCATGGAAGCGGATATCTCAGTAACGAATATTAGCATGATATCGGGATATGCACCTAATCAATCGTCATATTTTATTTAATGCGACTGTAGAAACAGAATTGCATTCTTATTTTTAAGTATATTTTAAAGCGATGTAATATGAATGATATAAATTTCGTGCAGCGCGCACTACGTCAATCGTAACGGTAAATGGAAACGTAGCTGGGACAGTGGACAATTATTTACTATTAGTTTAAATAGTAGTGCGAGTTAAATATAGATAAGGAATTTAGATGTACCGTTAATTATAATATTTTAATTATCATAATTTTTATTTATAGTTTGCTGCGTTGTACTTATACATACTGTATACTCCATGTACTACATTTATTTACAGGAAAGCTGGTTTATCGACGGTGAGATATAAAGGAGAAAGGTATTTGTCGGGCAATTCCGTCATACGAAGATCGAAGAAGCACCCAGTCACCTCCGGCGCGACGTCACTTCTTGTCTTCGAATCCTGAAGATGTTGGGACTGAAGCACCAAATTGGCGACATTGGTCACCCCCTGTAGGGAACCATTTGAGTGTTTTTCCATTGAGTGTCCATCTTGCTCCTTGGCTATACCGTACTGATGAGGACTAATAGTCCGAAACACGCGTCTACGGTTGCTTCTTCGATCTTCGTATGACCGAATTGCCCGACAAATACCTTTCTCCTTTACATTTATTTACCTTCTGTAAATGTTCGGTTTTTAAGCAAGCGCATTTCATATTTAACTACTTATTGAGTGTACTATTGTGGTATATTGTTTAGTTTAAATGATTGTTATGACTTTTAAATGGCTTTTATTTTACTAAATGAGTGTTTTTTTTGTTCATAAACATATAGGTATGTAAGTGGTTTCAGTCTTTTCCCAACAGTTTCAATTTCCTAAAACCCTATCCTCCAAATAATTTTGATGAAAATTAAAAAAAAAATATCTTTAAGAAACTTTGAAAAAATGTCCCTAAACATCATCTGAATGGGGTTAGAAAAGCGTACTGTGGCATCTCAACCAACCTTCACCTGAACTGTGAAAATGTGTTCAAGGTTGTAAGTTATTTTATTACTATTACTTTAATGGTAATTTTATTTGATCGCGTTTGTATATTGCAGTTGTAACTTTGTAAGCTGTAGATTTTTTTAAATTTTCAGATTAATAATTACAAAAAAAAGAAAAAAGGAAGAAATCATAGACAATAAAATTGAGTTATTAATACTATAGCACACTCAAAATATCGCCAAGAGCTCTAAATGCAAGCTTGCAAACTCAAAATATGGGAATAAGTAGTAAAATAGTGAAATAAAACAACGAAAGCTATTCACTTCGGAAAAATTCAAACACAGCTGGATTTTTAAAAATGCGTTTGATTGGGCATCAGAAATAACGTATAAAAAGTTTCCATCAATATCGTGTCTGGCTTGCGTGTTTTTCACGGTGAAAGATGACCGAATTGGATTTTTTATTGATCGGACAACAATGTTCTTTTAATGAAACTTCTAGATCTTTTAATTCTCTACATAAAATGTGTAGGTATACATCGTTTGCTGAAAATACGTCAAAAGCACCTATAACGTATTTATATGCTGGGTGATCCATTCCGCGTCCCAAGTATTTGAAAACATGATTGGGCATCATAATTAATAATAAGTAGAACAATAGCGTGCAATTAAAACTTGACCATTTGCGATAGTCTTCAGAAGGTTAAGAAATGGCTTATATAATACCCACCTTGGTTTTTACAGAAACCTAAATTAGTCTGTTACTATGTTCTTAAATCTACGCTAGCAAAGGATACTAGTTTTAGAAAATTCCGGTATTTATATATAAAAACACTTTTGTCATTTGAAAAATGTTGGGGTTAGTTTAATTGTTTTTAGTTTTATTGTTATACAACGCCAAACCTATATCCACGTATATATATATATATATAGTTAAGTATTTAGGATGGTAAGTTTTCAAAACTACCTTTGACAGGAATTTTCTAACTCCAAATTGAAAAAACCACAGTTTTGATCACAGTTATATTCCATATAAATAAAGGCCACTCTTTCCTATTGTGTGTATGGTATAGTCAAAACATCAAAATACGCGAGAATACGATATGATATAATTAGTATTCGTAATCTGTACGCTTCAGTAGACTTTGTACTGGACATTCAACGAAATAAGCAATTACAGAATGCAGTTAAATCGTCAATATTTAAGAAAATGATGAAGAAATTTTAAAGGACAATGCCCTGTTCAGACGACAATTGACCAATTTCGTTGCGGTTCTTGTACTTTCTTATCTTCTTTTTTAATTTACACATGACAAGGAATAATTATCTGTACTACACACGTACACACATTTAAATTATTTGGTTACATACTTATTATTTAGATATTTGATAATTTATGATTGCATACTGAACGTTTTAGTCATTTGTTTAATCAAATAATTATAAACTAAATACTATAAATAGAAATATCTAAAAATGCACTGTGACGCAAGTACTACCGTATTTTGTTAAATAAACAACTGCCAGAAATTAGGATGTTTTTAATTAATACACAGCGAGAATGAAAATAACATGAATAACACATAAGCAGACAAAACAAAACAGTTACGTCGAATAATTTACTGTAGAATTAAGGTAACATCCAGTTTTGTGTACTTTATACCTGTTGGCCATAATGACAACTGACTTAAGTGGCCCATCAATATTATTTTTGTTTTAACTTTTGTTTTCTTTACACTTAAAGAATAAGACACTTCATAATCTATTTTGACATCTTTGAATATTATTACCTTTTCTAGTTATAATGATGTATCATACTGGTTGGTTAGCTATAAAATCTTGACAAATTGTATAATTATTTGTTTTTTCTTGTGCTTAGAGTGTATTAGAACTGAAATTCCAACTTATACGTCTGAAAATTCGTCAAACATTCGTCAACTCGTAAGAGTTGATTGTGATTCTGTGTATATTATGTATAATGTTTTCGTTGCTACTTGTTGACGCTTTTAAGAGGAATCACTAGAGGTAGTAGCGTAGTACAAAACAACACTACATAAAACCAAACATCCTGAGCTTAATTGTGTGTTAATAATCACGTGTAATACATTAAATTATAGATAAAGGTGTATTACACCGGGTACGAATGCCACTTTTTTTCATTTGCGTTGTTTTGTTTTTTACCCTTGCTAAAGAAGCCAATAATTGGTAATTTTTGTTACTTTTTTTTCCAAATCCGAACCAAACATCAAAAAAGCAACATTACAACATTTTGCATTGAGCCTTCATGAACTTGTGTAAAAAAAATGACAACAAAATATGAATGTTGTAATGATTTAACCGTTGGTTTTTTGAACATGTGAATGAGACGAGAATAACATATTTTATAGTCGTACGGTGCAGCCATCTGTTGGATAAACACCACATCATTTTCTTCGACCAATCAAATTCAAATGGTACAGTCTGAAGCAGCAGCATGACTACATAGCCCCGTTGTGATTCCCCTAATCACAAATATTGAGCAATTTCGGCCTAACAAAAATATTGATCGCATGTTGACACGGGAGGTGTAGCGGCGCCGCGCCCGGCAAACGAAAGCCATACGAAAAATAAATTTTACCGTGCTGGTGCTACGTAGATAGCAACGACTCGCTTATAAATTAGGACAGCATGTTCTTGCGGAAGTGTATGTGATCAACATGAATTGTTGAATTTCGACCAAAATAGGCTAGAAACCGAATACGAGAAATAATTTTTTGCCGTCCTGATGGACTCTACGCAGACAGCAAAGAGCGAGTTATAAATTAGGAGCGCATGTTCCCGCGAGGGTTTATAGTGCAGCCCCGTACGACACACGGAACGTAGAATAATCAACAACCGCAATACCTACTTACAATGTTACAACTACTAAATAATTAATAGGAGATAAATAAATTATTACTAAGGAAATACAAGTAATTTAATTTTTAATCAGTCATTTATTTTTCGTCATAGAATTTGAAATATATTGGTATTTAGATTTAGAAAATAATATTAATACCAAACACTTGTCGCTTGGCAATGCATTCAGGGCAATCGCAATCTATGTAGGATGGTTGGCTTTAGTTCTACTTGTTGTACAACAGACTTAGAACAGACGCTAGAAATATGGGCAAATTAAAAAATCAGCTGCCTTTATGTGGCCCGCGTTCTAAGAAAGCTAATAACTTGCGAGAGTACCTGCGGTAAGTGTATATGTAGATATTATACGTGTAGTGTAATTCTTCGCTAATTAACTTTGCTACTTAATTTAGGCAATACTCTCTTATAGGCGTAAGCGTGCCGGATTACCATATATGGCAAAAAACTTTTATAAAGGTGTAAAATATTTGAACATGTATCTATATAATATATAATAAATGACTTATACATATACATAAAGCTGCCTGTTTTATCGAAATCGCTATTTTTTCTCATACCTACAATTGAAATTGAAGTACGTATACTACCAAGTCTATACATAGCAATAATAATTTTGAGTAAAATTTCCAAATGCAGTACCCAACTGTATCTAGAATTAAAATAGGAATATTATATTTACTAACACCTACTTGCGTCAGCCGATAAAAATTTGAATTTTTGTATGAGGTGTGTTTTACCTGAAAGTATCGATCTCTGGTAAGTACGAACGAGACATTCGAGATTATTGATGCACAAAGAAAACGTTAAATGGATTTAAATAAGTATCTGAGTACGAATGCTTTCACGGCCAGAGTCATTTAAATTTAGATGATAAATAGTTAGCGGTTTATGCCGTGAGTAAAAATTCATAATTACTGTCTTCGCGAACCATGCTGTTCGCTTCTTCGGAGCTAACTGATAATTAGTTACTAATTCTAATAATAAATGTAAAGCAATAAATGATGTATGTAAGAAAAGCTGTCTGTTTTACCAAAACTACAATTTTTTTCAACATACAAAAGGTAAAATGTTCAACCATAGTTAGTAGTAAAATAGGAATGTTATAATAAAGCAATTAATTAATTTGTATCACTGTATTGTTTTGTGGAATTGTATTTATATTTAAAATATACAAGAAAAGCATTTCAGAACATGCGATAGTCACATACACAAAATTATTAGGAAACGGTTCGGCGCCAGTCGACACCGCACGGCCCCTTCGATCTTCCCCGCCAAAGAACGATACCGCAGTTCCCCTCATCTAATCAGTGCGTTGCTTGAATTTTCTGCGGAGTGTACAGTGGGCGCGGCTTTTTCCCTCCTCTCACGCCTCAGTTTCGTCGAACTTTTGAGGCCGGTGACTAACATTTACTCTTAAGCCATATAACGTAAAAACGATTACTCGTACGAAGAAGATGAATAGAACCTTTATTGTAGAAAGTTACAAGATCTATCAATCTCAATCTAACCTTCATTGTCGTCAGGCCAATAGGAAGCAAGGTAATCTCACAAATACTAATTTTCCCTTCTTTTAAATCTTCTTTTTGCCAATATCTTCCTTCGTATGGTCTATGAAGAGTGAAAGTTGGGATAGAAAGGTCCAAAAAGTTGTTCTAACGTCTTTATTTTTGTAGTAGTTGTTTGAAACCGGTAGCAAAATTTTAAAAATTGTTCAACAGAATAGGGCTTGTGGGGAATCTTGTTTTCTTAATTAAAAATTAAAAGTTTAATTTTGATTATTTCAAAATGCTCACTTTTTTAAATTAAAAAAAAAAGCCAAATAATAGCTTACACTGTTTGCAGTTAATTCCCAAAGTTTGATAGTGGGACGGAAATGGGTTCATGTCTTAAAAAAAATAAATGTCGACATAAAATTTAGAAGGAGAAGTCAACTATAACATGAAATTGTATTGAAACAGAAGAGTTATTTGCAGTCTAATAGTACCACTTATATGATTTAAAATTAATAACAGTATTAAAATAAATAATAGTGTATTGTATTCACTTGGTTGGTAAATCATTTTAAGTAAATATTATGTTTGTAGACATTTACTTTTTGTAAGACATGAACCCATTTCCGTCTCACTTTCAAACTTTGGGAATTAACTAAAAACAGTGTAAGCTATTACCTGATTTTTTTTTTTCAAAATTTGAGAAAAGGACTATTTTGAAATAATGAAAATTAGACACCCTGTGTGTCACGTTCCGAGTCCAGAAAATTGACAGGAGAAGTTGAAGGAGCATCATATTGTACGATAAAAGCATCCAATAAACATGTAATCAAAGGGGAAAATAATGACAATAAGAGGAAAAAATTATTATTAACTTTTCAGAAAATTTTATTCTTCTCATAAAAGCTTCTCGATTGTCTTAAAACCTAAAATTCAAATATTAGAATGTAGAGTCCCTTCATCTTGAAAGCTATGCAAAAATGTTATTTCAAGAAAGTATTAGGTAATATTAGATGTCTTTAAATACGAAATTATAATCATCTCCTTCGTTGCATATACCACGTGTTGCCAAAAAGTTGAAAATGACATAAGAGTGAAGTACTTTCATCTTCAAAGCTATACAAAAATGTTATTTGTATAGCATGTAAGTTTTTCAAAATATTAGAAGGCATTAAATATGTAATAGGGTATTTGACTATTATTGGAAAACCATCTTAGTGTGTTTATTCCTTCGCTCTACATTGTAAATGCATTATTTTTCGTAATTATTTCCTCAATATTTCATAAAAATCAGCGTTAAAAATTGAATCACAAACAGTCCCGCCAAAACGATACGTTCTGTTGTGTGACGTCACCGGTTAGTAGATGTCAAATCGGCCCATATGGTCTATCAGCATCGGCATCGTCGCCGTTTGGTAATTGTGTTGTATGATGTGTCGTTTTCACAATTTCTACATAAAAATGGGTTATAAATGGTGTATAAATCCACAATGCAGAGATACGTCAAGAAAAACTCCGGATAAACTATTTGTAGCTGTTCCGCAAGATTTGAAACTGCGAAGAAAGTGGTTGGCTCGTAGAAATCCAAATGAAATAAATAGCCGCCAATACAAGCGTTTTCTGTTGTGAAGATTACTTCGACATAAGTAAACTGACTAGAATAAGTTATCTATCGTATTTTCGAACCAGGTATTATCTGATCTGACAGCTTAAGGTTAGGGCTATCCTAACCTACAAAGTTATGCTTACATGGCTCTTTCGTGCTATTAAATTCAAACGGGAGAAGCATAAGAGCGCGTTCGGATAACCCGGTATTGTACGGTGAGAGTGACGCGCTGCATAATAGGCGGACTAACGTCATACGGCGTTTATCTGCATCTAAGAGAGAGACAGCCGACCCAAGTTATCTGAGCATTGCTCTCCCCATACCCTACCCTGACAAACCTAACGCGCTCTAAGCGTACTAACGAATGACATCACTGGAGACTGAGCCAATTACAGAGCGTTTTCAATCACGTGATAGGACGTGAATAAAATTCAATTTTAATTTTGGTTTTCATAGAAATAAAGCATTTTTTTTTTTGAAATGTAGTAACAAATAGTTTTCTTAAACTGTAATCTATTAGGATGACTATAATACATGCCATATTTTTAATTCAGTCAAATGCCCTATTATAGTCGCATTCGAAGTTCCATATACCGGGTGTTTATGTAACGACGAAGGTGATGATAATTTCGTATTTAACAGCTTCTAATGTTTCTAAACACTTTTTTCAAATAACAATTATGCATGGCTTTTAAAATAAAGGTTACTTTACTCCTAAGATTTTTTCATAGTTTTGGGAACACACGGTACATTCAAGGAGATAATTACATTCTAATATTTGCATTTTCAGTTTAAGACAACAATCCAGAAGCTTTTAAGAAGCATAACATTTTCTGAAAAGTTGCCATTCATATAAAATGTCATGACAGCAATGTGTACAGATAACTTACTCACATTTTTACCACCTATTTTGAATATGTAGGTAAATAAAATAAATAAAACCTATAAATAGCTCCTGGTATTGCTACTAGAAATCACCTATTGTCAATATTTACACAATATCGTTATCCATCACATTTTTTAAGTGTGTTTCAAATTACTTTTTTCATTGCTTTTGAATATAATGGAACAATTGGTTTCATTATATACTACTGGTAATTGAAAAAAAAGGTACGTTATAGACTTCCTAACAGCTATAAAGATAAAGTGTGCCATACATTTTTATTTTAAAAGTTACTACGTGCTTCTTTCTTGCATCAGGTATTGGTAATTTAAATACATATTAGTTAAAACAATCAAGATATGATTGCAAAGTATGTGAACGTATCATAAATCATTTATTATGTTAATCTAAAATTGGTGCCTTTGTATCTTTAGATATATACAGTATGTCCCCCGATGGACCTAACTATACCTATAATGGACGTAATTTTTAATTTATCGAGAAAAAGCCATTCTTTATAAAGAGTTTTGAATGTCCTAAAAAGTCGAAAGCCATTCTTAATATTTTGATTTAACACACAGGATGGTTAGAAAACACGAAAATGTTAAATTGGCCGAAGAGTAAACTATCGGTATTTCGGAATTAGATCAGAAATGTTATAGGTAAAAGTTAGTTTGAATTAATTTTATGCTCAAATATCAAACTTGAATGTTCTATTTCAACAAAAAATTTACAGACCACAATTATGATTGATCGTTGACAGTAGTAACAGCGTATCCAAGCAATTTGTTGATAGAAGCTGATTGAAAGTATGTTGCCTTTAGAGCAAAGGGTTTATTTAGTTCTTTGTTACGGCATAGGTGAGTTATCGTACCACCGCACAGTGTGAAGAATTCCCAAAAAAGCTGGCAAAATTCATATTTTATAGTTTTCAAAATAAACAGAATTGACCCCACATAACAACTCTTTGATCACTCGCGTATCAGAATCGTAAATTGTAAAAATGCTTGCTGAACCGGTTAAGAATGGTATCAGTTCAAAGTTGTCGATTTGTGCAAAGCGTGTTTGGGTGTTTGCCACCATTGCAATTGTAGTTTTCTGTGGGCTTTTTGACAATAACTTAATTATTTTTCTAAAATGAATAGTGTTCCTCAAGTTATGTAAATACGTTTTATAATTTATTCTATGCACTTAATAATTTATCATGTTTCTTTGCAACTTTTTGAAAAGATCCTTTGCCGGTGGCTTTTACTTATGTTCAAGTCTCGAGATCTTTGCCTCGACGATTTTTTTGGGCAAGTGTTTACGGAATCAATAGCTAACATAGCTCCTGCATCATCTTCGCCATTTCCTTTTTTTTTCTTGATATTGTCCTGTTGCATGAAATTTTCTGTTTTAAAACTAAAAGCACTGCGCACAGTGTGAAAAATTCCCAAAAACCTGGCCAAAAGTCGAAAGCATTTTCTATTTAGGTAAAACTCGGCAATCTAAGATTTGAAGGGTCACCGATTACAAATTCGAAATCAAAAGTTGAAAAAACAAAATGGCCGATCCAATATGGCGGACATCAATACTTAAATTATTTTCAATTTAGCTGAAATTCAGTATTAGGGGGGATTTGGGGTCGCTGATTATAAATTTAATTCTAAGTTTTAAAAACAAAATGTCCGATCCAATATGGCGGATATTTGTTCGAAAACTATTTTCAATTTAGTTGAAATGAAGTATTTGAGGGGATTTGGAGTAGCTGATTATAAATCCGTAATAAATAAACAAAAAATCAAAATAGCGGATCATATTATATTGGCTGACATTTGGTTTTATATTTTGATTTTAGTTTAAATTTAGTATTCGGGGTTTTATGATTACAAACCCAAAATTAGAAGAGTAGAAAAATAGCGGACATTTGTTCCAAAATTACTTTTAATCGGATAACCTAATAACAACGACAAATCCTGAAAAGTATGTCCCAATCAGGTTTAAATCCGGTTGTTCCCGTATTATAAAATGGAAACGCACTTAATTAAGTTTCTATCATAGTGAACATACATAATGTAACAGAGCATGTATTCTAGGCACTAAAGGTTAAAATGTAAATATGATTTTGCTTAGAATTTTTCTTTAATAATTGAAATATGAATGAAATAAGTAATTTTTAAAATTTAGTAAATAAAAAGATATTGTGCCTATTGAATGCTATAAAGTTTTAAAAGAGAATAGTATTTGTTCATTCGTCTTGGTCTTCTTCATCTTCATCATCAGCTTCACTATATTCATCTATGCTTCATTTTCTACAACTTCATATTCGGAACTGTCTTCTTTATTTTCAAGTTCCTTTGATACAATTTTTGGTACTAATTGTGATGATATTAGAAAATAAATTGATTCCGGGATATGCTATGCGTCAAAATAATTAATTGCTGACGTTTTACAAACCATGTTGTTCGCTTCTTCATAACTAACTAAATATTTGTCATTATAGCTAATTTCAGTGTTTTAAAACTCCTTTTTGCGTCTAAAATCATTCTGCTTTGGAATGACTGCATCCAAAAACGTCATTTTAGCAATTTTTTGTTGTTTATTGCTAAAATTAATTATAATATTAAAAAATTATTTAATTTTTGTGCTCAGTTGTCGGCAGTTTTTCAAGTCGTACTATTAAAACACAATAAAAACTTTAAAGGATGACGCAATTTTTAGCAAGAAAAAAATCCAACCTCAAGAATATGTCATAGAACTAGAAATCCTTTAACAAAGTTGATTCGTCTAGCATCATAAGAAAAAAAATTAAACAGCCTTCCCTTAGACGCATATGTAAATTGTATGTATTACATTCTAAAAATAAACAGAAAATCATTTTGAGTAAGTATGAGGAGAAACTGTCTACATATTCAAAAAGTACAAAGTCTGATCTTTACAATGAGCTATAATTCTAACCGGGGATATGCGGGGAATTTTTTAAAAGTCTAGACGAACTTTAAGTTTATACAATTTTTGCTACGTTGTAATAAAAGTTGCAAAGAAACATGATAAATTATTTAAGTGCATAGAATAAATTATAAAACGTATTTACATAACTTGAGGAACACTATTCATTTTAGAAAAATAATTAAGTTATTGTCAAAAAGCCCACAGATAACTACAATTGTAATGGTGGCTAACACCCAAACACGCTTTGCACAAATCGACAACTTTGAACTGATACCATTCTTAACCGGTTCAGCAAGCATTTTTACAATTTACGATTCTGATACGCGAGTGATCAAAGAGTTGTTATGTGGGGTCAATTCTGTTTATTTTGAAAACTATAAAATATGAATTTTGGCCAGCTTTTTGGGAATTCTTCACACTGTGCGGTGGTACGATAACTCACCTATGCCGTAACAAAGAACTAAATAAACCCTTTGCTCTAAAGTCAACATACTTTCAATCAGCTTCTATCAACAAATTGCTTGGATACGTTGTTACTACTGTCAACTGATCAATCATAATTGTGGTCTGTAAATTTTTTGTTGAAATAGAGCATTCAAGTTTGATATTTGAGCATAAAATTAATTCAAACTAACTTTTACCTATAACATTTCTGATCTAATTCCGAAAAACCGATAGTTTACTCTTCGGCCAATTTAACATTTTCGTATTTTCTAACTATCCTGTATGTTAAATCAAAATATTAACAATGGCTTTCGACTTTTTAGGACATCCAAAACTCTTTATAAAGAATGACTTTTTCTCGAGAAATTAAAAATTACATCCATTATAGGTATAGTTAGGTCCATCGGGGGACACACTGTATATATATATATATTTCAAATTTTAAATCTAAGAGCTACTTGTCAAATTATAAACTAAAATTACCTTGTTTTTCTGTCATATCCTTGCTGTTAACCCTGATGTAAACTTGAAACAGATCAACACCACATCAACTGAAGGATCGCGTGTTTTTAAGCCGCTGCTCAGCTCACAAACTTTACAACACAGCTGAGCGGTTTATCATGAATTGTCGGTGAATGTCTTTGGCCGGTAGTGTTATAATATGATCCCACTCCTCCATTTCCTAATTGCACTTGGAGAAATTGTTGGTAGCGGGCACCGCATCGCCAATGCTTCCACGAAGCTCGTACAGAAAACAAAGAATTTGTCCAATCTTTTGTTGTTAATTACTTGTTTATTTTGCTTTGTTTTCAGAACAAATCTCGACGTAAGATAGTAATAAATAATGTAGGATTTACGAGAATTTCGAGAACGTAACAGGTACCTTGTTTGTCCTAGATTTAAAATTTTAAATCGACGATTTCGTAACGACAAGCGATTGCCCGCATATGGCAAAATTAAAAATAGATTCACTATAATAATATTAAATACTTATTGCGATGTAATGTCAAAGGTTGAGGATACGTTTGTGCAGATTCAGGTCAATCTATGGAAACGATTTACCATGATGTCGATGCTTGTTGCATAACATACCTTATGTATTCATTATCAAATCAACGATTCGAGTCATTGGCAACATTGGCCAATAGGAAAATAATCAAGAGTGAGAAATTGGATTATTTATATTTATATATTAACCCTTTGTTATTTGTATATATGAATCGGCGAGTTTGAAAACAGTACAAGTCCAAAATTGGCCATTTTGAACTGAAATAACCAAAATGTTCACTAAGATTTATTCTGTCGAATAGACCTAAAGAGAATGGTTGGGCGAAATAAACAAGTCCAGAACAGTGCTTTTTTGCTTGCTCGTGCAACGCGTTTCTACTCAGTTTCTACTGATATAAGTCGTAAACATTTGCCAACTTCGTAATTCGCATTCAAATCGTTGTTGAGGTACGCCGAAGTAATCATTATGAATATCAATATCAAAAAGATAAATAATATTAAAAAAGTCCACTAGTATGTAACTGGTGGAAATTTAGAAGTTTTCATAGGGTTAGTCAAAATTACCGAAACACCTAAATATTTTTCCAACAGTAAACAACCTCAAAAAATGTTTCAAGTAAAAGTTGTTTTGTTTTAAAAATCTATCGTTTAAATATATTTTTATTATGCAGGTTGTTCATTTTATTCTGGATATCTCGTAACCTTCCCTTTTTCAAATAGAACATATTGTATAACTTTACATTTTTTAATTCTAAGATTAATTCTAAGAATCTTTTGTATGATTTTTTTATAAAATGCCTTATTTTTGAGTTATGATCAATTAATAAAAAATAGACGAAATTACCGAAAACCTAAATAGTTCTCCGACTGAGAAAAAAATTTGTGTTTAAACAAACTATTGTTTATTCTGGAAGTTTGGTAACATACATTTTTTAATTCTTTTATAGAAATCATTTTTTTTTTAATACAATAATGTCATTTTTTAATTATAAGCAATTAATCAAAATTCCTGGACTTCAAATTAAGAATATTTTCCCACATACATACACATTTATTTAATTTGCCAGCTTGAATATTTAATTTATTATGCTATTTCATAGTTTAGTTATTTTTTCTTGATTTTTTTATCGGTGATCGGTTAATTGCTCATAACTCAAAGACGATGCATTTTATAAACAAATGATTCTTACAAACTCTTAAAATTAATTTTTTTTAAATATACAGGGTGTTCTATTAGAAAAAGAAAAGTTTATTAAATTTTCAGAATAAAATGAACATGCGTATATTGATAATATATAGCTTGTTTAAAACCAAAAAAACTTTTGTTTGAATTTTTCTTTGAAATTCTTTACGGTTAAAGAATTACTAAGGTGTTCCGGTAATTTTGACTAATCATGTGTAATCCGCTTTTTTGAATTTATTTTAAAAACTAACATGACACTTTTAATTATCAATCTTCAAATACTACGGGAAATAAGTTTCATGTTTCGTACATCATATATACCTACAACACAAATATTATTTAAATGCTTTAAATAAACAAGTTTTGTTAAAAATGTGAGCTGTTTTTCCGTCGAGTTCAAAGACAGTACATGTCCATGATGATTGTTTTAATCATAGCTCTGCTTTTAATCAAATATAAATAAAATATGTAGTACATTTAATTCTCTGTGAACTACTTTATATTTTGTCTATTGGCACAAAATAGCTAACTGCTATACTTTTCAAGATATTGCACACACAGAAAAGTAAATACTTCACTCAAAGCAATATGCTTTCATCCAAGTAAATGATTAGTTTGCTATAGCCGCAAGTAGATATTTTCTCAAGTTAAGAATAAAGAGATATTGTTGAATTGAAATGATCATATGCTTGTATATCTGAGAAAATATTTTCTTGCAATGAGTATAGATATTATTCATTCAAGAAAACTATTATCACGTTGAGAATAATGGAATTTTCTTAAAGTGAATATATATGCTTGACAATGAGAAAATATTTTCTTGAAATGAGTATAGATATTATTAGTTCAAGAACATGATCATAATGTATTGAATAGAAATTACTGTTTTAGTATTTTTTTTTTTAAACGTAGGGAATTGTGTGAAATAAATAGACAATAACTTAGCGAATGATATTTGTTTTATTGTATGAAATTTCTTTGCTTAATTACATATATACTTACCTATTTATAAATTATCACTACCTACAATATCTAAGGCATGGAAAAAGACACCATATTCTATTAGACATCAAATTGTTTCCATTATATTACACAAGTAAGTTTTCTGTGGCATGTATGTTGATTTGGTGACCACTGCTAGGCAAAATTTACGTACCGTGTGCGTCACAAGTCACAACTACGAACTGCGTCGCAAATACGTTGAACATAAGTACTGTAGGCTATTCACGCAAAATTAAAACTATATACTTTCATAATATTATAGATCGCGTAGTTATTGCGTACAGTACCTACAAAATTAGTAAAGATATACTAACATATTGAACTCTTCCCGGACAATACTCGGTAGTCAGCGAACACGACGCCATAGCAGACCCCAACTAACTGAAGGCAAAGGCCTATGAGAAAAATCTTAAATCTCGGCAACGTTCGTGCACGTTTGAGTGTAAATGCGCAAGCGCGTTGCAAGCAATGGCTTACTTGATTCAAGATATTAATCAACTTCTTGAATTGAGTATTTAAACTACTTGGTTTGAAAATTATATACTTAACCGAAACTAATAACTCTGAGATTGGGATATTCTTGAAGTGTGAGAACAAGGAATTCTTAAATGAAAGAAATTGTTTCAAACCAAGTAAATATTAACTTTCATCTAAAGCAATAACCGCAAGTAAATAATTTGCTCACGTTTTGAGAATATACTTCGCTGTGTGCACCAACAAAGTTATTTTGTTATTTTCTCAGAACTCACTTTTTGGACTTAGTAGTGTTTTCGAACCGACCGATTCATTTGATAAATCAACAAAAAAGTTTTTGTTCATTTAAATTAATAATTCATTTGTGACATTTTCTTAAAAATTCTTTAGGTATCCGGTTTTGTTAAGTTAATAGCATCGTTGGCTATTTAGATAATATAATCCTTAATAAAAAAAAACAAAGAATTTTACTTCAACAACAGTACCAGAAGTATTAGATTTTCAATTTAATTCGTTGCAGATATAAAAAAAAATGTTAAGTTGTTTTAATACCCAGTATATTATACGTCTAAGCAAATTAAACTGAGATTGATATTTTATAAATAAGTCAACGCTTAAAAATTCCTAGAGTATAAAAATGTTATTTCGATTCGAAACATCGCATATGACAAAACACGTTTCAAATTCTCGAAGCGGACCGGCCGGCTGGACAAAAACGTGTTCTATTATGGCTGTAAAATAACTACGCCGAATGTTCCTCGAATATTTGACGAAAACATACTCATACCGTCAATGCTCCACAGAAAAATACATTTTTCTTGTCGAAAGAAACTGTTTTCGAGGCATAATACGAGATGTCTTTTTATATTTCAATTTGGACAAGGAAATAATATCCTTGTACGAAGTATGCACATGCTTGTTTTTGCTGCATTACTAACGCGTTTCGGAAAATATAATAATATGAAATGAATAAGGAATTTATTGTTGACGCCAAAAACACTATACCTACCTACATCACAATAAAAATATTATTTAAATGCTTTAAATAACCAAATATTGTTAAAAATGTACGCTGTTTTTCTGTCGAGTTCAAAAACACTACATGACCATGATGATTGTTTTAATCATAGCTCTGCTTTTAATGCAAATATAAATAAAATATGTAATACATTTAATTCTCTGTGAACTACTTTATATTTTGGCACAAAATAGCTAACTGCTACTTTTCAAGATATTGCACTGACAAAATAATTTTGTTAATTTTCCCAGAACTCACTTTTTGAACTTGTAGTGTTTTCGAACCGACCGATTCATATGTACCTGTATTATACCTGTTTTACATGCTATAGTAAGGCCAAAGGGGTGGGGCTTTCTTAGTTTTGCTGTGTTCATTAAAATACGCCAGCATGACGTTTTCGGTGATGTTTTGCGACTCGGGTAAGTGATCGTGCATCAATCTCGTCAACTAAACATCAAATCCCCCTTTCAGATACAATGCAAGGACCACATTTACCTGAATAAGGAGTTATGCGAAGATCAAACCTACATCGTAGATATGATCGGGTTCAAATACTACCGCTGGATTGTATATGCGCAATAAATAGTTTATTGAATATCAGCATACACGTAGCAAGCTATAGTACGTCTAAAGTGTTGAGGATGTCTTAGTTTATGTAACGTATATGTTTTCGGTGACATTTTGGACAGAATTCTGGTCGTGCCAATATCGTATTCTTTTTTGTACGTCGCTTCAAACTTCGTTTTAGTTCTAGTAGTGTGCAACTATTTGTGTTACCACGATCGCATGTAATGTAGTATTTATTCTAATAAACTACTACACTTGCATTCTGACTATTATAATTATTAGACCACTATTTTTAAGCTAACTTTTTAGGTTATGTATCTATATCCTTTATTCACTGGTTGTCATATAAGTTCTTATTATTATTTTTTTATTTATTCATTGAAAATATTCGTATTTATTCCTACTAACGAATAAATTTGTAGACAAATAAGTATATTATATCCGTGTGACGATTTATTATTGTCCGAATGATAAGTGCCACGATAACAATGGTTTTTTGTTGTCGATATCAGTGAATAGAACTGGAACAGTACTTGAACTGACCGAAAATTGACCTTTTCCGCTGGTGGCTTCACATGCTGTCCTAAAATTAACGAGTTTACCAAGGATTAATTTTATTAACGCACGGAGTTCTTTATACTGACGTGTGTAGTTAGTAATTAAATTAGTAATTTGAATTTTCTTTCAAAAACCACTATCGTTTATAGGTGTACAAAACAGTTAATACCTCCCAAGATATGCAATTTTGACATCATAACACTTGGGAATGTTAGGAGTTGGAAGACAAGGAACAACGGTCTGTTTCGTTTGTTTTTCTTTATCAAATTAACTGTGTACTAAGGCTACTTACTCGCAGAAGTATTATTATCTCTTTTTCGGAAATTACAAGGTGTTTTGTTAAGCTTTGTATCGTAACTCGTAACTCTGAAATGACTTATTAACATGACCGGCTGGTAACAAAAATAAAATACGCTTTGAATCTATTTTTAACTCTTTGAAAAAACAGTGTTCACTTGTAATTACATACTAATTATTTAAAATACGGCATATATTTTTAAAAATTTTTAGTCGATGTTTATAGGTTCTCCAGTTATCCAGTCTTCAAACACAAATCTCCATACTATAATTTAGTGTGTTACCGAGTGACATTCTAGTGTTTGTATACCATTAATGTCAGAATATGCATAAGACATACTGGAGTATAGGTTATATCCGTAAGGAAACCAATAAACCGAAACAGAAAGTAGGAACAACGTCCTTCAATATGAAGAAGGCAAACAACGCCAACATCATTAAATCAACTAATATAAAAATACTAAAATAATAAACCGATTTTTTTAACTAGAATGTTAATAATAACTTGTTTGTAATGAACTAAGTTATAAATTGGAATCGTGAACTCATGATTTCTCTAGAATCAACACAAGATGATTCGTGAATTGCTTCTTGTAGTGATAATTTGTTAAACGTACAGTAACCACTAAGTAACGGAGTGACAACAGAAGAAGATTTGACACAAATACTCTCGATCTGAACTAAAGAATTGCCTCCCATAAGGCCATACTCCATTCTAATATATCGACTTTCCTATAGACAATTTCTAGGTTACAAATATCAATAATTATTTATGTATACTGCTATTATTTATTGTACCAAGAAGCGTATTACTTCTCTTCCGGTATGCAGGGTACAGTTTTTAATACACAATAGGGCATTTGACTGTATTAAAAATATGGCTTGTATTATAGTCATCCTAATACATTACAGTTTAAGAAAACTATTTGTTATTAGTTTTAAAAAAATATGCTTTATTTCTATTAAAAACCAAAATTAAAATTGAATTTTATTCACGTCCTATCACGTCATTCGTTAGTACGCGTTCGGTTTGTCAGGGTAGGGTATGGGGAGAGCAATGCTCAGATAACCTGGGTCGGCTGTCTCTCTCTTATATGCAGATAAACGCCGTATGACGTTAGTCCGCCTATTATGCAGCGCGTCACTCTCACCGTACAATACCGGGTTATCCGAACGCGCTCTTATGCTTCTCCCGTTTGAATTTAATAGCAGTAAAGTGCCATGTAAGCATAACTTTGTAGGTTAGGATAGCCCTAACCTTAAGCTGTCAGATCAGATAATACCTGGTTCGAAAATACGATAGATAACTTATTCTAGTCAGTTTTACTTATGTCGAAGTAATCTTCACAACAAAAAACACTTGTATTGGCCGCTATTTATTTCATTTGGATTTCTACGAGCCAACCACTTTCTCCGCAGTTTCAAATCTTGCGGAACAGCTACAAATAGTTTATCCGGAGTTTTGCTTGACATATTTCTGCATTGTGGATTTATGCACCATTTATAACCCATTTTTATGTAGAAATTGTGAAAACAACACATCATACAACACAATTACCAAACGGCGACGATGCCGATGCTGACAGACCATATGGGCCGATTTGACATCTACTATCGGGTGACGTCACACAACAGAAAGTATCGTTTTGGCGGGACTTTTTGTGATTCAATTTTTAACGCTGATTTTTATGAAATATTGAGGAAATAATTACGAAAAATAATGCATTTACAATGTAGAGTGAAGGAATAAACACACTAAGATGGTTTTCCACTAATAGTCAAATACCATTTGCATGGAGTGTAGGCAACCTTATACATGCAACAAGAATTCATATGAATTGAGTACGACTACAGATGTCGCTTATCACCATATGTGACCGGCTCGGAAAAAAGGCGTCTAGGTAAACAACCGATTTTGGGGTTTTGGCAGATTCGGAATGCTGGAATCTTATTCTATAATTTAACCGTGCAATTTCGCTTGTCTTAATTATAATAAGGCAGATATAAAGTTGAAAACAATATATTGGAGAAAAAAAAGTGTTTCAAGTTTGCTAAACGCATAAAAAACATTCGTTTATAGCTGAAGAATTTCTTCGGCAACGAATTTTATTAAAATGTGTGAGAGAAATAACGTTGAATAACGTTGTAAATGGTGCACAGAAAAACACATTCTACTGCCCACAAAAAAATTGTTTTCGAACACTACGCCGCGCCGTACTACGAACGTGGTAAGTTTAAGAGTACATATGACCTGATAAAATCAATAATAAATTATGTTTTTAATACAAAATTTATACTACTTAACATGACCTTGTAGTCACTGGCGTAGCTACATATTCAGCGCCCTGGGGCAAAAGAAAATCTGTGCGCCCCCTTGTTTTTCGGAAGAGGTCGGGCAACTTTTAATTAGATGTATCTCACTTTCAAATCACAATTTTTCAATTCCAGATTGAACCAAAAACGGAGTTTATATATACAAAATCCTTGAGCAACTCAGTTTGGCGTTGTATAACAATAAAACTAAAAACAATTAAACTACCCCCAACATTTTTCAAATGACAAAAGTGTTTTTATATATAAATACCGCAATTTTCTAAAACTAGTATCCTTTACGAGCGTAGATTTAAGAACATAGTAACACACTAATTTAGGTTTCTGTAAAAACCAAGGTGGGTATTATATAAGCCATTTCTTAACCTTCTGAAGACTATCGCAAATGGTCAAGTTTTAATTGCACGCTAGTGTTCTACTTATTATTAATTATGTTGCCCAATCATGTTTTCAAATACTTGGGGCGCGGAATGGATCACCCAGCATATAAATACGTTATATGTGCTTTTGACGTATTTTCATCAAACGATGTATAACTACACATTTTATGTAGAGAATTAAAAGATCTAGAAGTTTCATTAAAAGAACATTGTTGTCCGATCAATAAAAAAATCCAATTCGGTCATCTTTCACCGTGAAAAACTCGCAACCCACATGGAAACTTTTTATACGTTATTTCTAATGCCCAATCAAACGCATTTTTAAAAATCCAGCTGGGTTTGAATTTTTTCGAAGTGAATAGCTTTAGTTGTTTTATTTCACTATTTTACTACTTATTCCCATATTTTGAGTTTGCAAGCTTGCATTTAGAGCTCTTGGCGATATTTTGAGTGTGCTATAATATAAATAACTCAATTTTATTGTCTATAATTTCTTCTTTTTTTCTTTTTTTGTAATTATTCATCTGAAAATTTAAAAAAATCTACAGCTTACAAAGTTGCAACCGCAATATACAAACGCGATCAAATAAAATTACCATTAAAGTAATAAAATAGCTTACAACCTTGAACACATTTTCACAGTTCAGGTGAAGGTTGGTTGAGATGCCACAGTACGCTTTTCTAACCCCATTCAGATGATGTTTAGGGACATTTTTTCAAAGTTTCTTAAAGAGATTTTTTTTTTAATTTTCATCAAAATTATTTGGAGGATAGCGTTTTAGGCAATTGAAACTGTTGGGAGAAGACTGAAAACCACTTACATACTTATATGTTTATGAATAAAAAGACACACTAATTTAGTAAAATAAAAGCCATTTAAAAGTCATAACAATCATTTAAACTAAACAATATACTACAATAGTACACTCAATAAGTAATTATATATGAAATGCGCTTGCTTAAAAAACCGAACATTTACAGAAGGTAAATAAATGTAGTACATGGCGTATACAGTATGTATAAGTACAACGCAGCAAACTATAAATAAAAATTATGATAATTAAGTCAAGATCACAAAACATTTAGATCCCTAGAGTTTTATTTAGAAAATCTTGCCAATAGAATTTTTTACACAAAAGGTTTTTTATTGACCTTCCAATTTTGCGCCCCCTCTACTCGTGCGCCTGGAGCAGTTTGCTCCCACTGCTCCCCGTAGCTACGCCCCTGCTTGTAGTAAAAAGATCTGATGTGGCCAGGCACATGACTTTATCATACTATATATAAAATTAATAGTTTAGCTGCATGAGATTCTATTTGATCGTGATCGGCCATGTTTGCATTAAAATAAAACTAGTAGAACTAGACAGATATGTCTATTAAAGCTGCGATCGGATATTGTACTCCGTTGACATCGGGTACACCGTCCAAATGATACTTACGTGTTACTGGGTGTAAAAAGTGTAACGGTGTACAATATCCGAACGCAGCTTATATTGTGTCAAAACATTACCGTTTGACACTACCTACTGTCATTAGAAGCAAAATTTCTGACATATCCTGGCTACTAGTTTTAATGCAGTACGACCGATCTCGATGAAATAGAATTTGCTCATGCAGCTAAACTATTGATTGTACCAAGAAATGTCATAGTCATAGATTATTCAGAATATCATCTACTTTAATTTATTATTTAACTATTTCGACGAAATTCCAGAGAGCCTTTTCATCCGAAAGCGTTTTAGCTCTAAGTTTGGTCATGAAACTTCTAAATATGAAGTTTCGTCCAGATACCTTTAGTAGTTTCTCCGGAATCGTCGCCACAAAAAAACGGGTACACACACACACATGACTTTATCAAACACAGACATTTGTTTGTACCTAATCACAAATCACAAATGTGCAGGGGACCCAAAAAGACATATTTCCAAACTTGCTTAAAACCAGTATTACATAATAACATAAGGAAGAATAATCGGGAACTCTCTTTACACATCTCCGAAACAGTAAATATGACAATATTATTACTGTGAAACTACGAAAATGTACAAAAGTACAAAAGTAAAAAGAAAATGTACTAATGGTGTGGTTTTTGAGGGAGTTAGAAAATAAATGTTGGCTTATAATTCGAAAACTTTGAAAAAGACATAGAGGAAGTAGGTTGTGTGATATTTCATAGGATAGCTCTTTTAAATCAAAGCCTCTTCGGTCACGTTAAATAAAAAAGTCTCAGATGATACCTCGCACGCCCCACTTTGACCATTCTGTTTCCAAAATTGTTACCATCTAACCAAAATTTCAACAACTTGACTATAATTCACTAGAATCACTAGAGCAAAATAATGAATGTATAGTTTTTGAATTAAGTAGTCTTCAAATTTTATATGTCATCAGACGCACTAAATCTTTACCTATCGATCAATATTATCACATCTCTCCTCTATTAACCAAATACAAAACGATTACGTGCATTGTTTGTCTGATCACAGCTTATACAGACACCATAACTTATTTAGGGCTCTTTTGTGAACCGTATGGTTTAGAAACAATTTTTTCAAATAAAAGTTGTTTCTATTTAAAATATCTATGCAATGATACCACACACCACCTAGGTTCTCGTTTAAAACTCCAAATCCTAACGCAGTTATGACTACTTTCGGTATGTACCGGTCATAACTGATACTATAAGATATGTCAGATAGGCTTATGTTATGCAATTTTTTCCCCTTAACTTCTATGATAACGTTAACATGCGCTCACACTGATATACAGTGTGTCCCACTTAAGAGTGTAACACCTTCATATCTTTTTTATTTTTAGTTAAATTTTAATAATTTTTTTTTCAAATATACAACCCATATTGCTCTATTTACTGCCAAAAAACCAATTGCCCCCTCTAAATGCAAAGCACCTTGTGATGGTAAAATAAATGGCAAAAATCAAGAAATTACGTTAGGTATTTTTTTATCGAAAAATTTTACTAGTAATAATTGTTCAGAATTGCCCAAAAACCTTAAATGCAAAATTTCACGAAAATTAAAAAATATTGAAAATTTCTTAAGTCCGTAAATATTATTTGTATAGGCAGCTGCGCTTAAAAAAAGTGTGCTGTGGAAATTTTGTTTGAAATAAAACATGAACAGTCAAACTGCTTTGTTGTATTGTGTCGTATTTAATTATTGTCTGAATAATAATGCTTACACTTGCCGAAAAAGTGGAAATAATAAGATTAGTCGGTGATAACACGCGATCAAATTTGGCGATGCATGCGTCGGAATAAACTACACCCCTTCAAACCAATATTCTTACAAACATTAGAAGAAGGAGACAAAGAAAGGCGACTGGAATATTGCCTTTGGTGCCAGGGAGAGTTCTTGAATAATCGTAATTTTTTTAAAAACATTTTATTTTCCGATCAGGCCACATTCACTACTAATGGCCACAGTTAGCCATCAAAACACGCGGCATTGGTCTGTTGACAATCCACATTGGGTTATAAATTGTCGCCAGTATTCATAAAAAGTTAACGTGTGGTGCGGTATCCTTAACGAGCGACTAATTGGACCATATTTCTTTGAGGAAAATTTGAATGCGGAGCGTTTTCTGCAATTTTTGCAAAATGAATTTACACACGAAATCGAAAATATTCCACTTATTAGGTACAATAACATAATATTTCAACTTGATGGAGCTCCAATTCACAATGCAATGATTACGCAAAATTGGTTAAACGACAATTTTCACCGGAGATGGATTGGAAGAAATAGTTCATTAATTAATTGGCCTCCGAGATCACCCGACCTCACGCCCCTAGATTATTTTTTGTGGGGAGCTCTAAAGAACGAAGCGCTTGTCCGCTGAGAACAACATTAACTCTCCGGAAAGTAGTTAAACATAATGAAAGGCGCATCAATGCATGCATTGAAGCTGATGGAGGTCTAATAGAACAAAAAAGATCTAATTTGTACTTTGTATTTATTATGCTGTAATTTTCTGCGAAATTAAAGAGAAAGAAAATGAATCGAATTTTTATTAATAATTTTATTTATTACATTTCTATTGAATAATAAAGGCTATTATGCAAAGAGTAACCTACAATCATGGCAACATCTTATCTTAATTAAATACGACAAAGCTAGTTCAGGTTTTATTTCAAACAAAATTTCCACAGCACACTTTTTTTAAGCGCAGCTGCCTATGCAAATAATATTTACGGACTTTACGGAAGAAAATTTCAATATTTTTTAATTTTCATGAAATTTTGCTTTTATGGTTTTTGGGCAATTCTGAAAAATTATCACTAGTAAAACTTTTCGATAAGAAATTCCCTATACTGATTTCTTGATTTTTGCCATTTATTTTGCCATCACAAAGTGCTTTGCATTTAAAGAAGACAATTGGTTTTTTGGCAGTAAATAGAGCAATATGTGTTCTATACTTGAAAGAAAAAATTATTAAAATTTAACTAAAAATAAAAAAGATATAAAGGTGTTACACTCTTAAGTGGGACACACTGTAGATGAATTCGCGAATGATTATACAGTTTTGCTACTGAACGATTCTGGGAATTAGCATCTCTAGATCAAAATAGTCATTGGATATCTAATTCGTCTGATACTTTGACCAGTCAGAATCCTTCTATTAGACTTTGACCTTCTGGCTTTAACATAAACGTAAATTCATCAACAATTCTACGTAGTTATTTTTGGCCACAAGTACTTCTCCAATCATATGTAGCAAATCTCGAGGACCATGTACATTGATTGAGCATAACTTTTATCAAGTTATTAATGCATCTGCAAGTGATAAAAAAGTCGATAAAAATCTTAATCTATGCAACGACGGACTATATAAACCCACAACACCTAACTTTTTCCATCTTATACTGAAGGTAAGTGTCAACGAGAATGCTCTATTGTACATCTAAACACCGTAAGCATCTTTTATTTTAGATATCTCCACCATGCGTGCCTTCATTATTGTTGCCCTCTTGGCTTTCGGCCAATACGTCTCCGCCGATGGTAAGTTGCCACTCGAACAGTAACACACGTACCTCACGCCCGTTTTGATTTGCAGGCGTCAACCGCGCCTTCGAGGACACCATCAACGCCACTCTGGAGTGCATCCGTGGTGAGATGAACGTTGGATGGCCAGATTATGAGATTCCCCATTTCAACCCACTCCAGGTCGAGGATTTAGACATTGACTTCGGCATTGCTGGTATTGAAGGCATCAGCGGATCCCTCAACATCCAAGACACCACTTTCGCAGGCCTTACTGGATGGGTTGTCACTCGTTTGTCCGGAACCATCGGACTTATCCCACCAAGCTACACCGTTGCCGTTACTTTGAACTTCCCCAAACCAATCCTGAGCACCGACTACACAATCGACCTCACCTCTGACGACTACAATCTTTTCGGATCCGGTACACTCGAGTGAGTATTGAAAATGTTATTTAGAAACATGTAGTTTGTTTGTATTAACCTGATGACAACGTCATAATCTGTCACCTACGTCGATAGATATGAAGATTAACTAATTTTAATAACGTTATTTCTTTAAATTTAGTGTCAGGATTGAACTAGACGCTATACGCCACTCGTGAGAAACCACTTCACTCACTTGTATGTCTGTTCGCACTCGGCTGCGCCTCGTGCGGAAATCCGACATACCCGTGAATGAAAACGCTTGGTTTCTTTACTTGTACTGTAATATGCTATTTCTTTACTGTAATGTTGCTGTATGTTTGTAGTTTCGATGCCAACAACTTCGCTGCCGCTGTAGACCTTAAGGCTACAATTCTTGGAGGAATCTCTTTGGAAAACTTCAGTTTCTGGGTGTCCATGGACGCACTTTCTGCCGTTAGTAACAATTTTAGGATGGTGAATTGTTTTGGTTATTTAATCTTAATTTGTTTTATAGTTCCGCATCACTGGTGTCAGAAATGATGAAGATTACAGCGCTGAAGTCAGCGCTGACATTTTGGAAAATGGTGTTTCGATTATCAACGAAGCTGCTCCAAGGATCAACGAAATCGTCAGCGAAGCTATCCAGAACATCGTCAACGGTGAAGGTGGTGAAGAAGGAGGCTTCTTGAGCGAGCTTTTGGACAGGTGCCTCGGTGGCAGATAAATTATCTTCATTTAATATCCGAAATGAGTAGATAATAAAATATCTCGATTTTCTTCCTATTCCTGACTTATTTATTACTTTCCTAACACACCAGGCATTGATATATTTGATATTATCAGTCGGTTACATAGCACGTCAAGTGTGGCCGTGGATAAGAATCGGCACAGTAAAACCATGGAAGCCCTAATGCGCAACAAGAGTCATTAAACTCTTGAAACTGTCTATCTACCATATACCACAGCGAATCTGATGGAAGATGAAATCGCGCGTCATTCTAATCTTATCACGCGTTTTGTACCTATTTTGGGACGACCAGCAGTAATCAGATGGTGAAGTGGGGGGGAGTACTGAATAGCCTAATGGCTTTGAAATTCACCACAATTTTAGCTTTGTATTAGCTATGTATTGAACGTGGAATTAATTGTACAAGATGGCTCTACGGGGCTTATGGCAATATGTTCGGGCCCTCACTCAAATTTATGACCTGAAATTAGTAACGTGACAGATGCAATACTTTTCAAACGTTGTTGCATGTTAATGTAGAATTTGTGACACATTTTCTGCCTAGAAATGTTGCTAGTGCTTCTTTTATCTACTTTAAATATTTAAGTAGGGGAGAACGGGGCACTTTCGGATGGGTTTTTACATACGCATATCGTTGCCTTATTATTCAAAATATGTGACTCCGTACGAGAGAATCGCCCTAACTGCCATCTGTCGTTTCGATAATATTGACTCCAGTGTTTGAAGGCGGAATAACTCTAAAACTACTGAACAGAAAATATTTAACTAAAGTGTCTCATACTCCTGAATCATTTCTACATAAGTTGTGTGACTGTCAAAATTGTTTACCTCTCGGTGTAAACATGAGCGCGAGAGAAGTGAAAAAAAGTACCCAATTTTTGCAGTTCTAAATTAACACTCGTCTTTCCAATTTATTTCCTCCTAAACCACATTTAGAGCCTCTTCTATAGATTGGCATTTTAGTTTTCTTCTGTTTGTATGTAATAAAGGTTGCGAACAAGTTTTTTATAGAAGCCGTTATCTCAGGAACGAAAGTTAGCAGGACAACGCAATTAGCATGCAAATAATCCTTATTTACTGCGATACATATCACTTGAATTTGCTAGCATTCCGACTATTTTTTAAATTTTACATAAACACTATATAACATAAACACTATTTTACGCAGTTTCGCTTCCCTCGCTTGTGGGTTTTGGTGCGAGGCAGCCGAACGAGATACGAAGTTCTTACACACAGAAAAGTGATCTCTCGAACGAAGAGAGAATTACTTGGCTGAAGTAGTTGGTAGGTTCGTATATACGCGAGAGATTATTGACTTCAACCAAGAAATTTTATTTCTTGGTATAATTACTAGATTTAAGAAAGTGGTTACTCTGGTGAAGTAAGTAAACAGTCTTCAATGAACTGTATATTTTTATTCCCGGTAAATATTGTTAGCTACTTAATGTAAGAATTTTAAAGATTTGGCACAAATACGTTTTCTATTGCTAATTAACAAGATAGGTATGTTATATTTACTTACTCGTTCTAAACTGTCGCGTGCGGTACATCAAACTATTCCGTGTTGAAACGTTTATTGTACACTATAAATCACAGTACACATTCCCAATAAATCACAAGGCACATCCCCTACGGGTACTTCGTTGTTGTTTTGCGTACTAGGCTAGGCTCCTTTGACCTTTACGGCGCCAGCACCACGCGCGGGCGCGCGAGTCTTGACAAAATCACGGTGCGTATATCGTGGGCTTAAAGGTAAAAGTCACTAACTAACATTTTGTTACATTTTCTTGAAACACGATATAATTGTGGTCAAATGCTTCTAAATGCGCATCTTGTACCAGGAGGCGATCAATAAGTGTTCTAAGTACTCTAAAATGCATTAATTATCCAGAAAATATCATTATATTTGTTGGTAATACATCTTAAAGTCAGTTTTTCGTAATTATTTTAGATGTTAGTTAGTGACTTTTACCTTTAACCCGACGATATTTATTCCAGAGAAAGGGATTACTTGAAAGAAGTGAGAATCACTTCAGTTAAATAATTGGTGGGTTTTTATTCAGTAAACAATACTTACTTATATTAAATGTCTTATATTTTCTTGGATCAAGTAACTACGCACTTGGATGGATTTACTATTACTTCGTTTGAGAAATTAACATTTTTGGGACGAAAAATTCAATTACTTCTTTCAATACAATATTGGTTCTTATAAAGAAAGAATTTATTTGTTGACAGCATTTATCTGAGAAATTATTTTACTTATATTGAGTATGTGGCATTTCTTGTATATACCTAACTTTCTACATCCAAGTAAATATGCATTTGAATCTAGTAAATAAATTCAAGGAATTATGTTTTCTCGTTCCAAATAATCACTTTTCTGTGTGTACGCGATTAGTGAATCCGTTTAATCCGTGTTTGTAAAATATTGTTAGATATAATTAATTGTACATCTAAATTCATTATTTATATTTAACTCGCACTACTATTCAAAATTCCGAAATTGAATTGTTCTGATCGTATCGTACTAATAATAAATAATCTTCCACTGATCCAGCTACGTTTCCATTTACCGTTACGATTGACGTAGTGCGCGCTGCACGAAATTTATATCATTCATATTAAATCGCTTTAAAAATTACTTAAAAAATATAATGCAATTCTTTTTCTACAGTCGCATTAAATAAAATATGACGATTGATTACGTATATCCCGATATCGTGCTAATATTCGTTACTGTGATATCCGCTTCCATGCAAATATTGTACGCAACCTTTTAAGGTGACCGCAAATAGCGAGCGGAGCGAAGCTAAGCTACGACTTAGAAAAAGACAGATTGCACTAAATTCCATGAGAGCGAGCGTGAGATGCTTATCGGGCCAAGCTACGCTAAGCGATACCGAGCTCGGCTGTGCTGTGCGAAACGGAGCTGGCATGATTTTACTCATCTTCGCACAGCCTGGCCCAGCTTGGAATCGCTCCGCTCCGCTTTGGTCCGCTGGCGATTTTCTTTGACCGGTACTGAATTTTTTCCCTGAAAATGCATTTGCTATTTTCAACACGTGGTTTTTACACTTTTGTTCAGTTGTAAATGTAAGCACTGCAATGGCAATCGAAGACATTGACATAAGCGAACAAATTATTGAACTGGTTCAGAACCAATTTTATATAATACTGAATACAAATTGTACCATGACAACAAAAGAAAGAATAGATTGTGGGAAGTGATTCGTGGAGAATGTAATATAAACACGGTTAAGTAATTTTATATAGTTTATTTATTATTATAAAATTTAAATATCGTTTTGCCATGGAACTTCACCTGCGGGAGAGATGAAAAACCTAGCAAACTCGTCTCGTATTAGAAATGCTTCTTACCTGGCATTTGCAGGTTGTGGTTGTAAATTGTTCGATCGTCGGTTGGTCTGATCAGTCTCATTGTTGATACCATACAGTCAGCAAGCGAAAATTAAACGAATTATATTTGAAGCTGTTTCTAGGACGGAGGAAGAATATGAACAAACGAAGCAATTAGTTCAGTTTAATTCAGTTCCTGGCAGCAGCACGTCCATCTCTCCTGTATCCGTTGATACAAGCGGGCGGTCTTATTTAAATTTATAAAATCTATATAAATTGGTATAACATGCATATTATTTTTTTTTATCAGAAAGAGTAAATTTCATATTTATCGTTTAATGTGCTTTATCTACTTTTCCTCAAATAATTAATTAACATCATCACACTCTCCTAGTGTGTATGCATATACAAAGCAATTTTTGTCTTCAATAAAATTTTAAAATCGGAAATAGATAATGTGAAAGAAATAAAATACAATACAATAAAATTCAGGTAGTAAATCCTTAGTTTGTTATAATTTTTGTATAATTTGTTCAAGCAGTAGCGCAATGATTTTAAAATTTGTTATTCATTTGTTCCCTTTTATTATGATGTAGAAAACGATTATCTCAAAGTCTTCTCCTTATATAAGGCATACAAATACTGGCACATCAAAAACTTCTACTGGATCATTTTTGCGAATACCCAGTCTATTCCTTTAGTTAGGTATATGTACACAGTTAGTGACTTGCTTTTCGATGTCGCACTTTATTATTCCATGTATTTGATTAAAGTCACTTTTACATACTTATCCGAAAATAATTTTTAAATTGTTTGTCATCTAAATCCTTGACCAAAGCATTAAATTCGCCAAATTCGTCACGTTTGCGCAAATGCAAACTCGTCCCTGCTTTTTTCAGCTTTTTACGACGACAGAACACAATACTTTGCATAAAATCTTCAGCACTGGAATCTGATTCCGATTGTAATAACAAATCTAACTTCTCCATTTCTCTCAACCTAGTCAATAAGTGAGCAAATAAATAGTTTACAGGTCCTGATCCAGTCCGCCCTGTATCGCTCATGTTCGCTTTGTGTAGCTACGTTTCGCATAGCTTTGCCTCGCCCAGCTTCGCTTTGCCCAGCTTCATATCGCTTACTACAGCTTCGCTCCGCCCAGCTTAGCTTCGCTCGCAATTTGCGGTCACCTTTATTACCACAAAAACTGAAGAAAATAAAAACGCCGCTCTATAGAAGCGGCTCTGAATACAACCTGAAAAAGAATTGAAATTTTTGTGGCAAACGGTTTAAAAGTGCAAAACTCGGGTACCTTTTCTCATTTCTCTCGCGTCATGTTTACACAGAGAGGCAAAAAATGTTGACAGTCATACAACTTATGTAGAAATGATTCAGGAGTATGACACTTTATTTAAACTTTTTCAGTTCAGTAGTTTTAGAGTTGTGCGTCTTCAAACACAGGAGTCAATATTATCGAAACGAGAGATGGCAGCTACGGCGATTCTCTCGTGCGGGGTCGCATATACAGTAGTAATTTTAAGTTAAATAAAGTATTTTTTTAAATTGTAATAACTTCTTTCTAATCTGCATTTTATTAAAGAAAACGTTATTGGAGATACCTACAAAAGTCTAATATTTATCATTTATGTATTATCAAAAAACCGGTCGACTCGAACATGCTAGCTACAATACAGAAATACTTGATTCGCTCGGTAGTGGGCTAGCATGCAGGCGTCATGCGTCATGCAGGCAAAACGCTCGCAGCTTTGATAAATTATATGTTATAGATCTTTGCTTATTGGCTATTATACTATTAACACATACAATAATTAAACTCTTTTAGTTTACTTATTGTTTTTTGGGGTTGCGAAAAACTGCACACTAATGCACGAGCCGTAAAATATGAGCTGAATAATAATATGGAATAGATCTTGGTTAAAAATTGCAAAATCACGAAAATGTGAGAATTTGTCCGCACTGTTATTGTATTTTGTAAATGACATGATCGCAATATCATGTGTATTATATCATGTGTATCAGTAAATACACTGTTCCACTGACCGACATATGAGTCTTGTCAAGTGATTATATCGATCATCAGAAGATTTGAATCGGACCACTACGACCAAAATATGCCATAATCTTCGTTTTGCATTATTATCTAACACTTTAGACGCAGGCTACGCTCATTGTCTCCACTTGACTGACTGTATAATCGATATAATTTTAAAAAGGCACAATAAATAAGTCAGGAATAAAATGATATCGTTGTTGAGTGAGATTGTTTAGTCTATTCTTGTCACGTGGTGCCCTGGCTTGGAACCATTTTCTTGTTGCCTTTCTTTTCTCAGACAGCATATTTTTTTATCTCTTTGCGGTAATTTTTTCCTTTTATGTTATTGTTTCTTTTTGAATTAATATAGTTACCCAGGGTCGAAAATATTGATAAACATGGATGTTGAATGTCATACTAAAATATTTTTCGAACCATGAGTAGGGCGAAATACCAGTAGGGCCATCTTGGTAAAGCCAAATGTTTGTACAATTAATTCCACGTTCAATACATAGCTAAAACAAAGCTAAAATGATGGTGAATTTCAAAGCTATTAGGCTAGTCAGTACTCCCCTCACTTCACCATCTGATTAGTACTGGCCGTCCCAAAATAGGAACAAAAAGCGAGATAAGATTGGAATGACGCGCGATTTCATCTTCCATCAGATTCGCTGTGATATATGGTAGATAGACAGTTTCAAGAGTTTAATGACTCTTGTTGCGCAATAGGACTTCCATGTTTTACTGTGCCGATTATGGGGTATGTACCCGACTGATAATATCAAATATATCAATGCCTGGTGTATTAGGAAAGTAATAAATAAGTCAGGAATAGGAAGAAAATTGAGATATTTTATTATCTACTCATTTCAGATATTAAATGAAGATAATTTATCTGCCACCAAGGCACCTGTCCAAAAGTTCGCTCAAGAAGCCTCCTTCTTCACCACCATCACCGTTGACGATGTTCTGGATAGCTTCGCTGACGATTTCGTTGATCCTTGGAGCAGCTTCGTTGATAATCGAGACACCATTAGCCAAAATGTCAGCACTGACTTCAGCGCTGTAATCTTCATCATTTCTGACACCAGTGATGCGGAACTATAAAACAAATTAAGATTAAATAACCAAAACAATTCACCAGCCTAAAATTGTTACTAACGGCAGAAAGTGCGTCCATGGACACCCAGAAGCTGAAGTTTTCCAAAGAGATTCCTCCAAGAATTGTAGCCTTAAGGTCTACAGCGGCAGCGAAGTTGTTGGCATCGAAACTACAAACATACAGCAACATTACAGTAAAGAAATAGTATATCACAGTACAAGTGAAGAAACCACACGTTTTCACTCACGCGTATGTCGGATTTCCGCACGAGGCGCAGCCGAGTGCGAAAAGACATACAAGTGAGTGAAGTGGTTTCTCACGAGTGACGTATAGCGTTTTATTCAATCCTGACACTAAATTTAAAGAATTAACGTTATTAAAATTAGTTAATTTTGCTATCTATCGACGTAGGTGCCAGATTATGATGTTGTCATCAGGTTAATACAAACAAACTACATGTTTTTAACTAACATTTACAATACTCACTCGAGTGTACCGGCTCCAAAAAGATTGTAGTCATCAGAGGTGAGGTCGATTGTGTAGTCGGTGCTCAGGACTGGTTTGGGGAAGTTCAAAGTAACGGCAACGGTGTAGCTTGGTGGGATGAGACCGATGGTTCCGGACAAACGGGTAACAACCCATCCAGTAAGGCCTGCGAAAGTGGTGTCTTGGATGTTGAGGGATCCGCTGATGCCTTCAATACCAGCAATGCCGAAGTCAATGTCCAAATCCTCGACCTGGAGTGGGTTGAAATGGGGGATGCCATAGTCTGGCCATCCAACGTTCATCTCACCACGGATGCACTCCAGAGTGGCGTTGATGGTGTCCTCGAAGGCGCGGTTGACGCCTGCAAATCAAAACGGGCGTGAGGTACGTGTGTTACATTTCTTCGAGTGGCAACTTACCATCGGCGGAGACGTATTGGCCGAAAGCCAAGAGGGCGACAATAATGAAGGCACGCATGGTGAAGATATCTAAAATAAAAGATGCTTACGGTTTTTAGATGTACAAGAGAGCGTTTCTGTGAGAGACTTACCTTCAGAATACTCCAAATGTATACGACGTGAGTTTATATAGTCCTTGGTTGGGGATTTTGATATGTATCTAATTTTTATCGGTCAGAGGTGGTATGAAGAACTAGATAAAACTATAAACGAAACTCTTTAATTTTTTTAGATGACACCTGTAGATATGGGTTTCAAGTGAT
Source organism: Aphodius sticticus (assembly GCA_963966075.1). NCBI lineage: Eukaryota > Metazoa > Arthropoda > Insecta > Coleoptera > Scarabaeidae > Aphodius > Aphodius sticticus. The sequence goes on from OZ014511.1 coordinate 40,350,425, forward strand.
CAACTGATGTATTGTATCGTACATAAGAATCTAAAATGTAATTTTAACTTGGTCCATATTACTGGAATGCTTCCATGGTTAGATAATTTTTAACTTCTATCTTTTGTTTATTATTTCTTTAGTTTACTATGAGTAAAGTCCCCTCAGTTTTTTTTAATATCTTTTTTGTGACAAATCCGAGCCAAAAATATTAATGTAGGTAGTTTTAGAAGGTACAATTTCCCTACAAATTTACTGATAGGTTTTTTGCCCTTAAAATCAACTTTGATTAGAAGTATATTGTTTCAAAGTGCTCAATTATTATCTGAAATAGTACTGGTTGATTAATACTTAATTTTATTTGGAATCTGTAGGCAATAAATGTTTTTTTTTCGGAATTCATAATAGTAGAATAGTTTTGGATTTTATTGATGCTTAAGGATTATGTTTTATATAATCACAAATGAATTTCCCTATAATAATTTAGTATAAGAAAAGTTAAGTTCAAGTTAAAGTCGTTTAAAATTGAAAAAAGTAATAAGTTCATACGAGATTGCTTACTCAAAATGGCAATTGCTTCTTAAAAACGTCAGAAAAAATCAGCAAAACGTTACATGTAACTTTATATGTTTCTCAATTTTTTTATTCAAGTCATATTTATTATTTAGCATTGTTACTTAATTAATCAATAAATGAAATTAAATTAATTAAGCGCAATCCATAGTCATCGAACGAATGCCGATATTGATGCATAGGTATTTTGACGTGAAATGTATTTAACTAATTTATTTTCATTTTGTTATTGTGAAGGGTGTGCTTTCTTAATTTTTGCATTGTTTGATATGTATTTTCTTTTCATTAGTTTAGTTTCAACAAGCAATATTTAAAAGGAGCACATTAAAGAGTGAAGTACCTTTGTGCCCAAAGCTATGCAAAAATGTTATTTGAAAAGGTGTAGGTATTTTGATATATTAGAACGCCTTAATATGAAATTACTCCTACATTCGACGTTGCGTGTACTGGGTGTTGCCAAAAGCATAAAAGTACTGACTATAATGTGGTCACAACCTCATTCGTGGCCTGTGAGGTCGCCAGATCGAACCCCAATAGATCGTTTTCTTTCTAGATCTTGTTCTGATTTCTGATTTTTGGTTGCAATCACTTTTCTGTGTGTTAATAATGTTACTGGGGGAATTGTTGACAAACAACAGCAATTAAGAAGAAAATAGAAATTTTTTATTTTCCACTCATTATAACATATAAAATTAAGATAATTTATCTGCCACCGAGGCACCTGTCCAAAAGCTCGCTCAAGAAGCCTCCTTCTTCACCACCTTCGCCGTTGACGATGTTCTGGATAGCTTCGCTGACGATTTCGTTGATCCTTGGAGCGGCTTCGTTGATAATCGAAACACCATTTTCCAAAATGTCAGCACTGACTTCAGCGCTGTAATCTTCATCATTTCTGACACCAGTGATGCGGAACTATAAAACAAATTAAAATTAAATAACCAAGACAATTCACCATCCTAAAATTGTTACTAACGGCAGAAAGTGCGTCCATGGACACCCAGAAGCTGAAGTTTTCCAAAGCGATTCCTCCAAGAATTGTAGCCTTAAGGTCTACAGCGGCAGCGAAGTTGTTGGCATCGAAACTACAAACATACAGCAACATTACAGTAAAGAAATAGTATATTACAGTACAAGTGAAGAAACCACGCGTTTTCACTCACGCGTATGTCGGACTTCCGCACGAGGCGCAGCCGATTGCGAAAAGACATACACGCGAGTGAAGTGGTTTCTCACGAGTGGCGTATAGCGTTTTGTTCAATCCTGACACTAAATTTAAAGAAATAACGTTATTAAAATTGGTTAATTTTCATATCTATCGACGTAGGTGACAGTTAATGACGTTGTCGTCCGGTTAATACAAACAAACTACATGTTTTTAAAGAACATTTTCAACACTCACTCGAGTGTACCGGATCCGAAAAGATTGTAGTCATCAGAGGTGAGGTCGATTGTGTAGTCGGTGCTCAGGACTGGTTTGGGGAAGTTCAAAGTGACGGCAACGGTGTAGCTTGGTGGGATAAGACCGATGGTTCCGGACAGACGAGTAACAACCCATCCAGTAAGGCCTGCGAAAGTGGTGTCTTGGATGTTGAGGGATCCGCTGATGCCTTCAATACCAGCAATGCCGAAGTCAATGTCCAAATCATCAATTTGGAGTGGGTTGAAATGGGGAATCTCATAATCTGGCCATCCAACGTTCATCTCACCACGGATGCACTCCAGAGTGGCGTTGATGGTGTCCTCGAAAGCACGATTGGCTCTGAAGCCTATCAAGCAAAATATTAGTGGGTGGAAGTTGGAAAAACGGTATTTTTTCTGATATGTACTTACCATCGGCTGAGACGTACTGGCTGCAAGCCAAGAGAGCAAGAACGATGAAGGCACGCATGATTACGGTATGCTGAAATGATGTGCGTTGGGGGTTTATATAGTCATGCGTGCAAACAATTGAGATTTCTATCAATTTTTTATCTATTTCGGTATAATTAAACTAGTTATTTAGATGTGTCTTTCAGATTTGGGTTACAGATACATACTTAGCTTTGACACCTGGGATCTAAAAACGTTACGTATTGCAACATTTGGTGCTCAAATCACGTTGAAAACAACGTTTTACTGTTAAAGTATTTACAGAACGCTAGCTTCAATTCCTTTTTTTTGTACCAGTTTGGTAACCTGTAGTGTTCATACACCTAGGTAGTACTTTCTGGTGCGGAGTAACATTACGCAGTCATATAGTAACTGACCTATTTTATCTGTCTTTTGTCTGCATAGACACTACCCTCTGAGGGGACCTGTAATCGTTCTTAGCTCTTCCATTCGCAGCAGGAAGTACTGTCTGGTCCCTGTGGCAGCAAAGCTAATAAACTTTTTGGCCTGCCTCATGCAAGACGAATGTACCCACTACCCAGCTAGAATTCTTGACTCTTTTTTTCCAACTCCAACGCCTTTGCTTGCCATGGCCTTTGGTTATACCAAAGAATGTCTTCCATGTAACATTCATATCTTCCATGTAAGCAGTTCTGCATTTGTATACAGGGTGTCTCAACAGTGCGATCTCGGAAGATTCTGCCTCCCTTAATGAAGATATTTTAAAACTGATTTCACTCATCTATACAGAACGCCGAGGCGCACATTTTAAAATTATTAGCGTGTATACAGGGTGTTCCATAAGGTAGTACCAACCCAAACTTATGTTTTTTTAATCTTGAAGCTCTAATTGATAGAAAAATCGATCCTTTTATAAAGAAGACTAGTTATCTCTGTAATTGTTTATTTTAGCACTGGTGTGTGCTAGTACTTTTTTGTGCAGAACGATGCGTAGAATTCAAAAAAGTAATTAGATCCATGGAGTTCCATTTAAAAAAATTAACTTTCTTAGGAAGAACTGTTTGCTATATTTTGTTGTAGATTATGACCAGCCTGTACACAATTTGGATATGGTAGGTCATCACGCTAATAGAACGCTTCTTACTTAATCATAATCTAAGCGTGCGCAATAAAACTAATAACAGGTATTAAGATATACAATTTTTCTTAGACTGCTGTTTTTTCATAAAAATGCCAATAAATCAAAAAGTATAAAGTTTAGGGTAGGTAATGTTATTTTCCATTGGCGTAAAATTTTGCGAGGAATTCAAAATTGTGCCGAAGTATAGGTTGTTCCATTTAAAAAAACGTAAATTTGGGTTGGTACTACCTTATGGAACACCCTGCATACACGGTAATAATTTTAAAATGTGCGCCTTTGGGATCTGTATAGATGAGTGAAATCAGTTTTAAAAAATTTTCATTAACAGCGGCACAATCTTCCGAGATCGCACTGTTGAGACACCCTGTGTATATATTTTTGTTAATAGATTTTTAGTGTGGTTCTTGGGCAATTTCATTCCAGCATAAAATATAGACCTATCGTTATTGTGGGGAAGATTTTAGCTTCCAGGTAGTAATTAATAATTAGAAAGAGTTCAGGCTTCTCTAACAAAGTCTTAGAGAAAGCACTCCGGAATATTTTAAGCCTCCGTAAGAGAGAGAGAGAGAGAGAGAGAGAGAGATAATTAATTTACGCTACCGTAAGATCAAGTAAATTAGAGTTGATTTAATAATAAATATTTGGAAGGAGTTTCCGCACCCATGACATCGGCAGCGTCATTTCCTTTGATTCCTTTATGTCCTGGCAGATTCCTTCGTTTGCATTCTTGAGCACATAGCTCAATCGCCAGTATGCCAGGGTGTATCATGGTCCTATACCATCGCCATCATATTCTATACAGATTTAAACATGCGTGGCATGCTATAGTATTGCCAAAGGGTTGGGGCGTTCTTAGTTTTGCTCTGTTCATCAAAATACGCCAGCGTGACGTGTTCTGTGATGTTTTGCGACTCTGGTAAGTGATCGTGGATCATTCTCGTCAACTAAACATCAAGTCCCTCTTTCAGATACAATACAAGGACCACGTTTACCTGAATAAGGAGTTATGCGAAGATCAAACCTACATCGTAGATATGATCGGGTTCAAATCCAGCCACGGGATTGTATATGCGCAATAAATAGTTAACGTTTTGACAAATAAATAACATAATAAATAGTAACATTTTGGAGAGAATTCTGGTCGTGCCAATACCGTATTCTTTTTTGTACGTCGCTTCGAACTTCCTCTTAGTTCTAGTTGTGTGCAACTATTTGTGTTACCTCCATCGCATGTAAGTTTACTTAGTATAATTTATTCTAATAAACTACTTCACCGAAATTTTGAATTTGGTTTCAAGTATAAGTGCGTGTAAATGTATAAGCCTCAATGGGTACCTAGCGGAATTAGGTAGACACCGCTATTAAACGTTAAGCGTTATATTATAACAATTCTTTTGTAAGTTCTTGTTGTTCGAAGCAGCTAATCAGTCACCGCCAAACACTTCTATTCTGACTATTGTAATTATTAGACCACTATTTTTAAGTTAACTCTTTAGGTTATGTTTCTTTATCTATGTCCTTTATTCACTGGTTCTCATGTAAGTTTTTATCACTGTAGCCGTTGCGTATTAATAGTGTTGCCCCAAGCTCTATTGTTATCATAGTTGCGCCACGTTAATTATTTATGATAACTACATGCAAATTCTCTCCGTCATATTTTTATGCGTGAGAAGATGCGAGATGTAGAAAAAAAATAAATTTGTGGGTCACAAATCGTTTATATTTGATTCATTGGTTATTTAACAGTATTGACATAATAGTGTTAAATTATCTGCCGCCCAGGCATCTGTCCAAAAGTTCGCTCAAGAAACCTCCTTCTTCGCCAGCTTCTCCATTGTTGATGACTTGCATGATAAGGTCTTCGGCGACGTCGTGGATCGTTTGAGCGAGATCTTCAACGATGGTGTGGCCATTTTCCAAGATATTAGCACTGACTTCAGCACTGTACTCCTCGTCATGACGAACGCCGGTGATTTCGAACTGTAAGATAAATTAATTTAGTTTCGTTACCATTTCAAACACATATCAGCTACTAACGGAGGTAAGTGGCTCCATGGAGACCCAGAGGTTGAAGTATTGGATGGCAATTCCGCCGAGGATGGTGGCCTTTAGGTCTAAATCGGCCTTGAAGTTGTTGGCTTCAAAGCTGAAAGAGTAAGTTAAATTAAACAGGTCTTTTAATCAGTACTTTGCAACACTTACTCAAGAGTGCCAGTTCCGAAAGTCTCGAAACCTAAGTTTTCGCTGCTAAGTACGTTATCGTATTTGGTGGAGAGCTTTGGGTTTGGGACGGACAAAGTAAGCTGGACGGTATAGCTTGGTGGGATAAGACCGATGGTTCCAGACACGTCGGATACTACGAAGTCAGTAATTCCGGCAAACTCGGTGTCTTGGATGTTGAGGTGTCCAGTGAGGCCTTCAATGCCAATATCGTCAAAGACAACTGTTAAATCCTCAATCTGGAGTGGATTGAAATGGGGAATGCCATAGTCTGGCCATCCAACTTTCATCTCTTCACGGACGCATTCCAGTGTATTGATGATAGTTTCTTCAAACGCTTTGGCTGCAAACCGGAAGAACTATGTAGAAAACTGCGAAAGCGGTTCTAAAGGTTTACTTACTGTTTGCGTCAGCTTGGACTTGGCTGAAAGCCAAAAGGGCAACGACAATGAAGGCACGCATTTTGCTGGATCTACAACAATATATACAGCTCAGTTATTGTACTAAGTTACTACTTGTTTACTTCAACTTACCTGCTAAATGCACTAATGCACTGAGTTATTCTGGCTAGTTTATATACTAGTATGCACACGGAAAAATGCATCTTATCGTCGTTCACTTCAAAATAGTAAAAACTGTGGCCAAAGATAATATAGTATTACAAGTGGATGGATATGTTTCGCACTTGATGCAATCTTTAATTAATGCAATAGAGCTTTTTATTATTTATTACACTGCGGAACATTAATTTCTTTAGTCCTGAATACGAATCCATACCCAAAAGTTGGCCATTATTATTTATTATGCTTATTTATTATGAGTTATTTATTTGGATCAAAATATATTTCTCTGACACAAAAAATATTTACTCCATTCGACTAAATTAGGATTTGGTTGGGCGTTACAAATAATGTGCAAACAGCCGATATTCCATCGATATGCCCTAAATTCAGACAGGTTATGGAATTTTTGTTACATTTGTAACTGTTTTATTTATGTTTTGTGGTGCTAATGACTAGGTGTGTCAACTTATTTTAAACAAATATTTCCTTCTAAAGCTATCTGGCTATTCATTTTTAAAGAAAATTGATTATATCACACCACCCCTGAAGAACGAAGGGGTATACAAGATAACATGTGAGTGTGGAACATGCTATGTAGGACAGACACGGCGAAGTATCGAATGTCGAGTCAAGGAGCACAGTAGAGACACCCGGCTACGCAAGATTCAACAGTCCGCTGTTGCTCAACACTGCCACGAGTCGGGACACACAATGAATTTCGATGACGTGGAGATGTTGGCAAGGGTGGGTAATTATCATCGAAGGCTTATTGGAGAAGCCATCGAAATTTACAAACATCCTGACATTAATCGCGACGACGGTACTGACATTAGTAGGGTCTGGAAATCGATCCTAACGCAGTCAGGTGGAAAACCACATGGGAGCGGTAGCTCCAGACGTGCGCAGTGAGGTGTAAATTTAGATATATAAGGGAGATTTTCTTGGTAGGTGTTCAGTATTCAATTAGCTTTGAAGAAGCGAGCAACATAGTTCGCGAAACGTCAGCATTTACAAATCTTGACACACGGCCTAACCCGGAAGCAGTTTATTTTCTAAATGATACTGGCCGTGAAAGCCTACGTACTTACAAAATTGATGATAGTTATGTAATTTATATTATATTTTATAAGTTTAACAATTGCCCCTAATTCCGACACTAAGCGTATATTTTGGTCCGAAATCCGACGTCTTAGTGAACCTAATTCAAACAGTGATCCTAAATCAGATACTTGTGGTACATTATTCCAACAAATATAAACATTCAAGTAAATACTAAGTGTTTTAAATATTTTCAAATAATATTTATTATTAAGAAATGTTAAACATTTATGTTTTACCATATTTAATGAAACACAGTATAATATAAGTCCTTAGTCTTCTTTAGTCTGCCCTCTCTCCCTCATCTGTATTTTAATGTTTCTTTCATCTGGAGTTTTTAGTGTTTTTCTAGGCGCAACTTTTTATTCTGTTCCTTTTTCGCTTCCTTTCTTGTTTCTCTAGAATGATATTCTTTTGTGCTATCTTCTTTTTTATTAACCAATATTCTCTACAAGCATTAGATATTAATGCTACAGAAGAACAGTTTCTTTTTACTTTATTTGGGTGTTTCAAGCCAGAATAATGATTTTTTAATGGAGATGGCATGACTTCAACTGTTATCCCCAAAGGTGGTGTATTAATGCCAAAATCGCTACTCTCTGCTGCTAGTGTAATAATTAGGGATTATTGATGTCCGTAACTCCGACACTCGTGTCGGAATTTGGACAAAATGCGTACAATTTATTGTAATATAGCAAACGATGTCAAATATGTTATTTTCTTGTGTAAAGACAGCAATAGAGTCATATATTATGTATTACTTCTAACCATGTACACAATTCCGACACACATGTCTGATTTCAAGACGTGCTATATTTACATGTACCTACTTAATTCCGACACCTCTAAATTTGTAAATAATAGTGGTAAAAGAGTAATACGGTGTTATTATGAAAATATAAAGCATAGTCAGTCTAAATAGATATTATTAGAATTTTCTTAATTACTGTTATCCTGTAGCAATGTAAAAAGAAGTCGAATTGCTGTTACCTTATAAGGAAAAAATCAACTTTTAGCATAACACTCAATTATGACGATCAGTCAAACTTTAGGTTATTTTCTGACCGTTAGAACATTGGTAGAATAAGAAACGATTGTGGGTTGATAAGTGTAATGTCCAATCAACAAACCGGATGTCCTAAAATAAAGTTCAATGTTGTAGATTTCTTATTTTATGCAACTAAACAGAAATATGTCGGAATTTAGGACAGTGTCTGAATTTGGTATAATAATGTACCTATATCAACACTTTTTATGCGTGAGGTGCGAGATTTCGACAAAAAAAAATAAAATTTGAGGATCACAAATCGTTTATATTTGATTCATTGGTTATTTAACAGTATTGACATAATAGTGTTAAATTATCTGCCGCCCAGGCATCTGTCCAAAAGTTCGCTCAAGAAACCTCCTTCTTCGCCAGCTTCTCCATTATTGATGACTTGCATGATAAGGTCTTCGGCGACGTCGTGGATCGTTTGAGCGAGATCTTCAACGATGGTGTGGCCATTTTCCAAGATATTAGCACTGACTTCAGCACTGTACTCCTCGTCATGACGAACGCCGGTGATTTCGAACTGTAAGATAAATTAATTTAGTTTGGTTACGATTTCAAACACATATCAGCTACTAACGGAGGTAAGTGGCTCCATGGAGACCCAGAGGTTGAAGTATTGGATGGCAATTCCGCCGAGGATGGTGGCCTTTAGGTCCAAATCGGCCTTGAAGTTGTTGGCTTCAAAGCTGAAAGAGTAAGTTAAATTAAACAGGTCTTTTAATCAGTACTTTGCAACACTTACTCAAGAGTGCCAGTTCCGAAAGTCTCGAAACCTAAGTTTTCGCTGCTAAGTACGTTATCGTATTTGGTGGAGAGCTTTGGGTTTGGGACGGACAAAGTAAGCTGGACGGTATAGCTTGGTGGGATAAGACCGATGGTTCCAGACACGTCGGATACTACGAAGTCAGTAATTCCGGCGAACTCGGTGTCTTGGATGTTGAGGTGTCCAGTGAGGCCTTCAATGCCAATATCGTCAAAGACAACTGTTAAATCCTCAATCTGGAGTGGATTGAAATGGGGAATGCCATAGTCTGGCCATCCAACTTTCATCTCTTCACGGACGCATTCCAGTGTATTGATGATAGTTTCTTCAAACGCTTTGGCTGCAAACCGGAAGAACTATGTAGAAAACTGCGAAAGCGGTTCTAAAGGTTTACTTACTGTTTGCGTCAGCTTGGACTTGGCTGAAAGCCAAAAGGGCAACGACAATGAAGGCACGCATTTTGCTGGATCTACAAGAATACATACAGTTCAGTTATTGTACTAAGTTACTACTTGTTTACTTCAACTTACCTGCTAAATGAACTAATGCACTGAGTTAGTCTGGGTAGTTTATATACTAGTATGCACACAGAAAAATGCATCTTATCGTCGTTCACTTCAAAATAGTAAAAACTGTGTCCAAAGATAATATAGTATTACAAGTGGATGGATATGTTTCGCACTTGATGCAATCTTTAATTAATGCAGTAGGGCTTTTTATTATTTATTACACAAAAGTTAGCCATTATTATTTATTATGCTTATTTCTTACGAGTTATTTATTTCGATCAAAATATATTTCTTTGGCACAAAAGAATATTTACTCAGTTCGACTAAATTGGGATTTTGTTGGGCGTTACAAATGACGTGCAAAAAGTCCCCATCGATATGACTTAGGTTTTTGAACATCTTGATTTCTGCTCACCAAACGACAATGAGCGTAATATAAGGGAATTTCTAGATCTTTTAATTCTCTACAAGAAAAATGTTTTTGTTACATTTGTAACTGTAGAATTTATATTTATGTGGTGCTGATGACTATATCAACTTTTTTAAACAAATATTCCCTTCTAAAGATATCTGGCTATTCATTTTTAAAGAAAATTGATTATAGTTATGTAATTTATATTATATTTTATAAGTTTAACAATTGCCCCTAATTCCGATACTAAGCCTATATTTTGATCTGAAATCCGACACCTCAGTGAACCTAAGTCAGACAGTGATCCTAAATCAGACACTTGTGGTACATTATTCCGACAAATATAAACATTCAAGTAAATACTTCAAGTGTTTTAAATAATTTTAAATAAGATTTATTATTAAGAAATGTTAAACATTTATGTTTTACCATTTTTAATGAAACACAGTATAACATAAGTCCTTAGTCTTCTTCAGTCTGCCCTCTCGACCTCATCTGTATTTTAATGTTTCTTGCATCTGGAATTTTTAATGTTCTCTTTTTGTTGGCGTGGCTTTTTATTCTGTTCTTTTTTCGCTTCCTTTCTTAGAATGCGTACAATTAATTGTAATGTAGCAAACGATGAAAAATATGTTATTTTCAGTAATAATATAACAAGAGAGTGAGAATAAATTGAAAATAATTTGACAGATTGTTTGAAAACTTATTGCCAATTTAATTAATTATTACTTACAATATATGAAAATATCGTTGACACATTGTGAATATATTAAAAGAATTAACAATTTAAATTAGTACAATGAAAAACGCAATTATTAAAAATATTTCGAGACTCATTATTTATTGAGGATTTGGAATTGCTTGTTATATTAAGTGTTTCCTCCTGCGTATTTTCTCTAAGATTATTTATTATATTTGAATGATGTTCTTGGTTCAATTGTAAGTATGGTTTAATCGAACTTGCACAATTATGACCAGTAACCTTGATTAGTTCTTGTTCTCCTACACCAGCTTTTGAAAGGTTACTTACTGCACTTGATCTGGCAGAATGGTTAGTTATTTTTTTAGTAACTGTGTGTGGACCTACTTTTTCTGCGGATTCTTTCATCCATTTTGAAATGGAATTTATTCCCACAGGAACGTTTTTATACCAAAAACCATGAGTTTGCCAAGCCGGATTTGGAGTAAGAAACAAGCGTTCGGTTTTAATATTTTCTTCACGTTTACTCATTAGTTTTTCAAAAAGACGAACAGGGCAAATATCTGGGTTATTTATGTTTGGAGTCAACCATTTACTATCAGCGCACCTTTGTGCTCCACCCTGTGCAGTTTTTGTAAAGATGGGATTGTACTCAATGCGGCCAGTATTTAATCTTTTTATGTCGGTTTCTTTTTTAAAATAATGAACTAAACATTTCGTAGCTTCTCCTCCCCTCCAAGCTAGTTCATACGATGCAACGTGAAAAAACTTTCTTTGCAATCCACAAGGTGTATCTTCGTCCCAATAGTTAAAAATTTGCAACAATTCTGTATTAGAAAGTGCCACAGAACTTTGTTTGTGCTTTTCAGGATGTTTTTGTACAATTTTTCTCTTTGCATCTCTTGCATTCCGAGCATTTCTGAATTCTATATCATGGAAAGGATCAAAGGACCTGTTATACTTATTAAAGTAAAGTTCTTGAACTAATTTTGCCGTTTTATTCCACATTGTCTTTATTACTGCTTCTTTATAATCATTTCCGTCTTTTCTTTTCATGTTATAAGCCTAATCTTTTAAAATCAATGCCAGAGTAGCTGTTGTAGTAGATTGATCCAGAATATAATTTCTTTCTTTGGTGAAGGTCTTAAATTGTCTCCATATAGACTGATTACTTATTAGAGTATTTTTCGATGTAGTTTCTAAAATATTTTTGTAATTTCTGCATTAGAAAAGGTACTAAACCGATGACTTTCACCCATTTCGCGTTGACACAATTAAGTAATTATTTTGACAAGTATCTGACAGTTGCTAGGCAAATAAAAGCTAATAATGACATAATTGGTTGAAACTTACCCTTGTGCCAAATAAAGAAGCATTTCATTGGTTTTAAGAAACGTCAAAAAATAATCACATAAATTTTGTAAATAACAGTGGTTAAAAGCGTAGTACACCATATTATTATGAAAATATAAAGCATTTTTAGTCAGCCTACATAGATATTATTAGAATTTTCTTAAATACTGTTATCCTGTAGCGATTTAAAAAGAAGTCGAATTGCAACAGAAATATGTCTGAATTTAGGACAGTGTCTGAATTTGGGACGTTTAACTTAAATTTATTTATTTTTATTATTGTTATGGGTATTGATTTTGTTCTTTATTCGTTTTCGCATTGTTTGATGTGTATTGTATTGTTTATTTACTGTATTTTGTCGATATTTCAAGCGGATCTAACATTTTAAGGATGCGATGAACAATTAGGTCCTTATGTGAAGTTTGCCTCAGAAAAATATCAATGGATATAGTCAAAAGTTGATGTTTTTCGGTATATGTTCTTCAGAAGAAAAATGGCATTTATTATCATAATACAATATTATTATATTATAAATACCAGTTTTTTATGAGACTATCTTCAAAGAAGTATCCGCAAAGAAATAGACATAAGAATTCTCAACCTTATGAACGACATATCTCGGAAATGGTCATGGTTTAGCTGCATGGTATTTTTTATTATTATCAAATATTATTATGTTTTGTAGAGATTAAGAGATATAGAAGTTGTGTTTGAATTTTTCCGAAGTGAATAGTTATATTTGACTATACACGCAATAGATTTTCATACAAAAATATGTAACATATACTCTCAATCGATAATGTTATCTGTATTAAATGTTGAGTACGTATTGTGCTCAGTGTCAACTTGCGTTGGTCTGATTAATTATAATCAAATGAGCTTTTTGCGTCAAATTATTGTTGTCGTGCGTATTGTATTGATTGTATACTATCTGTGCTATATTTAGATGATGTCACGACAACACCTAAACTCACATAGCAAGACATTTGTCGGTAAATTTATTTCTTCCTAATTTTTTTCTAAAACTAAAAATTAACACGACAAAATCTTGTGGTATTTTACAATTTTTACAATACTTATTATTACTGGTGACACACCAAGTGGTACTTTTTGTAATATTGGTTAACAAAAACACTTGTTATTTGTACCTCTATTATCCATTTTTGGTACAATATAATATCAATTAAACCTTTCTTTTTTTAAGTAGATAAACTAAAACGTTCGTAATAGAGCATAGACAAATGTTTATTTCTTACTCGGTGGCCACTCGAGATACGCATGAAGTGATTTTATATCTGAAAGTGATTTATTTACCAATTTTGATTGAAAGATGATTAGGTTATCTAAAACAATTTTTAATGTCCACATTCTAGATAATTCGCTAATTTGTGAGCTAATATAGCACTCCTGCTGCTTACCTTGCCTAAATGGCCCCATTGACAACAAAAAGAAAACGACAGTTATTTCATTCATATGAGTACAGTTGCAAGTCATATTTTTTCTAAGATGGGTCACATTGATATCAAATGCCATATGTCAAGTATAAATACACATAACCACAAAATGCCTTTTTAGAATCACTTTCAATACCTTTCTGCGACCTGTAACCTTTCTGATACAATTCAAGGACAACATTTACCTGAATAAGGAGTTATGCGAAGATCAAACCTACATCGTACATATGATCGGGTTCAAATACTGCCGCGGGATTGTATATGCGCAATAAATAGTTCATTGAATATCAGCATACACGTAGCAAGCTATAGTACATGTAAATTTTTTTTTATTAATTTACGTCACCTCATAGGTAATTGTGTATAACACCTAGTCTGATGACTATCTAGCTATATTAAGCTAACCGAAATTGCTACGTATAAAAAGTGTTCGATATTAAGTGTTCCCCATTGGTGTAACTTCAATTTAGTTTGGATGCTGACGCTTTCAACTTCACACACTGCACGTTGCTCTGCTTTGTTCACCTATCACTCACATAACACTGTGCTCTGCTATTTTAACATCACTTCACCAACTCAAAATGTTTAGTTCTTTTGAGTCTTCGCACACTGTCACAATTGTCAAGAAGCTGGATTGCCTCAACATTCGTGTGCTGGAGAAGTCTGTTCTGATGATTCTCTGCAAACTTTCCAATTTCGTTGGTTACTAATTCCATCTCAAGATCCCTGTGGAGATTTCTGTTTCTTATATACCAAGGTGCACCCACGATGTTTCTTAGCACCTTATTTTGGAAGCGTTGAATGATGGCGATATTGCTTGTGCACTAAGCCCCACAGTTGGATATCATAGGTCCACACAGGTTTAAGTATCTGCTAGTAAAGTATGTAGTTTATTATATGTCGACAAAGCCGACTTCCTACCAATAACCCAGTAGATTTTCTTGTATCTTATGCCCAATTCTTCTCGTTTCTTTTTAACGTGTGCTTTTCAGCGAAGCTTGGTGTCCAGCGTCATACCGAGGTATTTTGCGGTGTTCGAGTAGGGTACGGTAGTGTTATTTATTTTCACTGGAACGTGTTGTATTCGCTTATTGGTAAAATTTATGTGAACGGATTTGGTTTCGTTCAATGCAATTAGCCATCGTTGCATCCAATCACTAATATTGTTGACGACATTCTGCAGTTTTAGCGTTGCTCCTTCAACATTTGTATCTACTGCCATGATAGCAGTGTCATCAGCAAAAGTGGCAACGGTAACACCATCTGGTTACGGAAGATCATGTGTGTAAAGAAGGTAAAGAATTGGGCCAAGTATACTAACTTATGGTACTCCAGCTTTTATACTTTTGAGAGTTGAGTACTCATTATCTTGCTTTATACGGAAGTATCTGTTAGAAAGGTATGATTTTAATAGTTGGCTATACTCGAAGGGTAGTATCCGTTCCAGCTTATAGAGTAGGCCTTCGTGCCAAACTTTGTCGAAGGCTTTTGCCACATCCAGGAATATAGAGGAGCATCCTTTTTTTCTTCTAAAGTTCGTTCTATTATCATTGTTATTCTGGTACACAGTGTTGACGATTTCTTAGTTTATGTAACGTATATGTTTTCGGTAACGTTTTGGACAGTATAATTTATTCTAATAAACTACTTCATCAAAAACTTTGATTTCAATTATAAGTACGTGCAAATGTATAAGCCACAACGGCTACCTAGCGGAATTAGGTAGACACCGGTATTAAACGTTAAGCGTTATCACAATTCCTTAGTAAGTTCTTGTTCTTCGAAGTAACTAATCAGTCACTGCCAAACACTTCTATTCTGACTATTATAATTATGAGACCACTCTTTTTAAGTTAACTTTTTAGGTTATGTTTCTATACCTACGTCCTTTATTCGCTGGTTGTCATGTAAGTTTTTATGACAGTAGCCGTTGCGGGTTAATAGTGTTGTCTCAAGCTCTATTGTGACACAATTAGATTTTATCCTAACCTTACGAAGTTGACAGTAAGTACAGTACTACCACATGCTGCCCACAAAAATAATGACGCAATGTAGTCGTTTTATAAGACATCTTGGCATATTATTCATTCATTTAGCAAATTCCTACAGAGTTTTCCATCAAACAAAGGAAGAAAATACCTCTTGTTTTGCAGTGGAATTTATAAAGTTATTTTTTTGCACTATTCGGCTTCACTATCTCAGAAAGCTTGCAATATTACATCAAAATAGCGTAAACTATATTTGTTTTTACTTAATTATGTCAAATACCAAGTTGTGTATCTCTGTCGTCTTTCATTTTGATCTATTAAGTAAATTTCATTAACATTATGCCGAAAAAGATCTAATTAATCATTTGTTTGTCCGAGATGTTTGATTTGATGAAAGAGTTTTAAATACCCTCATCTATAATGTCAAGGATTTCGCCTCAGTAATCTTATAAAACTGTTTCAGAGATAACATCGCGGTACCGACATATATTATCTGTTTATCTGTTTGTCGATAACTGTAATGCGTGCCATCTAGTACACAGTTGTCACACTAAACACAACTATTTTTGAAGGATTTAAGTGCTGCCGAACAAGAAAACTCCTGTAATATAATGTCAATATCTTATTCCAACATTTACACTTTCCAAACACTTTGGTGAGAAAAATAAAGCTCTATTTGTTATAAATCTGCGCTTAGAATGTTGTAGAGATTTTAACATGGTATGCATGGGCGTATCCAGGGGGGCACGGCGGGCAGCTGCCCCCCCGCCCCCTTTCGTAGTTAGGTATTATGTTTTTAGCACTCCTTCCCTTATGGACACTAGGGTGGTTATTTTTATTTAAAAAAAAGTTATAGGACTTATAGAGGAATTTCCAAGGAAGAATTTAACCTATTATACATATGGATTTGACAACCCCAATCCACCCCCACAGTGCCCTGAAAACTACCCAAATGAAAAAATGCACCTTTTTCAGAAAATTGACCGTTCTGATGGTTTCATTATCTTTTTTCTCATAAAAATCATTACTATAAGTCTATAAACGTTCCACAGTTTATAAACATCTGCCAGTTAATTTCCTTTCGTTTAAAAAAAAATCTAGTTGTTTACATAATTCGTTTTTCTTGAAAATCCGTCTGAATTCTGTTTTCTGAGTTCGAAATGGCAGTTACCTTAGAAAAATGTCTTCCTATTGTGTAAACAATCAATTATTATTCATTTTCAACTTTTTTCTAATTATGGTAGAAAAGTCAGCTTTTTTGTGAAATGAACTTATAAATTTCATGTTCGAGATATCTAACAAACCTATTATCTATATTAACTAATTAGCCCACATTTGTTTAAACAAATGCCATTTCTTTAAACATTTTTTTTGCAATTCGCTTAAAATTAATTTTTGTTAGATCGATCTGGCCAACTGCTATTGTGAAGTGACATCATTTATATTTTGGCATGATTTCCTGTGTTTGAATAATAAAATAATATTATTCGCTTTCAATATTTCATCACATTAGAATAACGGGAACAGTTTCCAGACAGCAATAAATAAACATTATCTTGCGACACACATTGGTAGGAAATCAGAATAAGAAATGAAGAAAGATATGTGATTAGTACTCAATTAAACTCCCCAATTTTCCGAAAAAAAAAAGGATTTCAAATCATTTCAATTTTTCCGAATAATGATATTGAAAACGAATAATATTTTATCATTTAAACAATCGAAATCATCCCAAAATATAAATGCTGTCACTTAAGAATAACAGTTGCCAGAACGATAAAGAAATAGTTTTAAGTGAATTGCAAACAAAAATTGTTTAAACAAATGGAATTTGTTTAATCAAATGTGGGTTTATTAGATAATATAGATAATAGGTTTGTTAGATATCTCGAACATGAAATTTATAAGTGCATTTCACAAAAAGCTGACTTTTCTACCATAATTAGAAGAAAAGTTGAATAGGAATAATAATTCATTGTGTAAACGATAGGAAGAAATTTTTTAATACACTGTAAGATAATAATTTGCCATTTCGAAAACAGAATTCAGACTGATTTTCAAGAAAAACGAATTATTTAAACAAATAGAACTTCTTTAAACAAATGTAAGTTAACCGACAAATGTTTATAAACATTCCACTAGTTTCTAATTTCTAATTTCAATGAGAAAAAGGAGACTGAAATAATTAGAAGGATCACTTATCTGAAGAATGTACATTTTTTCATTTAAGGGTAGTTTTCAGGGCACTATGGGGATGGGTTGGCAGGCGTCAAATGCATATGTATAATAGGTCAAATTCTTCCTTGGAAAGTCCTCCACAAGTCCTTAAGTAATCTTAAGTTTTCCCAAACCCCGGACGATTATTTAAAAAATACCAAAACATGACTTCTTCCCATGAATTTTTCCATGGAAATTTAAAGCAGCGACAAACACGGTTAAAAATCAAAATTTCAACAACAAAAAAATACTTGCCCTCCCCCCCTTCCGATTTGAGCTGGATACGCCCATGATGGTGTATAATTTTGTTTAAAATGCTGGTAATATAAATAACTTTCATTGCACAGCAAATGATTTGTTTGGGTCTGATAAAATAATAAAAGAAAAAGTGCAGCGACATCTGTGTTTCACAAGCTGAATTGTCCATGTGTGTAACATGGCTGTCGATTAAAATGAAACAACTGTTTGGGGTAGATACCTACTTGTACAGAGTGTCGCAATAAGACCACAAGTTTTGAATTGCGCGCTATTTTATTATTCATTGTGCACAACCATAAAAACCATGTCTTATTTTCAATTCAAATCTTGCTGTCTTATTGAGACACCCCTTACTTTGGGTCCAGGATGACCCGAATAACAAAAATTATGCTTAATTTAATATTTGGTTATATTGGTACCTTGTATGTATTTTGTTATGTTTTTCTACCAATATTTCTAAAGTCAGGTCTTTGAGGTCAAAAATAATATTCATCAAATAATCAATCAATTTATATATTTCAATATTCTATTTTCTGCATTTATCTTGCTCCAAGACACAAGTCGATTAGGTCGCTGAGGATACTGCCTTCTTCGCCAAGATCGCCTTCGTTGACAAGGTTCAAGACCGCTTCAGAAGCGATATCGTGGACAATTGGGGCCAAGCCAGAGACAACTTCCGCCCAGTTCTCGATGACGTAGTCGGTAACTTGTTGGCTGTACTCTTCATCACCACGAACACCAGTAACTTCAAACTACAAAACCAAACAAAGCACACATTAAAAATACCATCTTGTGGACAAAAACAAACTTACGTAGTTCAAACCATTCATGTCCAGCCAGACATCGAAGTATTCCAAAGTGATTCCTCCCAAGATTTCCGCCTTGGTGCTGAGGTCAATGCTGGAATCGAGAGCGCCAGCCCTGAAGGTACCCTTGCCGAAGAGGTCGTAGTCACCATAGACAAGTTCGAGGTCGTAGTTCGATTCGACGTCTAGCCTGGCAAATTCCAAGCGTACCTGGACGGTATAGCTCGGAGGGATCAAACCGATGGTTCCGGATACAGACGCGATCGTG
This sequence comes from Aphodius sticticus, assembly GCA_963966075.1. NCBI lineage: Eukaryota > Metazoa > Arthropoda > Insecta > Coleoptera > Scarabaeidae > Aphodius > Aphodius sticticus. Next base: position 40,369,611 of record OZ014511.1, read on the forward strand.
AAGTCAGGAACGTTAGCAACGGTAGCGTCCGTGATGTGGATGAATCCGCTGAGGCCATCGACCATAGCAATGCTGAAGTCAACTTCCAAATCTTCGATGATCAGTGGAGTCCAAGGTGGGAGGTCGTATTCAGGCCAGCCAGTGTGCATAAGATCGCGGACGCACTCAATGGCACCAATGATGATATCCTCAAAAGCACGGTCGGATTTTACTGGAGAGAGAAACTCAGAATTAATTTACTTGTGGCGTGTAAAAAAATTATTACTACATCCACAGTACATCGGTGCTACTTTTCGGTGCGTAGACAACGGCTATACTAGCCCCGTGGGCATATGCAACCCACACAACGTACACTAATTTTGTTGGTCTTAACAGATATCAACTTCCAGTACCTTCCAGAAGATGAAAGATCTCAGAAGACCATGTTTCCCATGAAGCAAGCCACAAGTAAGGTGTTGGAAGGAAACGTTACAAATATGAGAAGTAGGAAGTAAACCGACAAGTACTATACTTTCTATACATAAAAGATATACTCATATAGGTGATCTGCATGTTAAGGTTGACCATTTCAAATAACTTACCACTGGCACCAGCAGTGAGGCCTAAGGCCACCAGGAAGATAGCTACGATTCCACGCATTTCACAAGATGTGTTGGTCTTCGGATGCTGTCACAACTGAATTTTTCTGTGGGCGATCATCGTACTTATACTAGTGCATAATCTCATTAATTCGGGTTCTCAAAAAGGTACTTCAGATAAGTATTAGCATTGTCATCTCTTTAGAATATTTTTTGGCTCATTTGGGATTCGTTTAGCTACTAAATTTTAGGTTTTTTAACTCTAATAATAACACCCTTGACTTTTTTTCAATCAACTAGTACTGATGATATTCCTATTCCGGAAGTAAGCACAGTGGCAACGTTTGCAGACGACACTGATATTTTGGCGATTAGTGACAGTGTCGAAGAAGCATCTAAAAAATTACAGATAAGCTGCAAAGCAAATCAGCCAATGGACAAATTAATGACGCATGAAGCTAAATGAAGGAAAAACCACGCATGTAAACTACACCAATACGAGAGTTAACTATATTCCAGTAACCATTAATGGGAACGATATTCCATATGGTATGATATGGTAGAGGTGGGTCGTGTGGCATCTGCGCCTTTTGATATACTTTGACCTAAAAGATCCTTTGTATTTCCCTCACACATTAGAGTTCTTCGATGTTGTGCCTTTTCACGTAGTCAGTAATTTGTTCGAGGAGTAACTAGTAAGTAGTGTCTGCTGGTTCAATGATGGCAGCTTCAAAGTGGTTTTGTCTTGTGCGCATTAGAGCGTCTGGCCTTGGAGGCGGAGAAAGTTATGGTAGTCTTAGCTTGTCTCATACCAGGTGATGTTTCCCAGTAAGCTTGTTTAGCTTTCTCTTCCCAGTTTTGTACCATCTTCCTGATGTGGCTCTTTGTGATACAGCAACTGGGTTCAGGTCCGTAGAAGGGAGTCTTGGAGCCTTCTCTGGCTATGATGTCAGCTTGGTCGTTGCCTACGATCCCTGAATGTCCTGGAACCCAGAAGAGTGAAACTTTGTTCTCTTTTGCTAGTTTTTCCAGGGATATTTTGCAATGCAAGACAGTTTTGGATTTGTGGGCTTTTGCTTGCAGCGCTTTCAATGTTGTCTGACTGAGTATATATGTTTGCCCTTTGTAAGTTCCTATGGGAACATTCCTGGGCACATAAGGATATTCTATATGCCGGCACGGCAAAATACCTTTTCATGACACTGGATGCCAAGCTTAGATGGAAGGTATTTGTCAAGCAAAAGCGGGACGAACTCGACCTAAAATTCGGCAAAATTTATTGGTTAATGTCAGTGCAAAATAAGCTCCTATTATACAAGCAATTATTAAAGCCAGTATGAGTGTATGGAACCATTCTGAGGTACCACAATAAAGTGCTAAGAACCATTGTTGGTGTGCTATGGTACATCAAGGACACCAATCTTTATTTTTCTTCTCAATCGATTATTTTGTTCATCAAACTTGAGGTTGTGAATCAGTATAGTCGCCTTGAGGGGCTCAAAGCTTTGTATCGTGACAATCCCCTAAATGACGATGATTTACATCGACTACCAATGAACTTTTACAGGAAATTCTTCATTTTTTACTATACAACGCTATCCACTGATGTCCTATATTTACTTTGTCCTAAACATAGTAGTACAATAGGGTATTTGACTGTATTAAAAATATGGCTTGTATTATAGTCATCCTAATAGATCACAGTTTAAGAAAACTATTTGTATTGTAACTTTTCAAAAAAAAATGCTTTATTTCTATTAAAAACCAAAATTAAAATTGAATTTTATTCACGTCCTATCACGTGATTGAAAACGCTCTGTAATTGGGTCAGTCTCCGTACTAACGTCATTCGTTAGTACGCTTAGAGCGCGTTCGGTTTTCAGGGTAGGGTATGGGGAGAGCTATGCTCAGATAACCTGGGTCGGCTGTCTCTCTCTTATATGCAGATAAACGCCGTATGACGTTAGTCCGCCTATTATGCAGCGCGTCACTCTCACCGTACAATACCGGGTTATCCGAACGCGCTCTTATGCTTCTCCCGTTTGAATTTAATATCACTAAAGTGCCATGTAAGCATAACTTTGTAGGTTAGGATAGCCCCAACCTTAAGCTGTCAGATCAGATAATATCTGGTTCGAAAATACGATAGATAACTTATTCTAGTCAGTTTTAGTTATGTCGAAGTAATCTTCACAACAAAAAACACTTGTATTGGCCGCTATTTATTTCATTTGGATTTCTACGCCAACCACTTTATCCGCAGTTTCAAATCTTGCGGAACAGCTACAAATAGTTTATCCGGAGTTTTTCTTGACGTATTTCTGCATTGTGGATTTATACACCATTTATAACCCATTTTTATGTAGAAATTGTGAAAACAACACATCATACAATACAATTACCAAACGGCGACGATGCCGATGCTGACAGACCATATTGGCCGATTTGACATCTACTATCGGGTGACGTCACACAACAGAAAGTATCGTTTTGGCGGGACTTTTTGTGATTTAATTTTTAACGCCGATTTTTATGCAATATTGAGGAAATAATTACGAAAAATAATGCATCTACAATGTAGAGTGAAGGAATAAACACACTAAGATGGTTTTCCAGTAATAGTCAAATACCCTATTTAGTATTCTTGGATATATTTGACATATTAATATTGACTATCAGATATCCAACTTAAAACTTAAAAAATGTATCGCCTCTTAAAATTAATTCACTTGCTTCGGATACTGTGGAAGTTGAAATCGATCCGGATAAATGATTTAAATAGTTGTAAAACTGGGTTCGATCATGACAGTGCAATTTTTAATCTGATCTATTAAAAGATATATCAACTACTTTTGCTTGTCTGGGGCCCCAAACGTCGCGAGACAGGGGACTCATGATAAACGGCAAAACTCATTTAATACGTACTTAACTACTTAACTTATTTAATACGAATGTATAGAAACATTTTATTAAGGAAATAAACACTCAATAAACCACATTTTGTTGTAAAGATGTTATGATAAATAGATAAGTTATTAAACAAAATATAAGATTCGTATTTTCAGTTTGGATACTACAGATTTAAGAGTGGCAAGTTTAAGGATGAGGCTTAAAGATCCATTTTTTGACACATGAGGTTATATTTTCGATAGTGTATGTACTAAGAAGAAACAGATATCCCAGATACACTGCTCAAAAAAAAAATAGGGGATTAGGGCGCTTGCGAAAGCGTCGGTCAAACTGATCCCACACATGTTCAATAGGATTCAGGTCAGGACTTAACGCCGGCCATTCCATGATCTGAATTCCACGTTTTTGTAAAAAGTTTCTGGTGATGCCGGCGGTATGGGGCTTTGCATTGTCCTGCATTCGGATGAAATTTTGACCGACGCCATATGCAGCAGGCACCACATGGTCCTCCAAGATGTTTTCGATGTAATTCATAGTATTTAGTCTACCAGGAACCACAACAAGATCAGTTCTGTTGTCTATACTGATTCCAGCCCAAACTATCACAGATCGACCTAATCTATCGACTTTCTGTATAGTAGCGGCTGCGTAGCGGTCACCAGGACGTCTATATACACGTACTCGACCGTCGCAATGAGTTTAACGAAAACTGTACTCGTCTGTAAACAGTACAAGCGTCCAGTTACGAAGTTGGCAGTCTCTGTGATTCAGAGCAAACCTCATTCGCGCTGCTTTGTGATGCTGCGTAAAAGGCGTGGTGCGGGGACAAGTCTTTTTGGTTTCAAATTCGCTTCTTTTAATCTGTTTCTATCAGTTTGATCAGAAATTTCTATTCCATGTGCTCGTCTTAGGTCGTTTAGGAGGGTCTCGTGCTGTGGCAGTACGCTGACGTAGAGAGGAAAGGACTATTAATTTATAATACACTTTTTTAAGTGTAACTTAGAAGTAACTAAGAGTTGTAACATTATTTTTGTAGTTTTCGTTGGTTAAATATATGTCCTTAGAGCATACCAAATTTGATTTGCCTAGAAATATTATTTAAAAAGTTTCAGGTTTCGAAAAAGTGTTCCCGTAATTTTTTTGAGCAGTGTATATGATTTTTATTTTATTTTATTTGTGTGTTAGTAATATAGTAAATATTGCAATATTAATATGATCATACATGATTATACACTGCTTTGATTTATTTAATTTATTTTAATTTTGTAATAACTTATTCAACATGAAACAAAATATTATTGACCATGATGATTTTTTACTTTATCATACCGATAAAGTACTTTATCATACTGATAAAGTAATGATTAAGGTTAAAAAAGGTTAACTAATATTTGTGTGCCTGGATATGAAAAGGGACCAGTTGACCGAAATTGAGTTATGAGTGTTTTTAGACAGAATAAGTTATGGCAAAGCTACTCCAACATTTTAAGCCGATTACCATAAAGAGAAATTGAAAAAAAAAATATTTAAGTTGCTGGTGCAAAAATTAAACTTTTGCGCTATGACGCTTCAAACTTTTGCAAAGTTTAAAAGTTAATAACTTCCCGTATATTTGGAAGTTACGCTGACTCCAACATTTTTGGAACAATTTCGATATTAGTTTCAAGATTTTTAGTAGAATTTATTATTTCATTATTCCGTTTGGATTTTATAGGTTTTTTATCTATAGCGTCATTGGCCTGGGCCTACAATATGTATAGTGTAAGCTAGGTATCTTCATCTCTCGAGTCTTAAGAAGACTTAAGCATTCTCGTAAGGGGTTTATGGGGTCCTCTGATTCCAAATCTTATTTATTTTTTTTTATTTATAGATTTTTAGAATTCAAAATGGCGGATCTAATATGGCGACCAAACATGTAATTAAATGTCGGATTTATACAAAAATTAAATTATGTGATATATGAAGGTTACGGATTCCTAATCTGTTGTCAGATGTATAAAATTCAAAATGACGGATCCAATATGGCGACTAAACATGTAATTAACTGTCGGATTCAGAAGAAGACAAATATCTGAAGTTAGATGTTTATAATTCAAAATGGCACCGAGTGTAATCTGGCAACCATAATAAATTAACGTGAATTTGCAACTTTTGTCATCCTATTTCTTGTTACATAATTATGCAGCTGTCTGATTTCAACACATGTCAGTTAAAAATCCAAATTGGGAGTGTCAAATAAATCAGATAGTATCAAATTATTTTAAACGTTTAATGATAAGAAATAAACATAACTAGGGACACAAACATGGAAATACAATCATAATAAATTTATATAAAAAGTGCATTTTTTAAAAACTACGCTTTATAAACAAAATTACAATTTTTTAAAATTTTCCATTTTGTTAGTCATTTTATTTTTTTCGAGCATTGTCGCCGGCAATCTGTCCACATACAAAATTTTAACTCGATTGGACATATTTTCCAAATTCAAAATTTTTTTCAAAATTTTAGAAAATTTTCCAAATTTTTTTATTGCTTTATGTCATTGTCACCGGAAATCCGGCCACAGGCAAAATTTCAACTCAAATGGTCAAATTTTCCAAATTTTGAATTTTTTTTCCAATTTTGGAAAAGTTTCCATATTCTTTTTATTGCTTCTTGTATTGTCACCGGAAATCTGTCCACATGCAAAATTTTAACTTGATTGGACACTGGGAAGTAGAAATAATATCGATTACTAGATTTGTACATAACAAACAGTCAAATCAACAAACAAACAAACAATAAATGAAGTTAATATAAGCGTAGTATTTGTCCCGGAATATTATATAACTTTGTAATTATATTTTATACAAACAAGTTTATAAGCTGCTATCATACAGATATTTGTTTCTGCCACTGTATGCGGCAACACCGTAATGCGCTAGAGCGTAGCGTGATAGCGACAACTGGTCCCTTTTTTCGTTCGCAATAAAAACGCATTTTTTCATGCTTTTCCAACCGCAGACGGGTTTCAGACGAACACATCTGATAAAATACACAATAATGAGAGTAATTAGCCAATAAAACAAAAATGTGTATTTTGCACCAGTTTAACTTTATTTGCGATTATCTGCGTAACTAGAAACGGACAAGTGGTCCCTTTTCACATCTACGCACACATTTTTAGTTAACCTTTAGTTACCAACATAGTAGGTTGGTAAGCATGTTATTTGAAGTTTGTTAAACGTCATTTGCCGACCACAAGAAATACAGGAAGGGCAGGAAAAGACAGAAAATACAGTATACAACTTTTAATAACGTTGATTAAAATGCTATATATTTATTTTAATAAAACTAAACACTTCTTTTGCATGGAACTAACTACACTCCCTTAGCAGTTGATGTATAATCAATTTACTGGGAACAGGGCTGCAATAGGAACAGTGGTCATATAATTCTTGATAAGTTCAGTAACAACAGCTCTTATGATTTCTGTTACTGGTCCATTAAGCTCTCTGCCAATATCAGCAGCGTTTTCATTCAACACTCTGTTCGTTTCATCACCTGCAAACAAACATTTCCATAACATCTGTCAAAATATTTGCTCAACAACAAAAATACGCACTTAGTTGTTTGTTGCCAAACAGGTTGTCCAACTGATAGTGCTGTTTTTCACTTCTCAACGACAAGTGATCTTTTGCGACATCCACATAGTCTTCACCGTGCTTTTGTACGATGTTGTAATTGAGGTCATATATTACTTTTACATTAGCTGAAAAAGAAACAAAATGATGTTATATTAATATTGCTGTAATGGTCAATAAGTTCAAAATAAAGACTCACTTATTGTAATATTCAGTGGTCCTCTGCCTCGTAAAGGAATCAGTAACCTTCCATCGACTTCGTATTGACCGACAATGTTCAAAACGTCAAAGAATAGATTAGCTTGTACTGTATGTTTGTTGAAGTCAACCCTAAAAATGGAAGTCAAATTGTATTACAAAAAACCTGATTATATGATGTCACAAGATTCTGGAAGAAACTAAAATAAAATAAGCCATGCTGAAGACTTCGTTATGTAAATTTTCATTTCCTGAATGTACCAGAAGTATGTTATGCAAAGTATTTTCCTAAGCCTCTCTGACGTCATATGACTAAGAAATAACCATCTACAGTATGTCCACGGAAAAGGTGTTGAATAGGATAAAGATAAAATAAATTTAATGATTACAAATAAATTTTTTTTTATTAATACGCATAAGATGCTTAGCATATTGAAACTAATCTAAAAGATTAACCATCAATTTAAATCTAAATTCTTAAAACTAGGTACTTGTCTCTAATAGGCTATCCACTGATGTCCCTACATTTACTTTGTCCCAAACAAGAAGCACTAACACTTCACTCACTGTGCTCTGCTTTTTACACATTTCACTGATTCACTAGTTCGAAGGGTTTAGTTCTTTTTAGTCTTCTCACTAGATTCTGGTTGTCCAGTAGCTGCAGGGCCTCTACGTTGACATGATGGCTTAGGCGAGATTCATGCTTAGTGGCGAATCTTTTTATCTCTTGGATGACTTGTGGGACACCAAGATCACGGTGCAGGTCACTATTCCGTATGTACCAAGGAGCGTTAACCATATTCCTTAGTACTTTATTTTGGAAAATCTGGATTCCTTGTATATTGGAGCTTTTTGCGCACCCCCAAAGCTGGATGCCGTATAACCAAATCGGTTTTAGTACTTGGTTGTAGACTTGTAGTTTGTTCTGTACTGACAACTGAGAGTTTCTTCCCAAAAGCCAGTACAGTTCTCTGTATTTGAGGCCAAGCTCTACTCTTTTCTTCTTAACATGTTCTTTCCACCTTAGTTTTGTATCCAGTGTCATACCCAAATACTTTGCAGTGTTCGCATATGGAACTATGGCGTCGTTAATCTTGACATGAGGTATGTCCTCGATTCTTTTGTTTGTGAAGTTAATGTGGACAGATTTCAGTTCGTTGAGCTTGGTCTTCCATTTTTTGGTCCATTTATATATTTTGTTACTAGCTTGTTGAAGATTCCTGGTAGATTCACCAATAGTTGATCCCACTGCCATTAGAGCCGTGTCATCCGCGAATGTGGCGACTGTTACATTTTCCATCTGTGGAAGGTCACTTGTATATAGTAGATAGAGAATTGGTCCCAATACACTACCCTGGGGTACCCCAGCTTTGACTTCTTTTAGTTCCGAGTATTCATCGACCTGTTTTATTCTGAATAGTCTATCAGATATATAGGATGTTAGCAGCTCGACGTATTGTAAAGCCAAACCTTATCGAAAGCTTGTGTCACATCAAGAAAGATTGTTGAGCAAATAAGCTTTTCTTCTAATGCTTTCCCTATGATATCTGTTATTCTATGGACTTGATCTATAGTGGAATGCTTTTCTCTAAAACCAAATTGGTGATTAGGAATTAGTTCTTTTCTCTCAATGATAGGTTTCATTCTCTTTAGAAGAAACTTTTCAAAGAGTTTCGATATCATTGGTAACAGTGATATTGGGCGATATGATTTGGCCTTGGTCGGTGGTTTGCCTAGTTTTGGTATCATGATAACTTCTGCTACTTTCCAGACATGTGGGACGTATTTTAATCTGAACGATGCATTTATTAGGTACGTCAGCATAACAATACCTTTCTTAGGTAATTGCTTAAGAACTTCTCCTGTGATAAGATCATATCCAGGTGCGTTCTTTGGATTCAGGTTTGTCTTGATTTCTCTGGCAACTTCCTTTGGAGTACCTAACTAGCTGTATGGCTTCTTCATCATAGGTTATATCTTCATTCGTGATTGACTCTGATTCGATGTTGTGGGGCTGGAAGATTTCTGTTAGATGTTCTGCAAAAATTTCAGCCTTCTGTTTATTGTCTCTTGCCCAGGTACCGTCTCTTCGTCTTATAGGTGGGACATGGACCACTGGCGTCTTGTATTTTCTCACTGCTTTCCACAGCGAGTAATCTGTTTCTTTATCGGGAGTCAATTTGGTTAAGAAGGATTCCAATGATGCCTCTTTTAGTTTTTGAATTTCGCGTTTAAGTTGTTGGGATTTATTATTAAGTATAGTTTTGTCAGCTGGATCTCGTGACTGTTGCCATCTTCTTCTAGCTTGTCTTTTTTGCTTGACCATTTCTCTAATTTCCATAGGATAATTATTTCCAATAGTTCTGTAGGTGATTTCTTTAGTGTTGTTCCAAGGGGCTTTCTGGATGGTGTTGATGAATTTCTCGGCTTCTACGTCGAGCTGATCTCTGGTTTTAAGCTGGATATTTAGCTGTATAGTGTTTTCAAGCTCTATTTTAAATCTTACCCAGTCTGTAGTTTTATTGGTCAAGGTTGGGGTACATTCCTTTTTGATTATGCTTTCGCTTAGAGTCATTAGTATTGCAGAGTGATCAGAGTCCAGATCAATACAATTACAAATAAATAAAAGTAGGGAGATTTGTTCGAAAATTGGTATTAGAGACTACCTTTTACTTTTTAACAACTTTTCCTAGTAACTTATTTCCATATCTTCTCAAATTAAATGCAATTTACTCTTGTACCATTTAAAGTTTTTTCAATTTTCTGAACACCGCGTATAAAATATGTTAAATATTTCTATCCCAATCTTACTCTAAGAACTAGCAAAATGTTTTATCAAGAGTAACTTTTTTTCGATAAAATTAAGAATAAAGAAGTTTTTCCTATTCAACACCTTTTCCGTGGACATACTGTATATGTATATGTCGATGAACTTAATAACTACCAATTAGCAATTCCGTCAGACGACACCAAAAAAGAAAAATATTTAAGGCAAATTTGACATGTAACTAAAGTACGGATTCTAAGCATTTTACTTGGACAGTTTTAATGTAAGCTGTTTAAAAAGCTTAAGGATCTCCACGACTTCAGGAAAAAAGCATTTGGCGCTATGTTTATTTTGCTTATTTTGCTTATATTGCCTTTTTCCCGGATTTTGCAGATATGCGCTTATTTTGCCATATCCTGCTTATTTTAACTTTTTACGGATTTTTTTGCGGTGTTTATACCCGTTTTTAATATACGTAATTATTTTTTTCGTAAATTACCGCTAAAATTAAAATTATTACTTTCAAATTTAAATTACCACGTAATGAAAAATTGCAATTGGTAAATTATATTTTCTTAAATTGCCAGGTAATTCAAAATGACATTTTACCGATGAGAGTAAGTTATGTAAAAAAATTGGGTACTGCCTTATAAGTCATTATATTGTAGATAACCACCAATCGCTGATGCTGTTCCTGATTTAAGTAATTCATTATTAAAATGAAAGCAGGGACTACAATAAAAATACTTTTTATACCAGCTATTTATAAAATCGACAGCCTAACAGGATAATAACTTTGGTAAATAAACAAATAAGTTTTTCTTTGCAAATCATCATTTAAAATTTCTTTGGGTAACCGGTTTCATTAAGTTAATAGCATCGTTAGGTCCTGTGTCTATTTAGATAATATAATCCCCAATTTAAAAAAAAAACAAAGAGTTTTAGTCCAACAACAGTATTAGAAGTTATTAGTATTAGAAGTATTAGAATTTTCAATTTAATTCGTTGCAGAAATAAAAAAAATTGTTAAGTTGTTTTAATATCCAGTATATTATTCGTCTAAGCAAATTATACTGAGATTGATATTTCATAAATAAGTTAACGCTTAAAAATTCCTAGAGTATAAAAATGTAATTTCGATTCGAAACATCGGACTCACTTACAAAACACGTTTCAAATTCTCGAAGCGGACCGGCCGGCTGGACAAAAACGTGTTCTATTATGGCTGTAAAATAACTACGCCGAATGTTGCTCGGATATTTGACGAAAACTTACTCATACCGTCAATACTCCACAGAAAAATACATTTTTCGTGTCGAAAGAAATTGTTTTCGAGGCATAGTACGAGATGACTTTTTATATTTCAATTTCGACAAGGAAATAATATCCTTATACGAAATATGCACATGTTTGTTTTTGCTGCATTACTAACGCGTCTCGGAAAATATAATAATATGAAACGAATAAGAATTTATTGTTGAGTAATAACTAATTAGATCCATTCCATATCAAATTAAATATCCGAATTTCAATAATTATAGTATAAAATACTGTAATTTATTACCGACTCACAAAACGACAACGCCCGGTTTCACAAACAATGATCACATTTTATCCGGGTCACCAGAACATTTCTTTAAATCATGAGTTTGATAGTAAGTGGATGGCTTCTGATTTAAAATGTGCATTATTGGCTTCGCTGAATTAAGTAATTAAAAATCCGGAAATTACCATTAATGACGGTAATTTATTTAGTAATTTAACCGATAAATTACGCTCTTACACCCCTAAAAGTACCTCCCAGGCAAAGTACAAACAACAGTGCACTTGCCGACTGCTTAGGGGTGGTGGGGTACATTCACGCAAGTACTGATGGAAGGTTTTTGAAATAATTTTTAAATTCCGGTAAATTAACAACTGTAATTAAAATTCTCGGTAAATTACTGATAAATTACCAACGGTAATTTAAATTGACAATAAATTACCATCGGTAATTTAAGCCGTAAATAACGGTAATTAAAAATCGATAAATTACCATTAATTACGGTAATTAATTTGGCAATTTACGCGGTAAATTACATTTTAACATCCTTGCTTCTTAGCCATACTACATTAATACATTGTTTCACTAATACATATTAACTTAATTGTTTTTTTGTGTTCAATTTGTTCAACTACGTTTAAATATAGAATTTGGACTAAGAAGAATGTGTCACGTGGTTAAATCTGCGCCGAAAATGCGAGCACATATGCACGCGCGCAACTAGGTGTAATACCACATGCTTCTTAGTTCAATTAAGTCCCTCAGAAGCAAACAGTATTAAGTTACATTGAAATCCTATGCACTTAACACAGTATACCTCTGAGGTGCTCAATTTATCTCTACCTGCGTATAATAAACAAATAAATTTTTTTAAAAACAAAATATAAAGCGTTTACTTATTGTTACATTTTATTTCTATTGTTAAGTATCAATTTCCTCAGTTATACCATATTTTTGTATGATATGTGTGTGCTAATAAATACATAGATATATAGAACAATAATACAAGGTATACGTGTTCTTATAACGCTTTTCTTGTGTGCTTTTTTTTCTCATTTTTCGTGCTTATTTTAAGCAAGTACATATAGTTACATATAACCAAGTAACAAATCAGGAATATTTTGCAAATTTGCTACTAGTTATTGCAAAAAAACTGTAAGCTTAATGAGCTGTCAAATGCAAATTAACTCGTTTGCAATCTAAATATTTGATGAACGTGTTATAGTTTTATTCAGTGTCAAAAAACACTAAAGATCGAATTACGTTTGCATGATGACACATGAGGTTGCATTGACGTGAACAAAATTCGTTAGTATGCAAATTGTTTGCATAATTAACATCATTTTCTGGGAACGATGATATATGAAAGTAAAAAAAAATGATGTTCTAATAATAGTGAAAAAAAGTCTATAATAGTTGAAGGCATGATTTTTTTCTTTATAAGTATAATGGTATCTAACACAATAATCATTCAAATAAAAATTATACAGCACAATAAATTAGTTTTGTTGATGCTTTTTTTATTTTGAATGCTGTCGATTATTTTTAATAGACACATCAACAACTTTATCAATAGCGAGTGATATACAGGTGTCCAAAAGGACGACGTCAACCATCAAAAGGGATATAATACACTTTTTTTTTGACATGAAATGTAATATATAAGTATTTAATTAGAACTTACTTCAATTCCTTGAGATCAACAGTTTCAACTCCATACACAGTAGCATCATTAACTTTAATTTTTAAACCTTGACCAGCTTGCAGTTCCACTTTTGGTATCCTCAACGGCACCAGAACTGGTACTTTAAATGCTTTGTCACCTAAAAAGAAAAAGTGAAGTTAAGCTACTTCTTGATTAATCAGTACGCTTAAACTTATATTAATATTAATAATATTCACTATACACATTACACAAATTATAGATTGTGGTATTTATTCTTGGACAAGAAAAAAGATAATTTTTAGTTGCTATGTGAATAGTTTGCAGTTTGATTGGAATAAGCAGTAGCCCAATCTTTTATGAACATTTTTTATTTTTTCTTGATTCGTAACGATTAGAGCTGTATAATAAACAAAGCAATAGTGCTTGAAAACTTGGATACAATCAGAAATAAAAAAGAGCGGCAACAATAATGATTTATTTATCACGACAATATAAGTATGTAATTAGCATCTATGTACCTATATTAACAATCAAGGACTTCACAACATTCACTGACTGTTAATGATCGCCCTAAAAATGTCTAGCGGCCTCATTTACAAATTACTATTCAAGTTTAATAACTGCAATTGCAAGTACCTACTGCAACTATCATAAACCATTTATATTCATTAAACGAAATATGTACTCTTCATGTGCTCATAATTCATCTTGGGATTCAAAAAACATATATTCTTCAGTAGATTTAAAAAATAAGACCAAATATCGAAGACCACCAAGTGAAGAAATAAAATCACCATTAGATATAGTATATCGTACAAAATGTTAAGCACAAAAATAATACTTTTTTCTAATAGAATTGCTGCGTTGATTTTTTTTCGTGAAGTGAAAGTTGCTGTTCACACACTTGATGAGAAAATTGTATTTGAGTAAAAACATTAGTAGTGATGTTAAGCTAGTTTAAATGCGTCTCTACTAAGAAAACAATGTCATTAAGAAACTAACATAATATTGACACTTAATCCATTGTACAGGGGGTAATTTAAGTTTATATGCATTTATATATATACAAGCTGTCCCCCGATGGAATTAACTATACCTATAATGGACGTAATTCTTAATTTCTCGAGAAAAAGTCATTCTTTATAAAGAGTTTTGGATGTCCTAAAAAGTCCAAAGCCATTGTTAATATTTTAATTTAACATACAGGATGGTTAGAAAACACGATAATGTTAAATTGGCCGACGAGTAAGCTATCGGTTTTTCGGAATTAGATCAAAAATAGGTAAAAGTTAGTTTGAATTAATTTTATGCTCAAACATCAAACTTGAATGTTCTATTTCAAATTTTTCATCTCGGACCAGTGAAAAGACATAACACAAAGGTGAACAAAAAATTTAGAAACCGCAATTATGATTGATCAGTTGAGAGTAGTAACAGCGTAACCAAGCAATTTGTTGATAGAAGCTGATTGAAAGTATGTTGACTTTAGAGCAAAGGGTATATTTAGTTCTTTGTTACGGCATAGGTGAGGTATCGTACCGTTTCTGTCAATTGTGTTCGTGAATTGGTTAAAAAATTTCATGCAACAGAAGACGTGAAGAATATCAAGAAAAAAAAAGCGAAATGGCGAAGATGATGCAGGAGCTATGTTAGCTATTGATTCCGTGAACACTTGCCCAAAAAATCGTTGAGGCAAAGATCTCGAGACTTGAACATCAGTAAAAGCCACCTGCAAAGGATCTTTTCAAATCAAAGATTTCATCCTTATAAACCAGTACTGATACACACTTTAGTAGAAGGAGATGATGCTCGTCGATTAGAATTTTGCCTAATTCTCCCTATTAATGGGAGAACGAGTTATGGTCGATAGATTTTTCTACAGAAAAATTATCTTCTCTGACGAAGCGACGTTTACCACAAATGGTGTTGTTAGTTCACAGAATTACAGATATTGGTCTCAACGAAATCCAAATTTCCGTATTCCAAATTTCCGTACCACTTCTCGAGAATATTAAAAAGTGAATGTTTGGTGTGGGATTAATTACAAGAAAATAATTGGACCATACTTTTTTGACGGTACTGTAAACCATTGATATGTTGCAAACTTTTTTGCTACCTACTTTGAACGAAATCAACTTACAACTCAGGTGTTCACTACACTATCAACACGACGGTTGACCTGCTCATAGCGCATATCAAGTCAGGGATTGGTTGAACAGACATTTTCCAAATAAGTGGATTGGACGATTCGGCCCTATAGGATGGCCACCACGTTCACCTGATTTAACGCCGCTTGATTTTTTTCTGTAGGGTTATTTAAAACAGAAGGTGTATGCGAATAATTTTCATGATAATGTAGACATTCTAAAATTGAAAATTAGGGAAGGAGTAGACGAAATAAATGAAGAAACTATTGATTTGGTATATCGGGAGTTTAGAAGAAGATTGGAAAAATGAGTAGCTGTAGGAGGGGAACATGTGGAGTAATGTTTTGTTAAATTACTTTATTAAAAATAAATAAAATATGAAACTTAGAACACAACATTGAAATTTGATATCTAGGCATAAATTTAATTATAAAACAACTTTTACCTATATCATTTTTGTTGTAATTCCGAAAAACCGATAGTTTACTCTTCGGCCAATTTCACATTTTCGTGTTTTCTTACCATCCTGTATGTTAAATCAAAATATTAACTATGGCTTTCGACTTTTTAGGACATCTATACAGCACATTTTTAGCACATTTATAAAGAATGACATTTTCTCGAGAAATTACAAATTACGACTATTATAGGTCCAGTAGTTAGGTCCATCGGGGGACATACTGTATATCAATCAAATTAATAGAATCAGATCATGATGGTTGTAATAAAAAAACAAAAATAAATCGAAAAGTAAAAATCAAAACCTTGCCGAATTCTATAAATTATTGAATTTGTTTTTGGTTGCTTATTCATTAGTACTAGATAAAAAATAACACCAGAATATTATCTGATATTTGCTTAAGTATGCATAAAAAAACAGTGAAGTTTTTCCATTCAACATCCAGCTTACCACTATTTTCTATATTAATATGTTGGAACAATGGTGTTGGCACTTAACACGTTATTTACTTCAACTCGTTTTATTTTAATGCAGACATAGTCGATCAAATAGAATCTCATGCAGCTAAACTATTAATTTTCTATATAGTATGATAAAGTCATGTGCCTGGCCACATCAGATTTTTTTTTCTTGGACAAGAAAAAAGTTGATTTTTATTTGCTATGTGAATACTTTATACTATAGCTTGGATTGGAATAAGCAGTAGGCCAATCTTTTCTGAACATTTCTCATTGTTTCTTGATTCATATCGATCAGAAATGTGTAATAAACAAAGCAAATGCTTGAAAACTGATATAGATACAATCAGATATAAATCTAATTATTCATGAATAAGGTAAGAATGGAATGAGTGACGACAGTAATGATTTATTTATCACGACAATATAAGTATGTAATTAGCATCTATGTACCTACATTAATAATCAAGGACTTAACAACATTCACTGACTGTTAATGATCGCCCAAAAAAATGTCTAGCGGCCTCATTTTACAAATTACTATTCAAGCTTAATAACTACAACTAAGTTATGAAATAAAATCACGATCAGATATAGTATATCGTACAAAATGTTGCGCACAAAATAATACTTTTTTTCCAATAGCACTGGTATTTTTTCCGTAAAGAGAAAATTGCTGTTCACACACTTGATATTTTGTATTTGTGTAAAAGCATTAATCCTGCTATTAAGCTAGTTTAAATGCGTCTCTACTAAGAAAACAATGAAATTACGAAAATAGTCAATTGAAAAGTTCAAGCAAATAATGAACTAACAACCAAAAATAAAATCCATTGTACAGGGTCTAATATAAGTTTATATGCATTTAAATTATATAATTCAATCAAATTAATAAAATCAGATCATGATAACTGTAATAAAAAACTATAAAAAAACATAAATCGACAAATTAAAAATCAAAATTTCAGTTTATCGTTAATATCTTCAATCTTAACTTTCATTTTAGAAAATTGGTTTGCATAAAAAGCCGCAGTCTTTCCCCCATTTAAACGATATTGTACATAATTAAATACACAAGCCCCGATGTAAACTGACACTCTGTATAAACTAAATCGTGTTAAATGTCTTATTTTATGAAATTTCGCATGCTGTTAACAAAATCATCTTTAGACTATATTCCGTAGATTATTATGGATCTTAGCATCTTCTACAAATTATTGAATTTGTTTTTTTGATAGCTTGTTCATTAGAAAACCTAGATAAAATATAACACCAGAATATTATCTAATATTTCATTAAGTATGCACAAAAAATAGGGTAAAGTATTTCTATTCAACATCTAGCTTGCCAGACACTATTTTCTATATAAATATGTCGGGACAATAGTTTTGGCAGTTAACTCTTCTTATTTATTTCACATCTTCAATCGAAAGAAATAAAATCAGCATAAAAAATCTGATGTGGCCAGGCACATGACTTTATCATACTATATATAAAATTAATAGTTTAGCTGCATGAGATTCTATTTGATCGAGATCGGCCATGTCTGCATTAAAATAAAACTAGTAGAACTAGACAGATATGTCTATTAAAACTGCGTTCGGATATTGTACTCCGTTGACATCTGGTACACCGTCAAAATGATACGTGTTATAGCGTGTGACTATCTACTGTCATTAGAATCAAAATTTCTGACATATCATGGCTACTAGCTTTAATGCAGTACGACCGATCTCGATGAAATAGAATTTGCTCATGCAGCTAAACTATGAATTGTACCAAAAAATGTCATAGTCATAAATTATTCGGAATTTCCTCTTCTTTAATTTATTATTTAACTATTTCCACAAATTTCTAGAAATGGCGACTTATTTGCAAAATCTTTGAAAACTGCTGAGACTAAACCTCCAGTTCCTTTGGACCCTTTTCAACAGAAAGCTTTTCAGCTCTAAGTTTGGTCATGAAACTTCTAAATATGAAGTTTCGTCCCGATACCTTTAGTAGTTTCTCCGGAATCGTCGCCACAAAAAAAACGGGTACACACACACACACACACACACACACACCCACATCCACACAGACATTTTTTTGTACCTTCGTCAAAAATGTTCAGGGGACCCAAAAAGACATATTTCCGCTAAAATCTCAAAAAATTTTTTTGGCACGATTACAATACTTTACATACTACGTATGATAAAGTAAAAATAGCATTTTGTACAAAAAATTTTGCGCAGAAAAATAACGTTTTTTTATCCTAATAGAACTGCTGCGTTGATATTTTTCGTAAAGTAAAGATTGCTGTTCACACACTGTTGTCGATAAGATGTTTGTATTTGTTTAAAAGCATTAATGCAGCTATTTTGCTAGTTTAAATGCGTCTCAACTAAGAAAACAATATAATTACGAAACTTGTTAATTGTTTAGACAGTTTTAAACAAAATTCATGAATAGAAATAAAATCTTAAGTCGCAACGACAATGTTTATTGAAATTCAGTAAACTTTAATCATAAGAAATATATTTTATTATTTTTTTTATTATTTGACTATTTGATAATCTACTATTCTAAAATAAACATGTTTTTGTTAAACTCAAATTGCACTAAAATATTCTTTCTCCATAATTTGCCTAATAAATTCCAACTAATGCTGTCGCCTTTCTATTGTTTATCAAGTTGTTAAAAGTACTTATATCGGAGGTCCAATAAACACTAAAATTATATACGTTTTTCCTGTTTTCATTGTATTTTCGGTTTTAAACATTCTCTCTCGAAAACTTCAATGAATACAAACTAGTATTTCAAATTAATAAACATTGGAAATACGAAACCACATGTTTAAAAAATACAGAAAAAAACATAAATCTTTTTAAGACAGGTGGTAGTGATTTCAAATTTGAATACAATTGTGACATCTAAACAACATTTACAATACTTTTTTTTGGAGAAATTAATAATTAAAGAAAAATGCAAACTTTCTGGTACACCCTGTACATAATTAAGATGGAAACTTACCTTTTAACAAATGAGGTATCGCAAGTTTTCCATTTTCAGTCGCACACTTGTTGAAATCGTGATTCCGTTTACACGTTTTAATATAATCCGCTAAAAATTAAAAGAGAACACGAAAATTCATAACTATAGCAATTTCACCGATTATTTAAAGTACAGTCACTTACGTAATCTAGCACTAATAACGCACTCAAGTAACACAACAATGCACAACACCTTGAATGACATCTTCACAGGAAAAGAAGTCGTTAACAAATGACTACTCAACGTGTTTAGAGAGGCCTTTTAAATATCTATATAAGCGACTTTGTGTTACTACAAGGTCTTAAAATTAAACAGGGCTTTATAAATAAATAACAGGAATGACAACATGGTCCATATTTTCCACTTGTATGACGGTAAGTCATTTGTGGTTGCAAAAATTGGTCTGTTTATTTACGAAGACATTGTTTTTTATATGAGGTTATGCTATCAAATTGGACAACCATTCTTCTATATTAAATATAAATTGCGAACAGCTGTTTACCTTGGATTTTCCAAAAGAGCCTGGTTATAATTGAGGTTCTGAGAGCATAATTGATTGGTCGAAGTTCAATCTTTTTTTGCGAAGAGTTTTATCATTATAGACGGTACAGTTTTTTGTATCGGAATATAGAAGATCTTTTGTTCTTAATCTTTATATATGTTACCAAATATAGATATACGTCTATTGAAAATGTTTATAAGGAATGGAAAAAGCCATAATTTCTATTTTGTGATTTTCAAGAAAGTTGTTTGTTTACCTAATTGCAATTAATTGCAACTCTGGAAAACCCGTGATAAGTAATAAATTGATTATACTCAATTAAAAATTGTCTAGAGATTATAATAACATATACACTGATAGACGCAACATACAGGGTATCTCATAGGTAACCGCATTTTAAGGTACGTTTTCAGATACAGAGTTGAAAACATTGTTTCGAGGAAAAGCGTTTCAAAACATCCGTTTCATAACTGAAGAATTTCTTTGGTAACGGATGTTAGTTTGATTTTTTTGTGAGCTAACTAAAACTACCGAACAGAAAAAATTGAAATAAAGTGTATCATACTCCTGAACAGTGGCGGACTGGGTCCAAAAATATTGGTTGCCAGGAAGCTAAGCCACAATTTTTTTGTTTGGTGTCCCACTTTTTCCCCGAAAATTATTTTTAGAAAGCAAATGTCATTCTGAGTATATTTTTTATAAGGACTTCTTTGTTTTCTCAATTCCTTGAAAAATTTTGCCGTTTGAACACACCCACTACACAATACAACCATAGAAAGTAAATAAATTTAAATAAAAATATTTAAAACAAAATCAACATAAATTGAATAAGTAAATGAACAAAAAATGTATATGAAGCTTTTTTTATTTATTTTTCTATAAAACATATCATTTTGACTAAAAAGTATCATATGGACTTATTGGTTTTCTCAATTGCTTAAGAAGTTGGCGCCGGTTAAAATACGGTTTTGTTAATAACTCAAACGGTTGTAACTTTGTCATAAATTGAAAAAATAGTCCATATGAAACGTTTTACTCAGTATCTCATTTACTATATGGAAGAAAAATTGCGGGGAAAAAAATTAAAAATGAGAGAGTTACAAAGAAAAATATTATGAAATAGAATGATAAAAATAAGAAATAGAACAATATATAAGATCGATAAATCAGCTTTCCTAAAATGTTTAACTCGGTGGTCTATCGTCAACAGCTAAAAAGGTATTAAGCATCTAATGTGACATTTGTAACGTATGCACAATATTTATAAATTAATATTAAATATCCACATTGTTCGACGAAATTCAACAATCTCCCAATTAGAATAATTCTTCTTTTCATGCAGCAGCTTTTAGTAATAGCATTCTGCAATTTTGACTTATACAAACGTATAATTTGTGATATTTATTTTCTTCAAAGAATTAGTAATTTATATATCAATCTAAAATTGTTTAAACAATATTTATAAATGACATTAAATTGTTCATGGTGGTCCAACGCTTTGAATAACTAGATCGCCTGATTTAAGCGAGTTTGATTTATTACTCTGTAGACATATTGAGGAAAAAATGTATGGGGAATATTACAACTACTATAGCGAACATGAGGAATAGTAATAAGGAGGCGTCAAAATATTTTTGTGGAAAGCATGGAAAATGCAATATTTCCACCGAGAATGTGAACCAAGACTGAAACGCATTGACCTGACAGGGTTGATATATGTTCTCTTGACAATCGTACTGAAATAATAATTACAATTATCCATTTATTTAATTATTTATTCTTATGAGAGTACAGAACTGTTAGGATTTCTGAAGAACACCACATTGCTACCAAAGCACTCCTTGGTTTTGTTATCAGTAGTAACTGGAACATCCCCATAAACTTATTCCGCAACATGTCCCGAAATAAATAAATTAAACTGGCGATTTAGCTGGCTAAGGCGTTAGACCACTACAACCAACCCAATGATCCATTAAAATTCTTTAAATAGTTTAGAACATTACGTAAATAAATAAAAATTTTAAATAAGTTTGGACTGGTACTAATAAAATTAATTCTTGGATGATCATAAATTGCTCGTTTGTGTAACTCATAGTAGCAGTTTGCAATGACTAAATGTTGCTGCAGAAGAATCATTACATTTGTGCGATTGCTGAATTTCGTCGTGGCAACTAGATAATTTATGAAATATTTTTTGTATGCATATAAATGTTAAATTAGATGCTTAATAACTTTTTAGCTGTTGACGATAGACCTATCGACTTAGATATTTTAGGAAAGTTGATTTATCGATCTTTCGAAGTATGTTAAGATATACAGGGTGTTCTATTTAAAATTCTTGTCATTTGACATTTAGCAAATCTCCAGTTATTCCGGATAAGTCATATTAGAATTTAATTTATTTAGCAAATGAATAATAACTGTAAAAAATGCTATACTTTTATTATCCAAAATGAGTTCTTTTATTTCTTTACTCTTGTTAGTTAACTTAGAATAATTTTTTGAAAATGCTCATTTTTGACAATCCTTTCACAATATCTCAGAAACAGTTGATAATAGCCTAAAACTCCTGAAGTCAAAAAATTAGGCTAAAAGTCTTCATCAAAAATTGCAATAATATACCTAGTGATCCATTTAAACAAACATAAGTTTGTTGGTACGTTGTTGTGGGACTTCCTGTAAACATGAAAATATTTTCTGGCTGTAGGGCGAATGATTATCTATAACTTTTATAACACCCTGTACATCAATTTTATGATATCTTCGAAAGTGAAAAAGGTATATTACTTTTTATATCATTGAACACACAAAAATGCGCAACTTCGTTTCTAATTTTTTTTGTATTTTTTTTTAATTTACATATTTTATTCTATAAATAAATTTAATTTAATTTTTAGTGCATGTATAAAAGATCATTCTATATAAGTGATTCATTTTTGTACCCAAGTAAAATTTTATTTATTTGATTTATTTTCGTCCCTTTCATATGTTCAGCAAATATTCCACAATGTTTTCCTGTACATCAATTATCCGATTTAAGTTTTAATTCTGTACATCATAGACTTTTTAATTTTTAATTTTTCTTGGTAAAAACTACCACGTCATGCCATAACAATACTGTTCTTTGTGACGTATTGGTATTTCAATTTCGGATGAATAATATTTTTGCCAGAACCCGGTCAACCAAATTTAAAAAAAAAAACTTGTTTTCCATGCAAGATAAACGTCCAGTAAAAAGTTTTAAGTTCAAATAGTAATACATTTTAACAAGTTCTCTTAACAAGGGCCTTTTAGAGAATTTTTATTGTTTCCCAAAGTGGGTTTCTTAAAACTCACCATGCAATTTTCTTATTGGGTTGTTATTCATTGCCAAACATAAAAATAAATTCTTAAGGCGGTCCCGTGCAAGTTCCTGTATAAATAAATATATTATTAATATTTTCAACATATTGTCTTAAGGGGGGCCCACTTAAGGGGGGGGGCACTTGCCATCGGGCAACCTGGCACCACCTGGCCAGTCCGCCACTGACTGTCAACATTTTTTGCCTCTCGGTGTAAACATGAGCGCGAGAGAAATAAGAAAAGGTCCCCGATTTTTTTGCACTTTTAAATTAACATTCGTCTTTCCATTTTTTTCCTCGTAAACCTCTTGCCACAAAAAATTACAATTCTTGTTCAGGTTGCATTTAGAGCCTCTTCTATAGATTGGCGTTTTTGTTTTTTTTAGTTGTCGTGTAATAAACGTTGCGAACAAGATTTTCATGGAAGCGGATATCTCAGTAACGAATATTAGCACGATAACGGGATATGCACGTAAACAATCGTCATATTTTATTTAATGCGACTGTAGAAACAAATTGCAAAATAATTTTTAAGTAATTTTTAAAGTGATTTAATATGAATGATGACGCGTCTTCAAAACTAATTGAATACATTGAATACATGTATTCAATTAGCTTTGAAGAAGCGAGCAACATGGTTCGCGAAACGTCAGCATTAACAAATCTAGACACACGGCATAACCCGGAAGCAGTTTATTTTCTAAATGATTCTGGCCGTGAAAGCCTACGTACTTACTTAATAATTTATGTTGTTAATACAAAATGTAAACTGGACTTGAAACTTTAAACGCGTTGTTCTCGGAACAGCTTTTTCGCGACTGGTTGGAATGATATTTCAAAAAGTAATGGACCGATCAACTTGAAATTTTTTCAGCATGTTCAACAAACATTGCTTTAATTTAAATTAATATAATTTTAACGTCAACGTAATATTTTAAAAGTTTCGGAATAATTTAGTACCAGTTTCAGCTATCGTATCATCGTATGTCTCTAGCAAAACATGCTTTGTCAATCACGTTTAATGATCCAATATTTACTACAATTACAGTTAAAATTTGACAGCTACTTAACTCTAAAATACTCAATTAACTCAATTTAGTGCAAGAAATCACAAATCCAAACAAGAATCTTGCATTTTCTACTGTGTATGGGTGCTTCTTCTTGCTTCTTCGTGTAATCTATATCATTTTCTGTTCGAAGGTTACTTCCTCATCGTATTAAGAAGAGCCACAAGAGAGTACGAAGATTTCAACACCTACAAAAAAAAAACAACTTTAATGCTTATTGTCAATTTAGTCCAACCTCACCATTGTCAAAGTAATATGAGAAGAGTTTGCGTAACCCCATGCTTTATGTTGTAGAGGTCGCTGCGCACGACACATCATTAATACGATTATCTTTTGCAATGAAACGTCCATATTGTACCAATTAGTTGCATAGATAACCTGCGATACTGAGAAGCTCTATAAAGCAAAAGGATATAAAAGATATGATTATGATTGAAGGTGTTATGATACAGAGTGTCCCGTAAACCAACGTAAATACTGGGAAGACTGATCTGCTCAAAAGAAAATTAATATGTCAAAAAGAACCTCAGTATAAGTAGGATTGTATTAAAGCTCCACTGGTTTACGGTACAACCTGTATATTGTTGTTTGTACCTCATCCATCAGTCTTTGGCCTGAGGCGCAAGTTATTGCTAGTCCGGTAACCCATCCTATTAAATTGAGCAGTGAGGTTAGTTGAGGATTCTGAAGAAAAAGATCCAATTAGACCACAAAAAACCTGTATTACACCATAACTTACTATGATAAAACTGAAACCAATAAATGAAATCAATGGACTGTTTTGCAAGAACAAGAAGAAGTAGTACATGTAGAAGCAGTGGTTGTACTCTTCACTTAAACTGTCAAACAACAACTTCTTAATTCCGAAGCTTACTTAATCACATACTCACCTGATGATATGGATGTGATACATGACACAATTCTTCAAACGTTTATTGCAAGTATCAAAATCTTTAGTGGCAATAGCCTCCTTAATCAATTGTTTCAAGTGCTGAAGCCTGATGACAATCATCTCGCTGCATCCTATCAAGAACACCACAATACTACAAGCGGCTACCAAAATCGGCGCAAAAGAGCAAATCTCAGATATGAAGATGAGCCAAAAGCCGCGTTCGGACACAGAAAACGGCAACCACGTTTGGACGAACATACCGCATATGTCGGTGCGGTTAAATTTTTTGTTGTTCATCTCGCACCTGTTCACACCAGAACTAATCTTGAGGACCATATAGATGATCAAAAAACTGAACATGAACGAACACCAAACCGCAGTTAATATATTCAATATGCGATTAACTCTGAATACTCGTCTTGGTATATTGAAGGGACTAAAGTTCCTCAGGTTATCTATGAGGTTGCATATACGCTTGTTGATGAAGCTCATGTAGCTGACGATCAACATTGTGGTTATTGTTGTAAAAGCTGCGGCACAATCTTCCATTATTTCTTCCATACTTATTGTATGGCGCTCTAAAAGAGTTTTATTTTTTGGTGTTTTTTAGGTGTAAGTCGCAGAATCGTTACTTACTAATATTCGATATAAGATGGAGTAAAATGATAAAAGATATAATCGAAGAATTCAATAATGATAAAATTAAGAGGATCCTTTCTTTCATGGTAAACTTCTCATCGTTCGCAGGGAGTACACTAAGAAAATGCATCACTTTTCTGGGTACCTGCAAAATCTCAATTTCGCCTTTAATACTGCGTGTGTTTGGAGCCATATTTCCTGTACATATGCTTGTCCTTTGAAAATGGCATGGGTTCTAGTGGAATCCATCCACAATTTACCTAAAAATTGACCTTATGATCTATTTAATGTCGTAATATCACAAAATTTAAACTTACTCTATCATTTATGATCCAATTCCCGCCTATTTTCCCGGAAACTGCAATTCTGATATAATGGGGGGCACCCCCAGCCATTAGGGTTACCCTTTGATTATTTGAATGAAAATTGAGGATACTTATATGCGTATTAGCGCTGTTATCTGGGTTGCCTACGCTCGCTTTTTTTTTTCGATCAAAAAATAAAACTCATCGCCCATATTATAATACTTTTATTGTATGCGGGACACACAACTCAGTTCTTATAAATTACATCTACCGTTATAAAAGAAACTCCATGATCTATTCTACATAACATTACATCTAACAAGACACTTTCTTCGAACACCGACCAGAACGGAAGTATACAAATCGCACGATGATGATCTCTCAGAAAACCTTAACCTTGAAGCGAGACGAACTGGTGGAACACCTCCAGGATGTGAGGATCCAGATCTTGGGTGAACAGCAGTCTCCAATGTGGAACTGTACTTTTGAACTTGCTCCTGGTGCTGTAACCAAACAAAAACAACCACCATTAATAAGAAATCAACCAATCATCACTCAAAATTAACTTACAGCCAAGAAGACCTGTTGAAGTCTTCCTATGGTCCACCTATACCAGTGAGTATTGTAGTCCCGGCCGTCCGTATCGCACCTTACCAAATGCTCGGAGAGGATCATGATGAACCTCTGGAAGATGATCAAAAAGAGATTCTTCTGGTCCGCTTGCGCCGCTTCGAGCTTCTCCTCCATCCTCTCGACCATTTCCTCCGTCGGTTTCTCTGTATCCTCCGGTTTCGCCTTTACTTGTTCCTCGTCTTCGGACTCGCTCGAGCTGGACTCGGCATGTGCCAGCTTCTCGCGCGCGTCGGTCAATTCTCCGCCCAGCTTGATGACGTGCTTGTTCATCTTCTTAATCGTCAGGTGCAGCACCTCCCAGAGATACATCTTCGTGAACTCCCCGCACATCTCCTTCGAGAAGATCCAGTTGGCAACCGCCGAACATTCGACGATCTGCGTCTTCAGCATTTTGTCGACGAGCACCAAGATCATCTGCTGGTGGTTGTACCACAGCTCGAACATGTTTCTGAGGAAGCTTCTTTGGATTGGGATAGAACTTTGGAGACGTAATGGAACTTGAAAATGAGGGTAGATCTGTGGATGGATGATGATTTCCCATACAGGTGAAGAAGTGTTTGACAGGAATTCGTCAAGATTTAAAGCCGTGCCATGGATTCATAGCTTTATATTGAAGACTAATGTCAAAAGATCCACTGATGTGGCAATTTCTACAAGGCTTGAGGCGTGTTAAACTTGGCTTGAATTCGCAGATATTTCTGGTGCTATAGTCAAAAACTACCAAACGAATTTTAATTTAGTTTTTTTTTGCTGAATTGTTCTCCTTAGTCATTACAGTTCATATTTTTATTACCATGTTCTATCCCAATCCAGACTATTTGACATTCAGCATACTGTTCCTTCTTTACTTCCCAACAAAAGAATCATCCATACTTACATTTCGTCTACATTCCAACAAAAAATAAAACTCATCTCCCATATTATAATACTTTTATTGTATGCGGACACACAACTCAGTTCTTATAAATTACATCTAGCGTTATAAAAGAAACTCCATGATCAATTCTATTCTACATAACATTACATCTAACAAGACACTTTCTTCGAACACCGACCAGAACGGAAGTATACAAATCGCACGATGATGATCTCTCAGAAAACCTTAACCTTGAAGCGAGACGAACTGGTGGAACACCTCCAGGATGTGAGGATCCAGATCTTGGGTGAACAGCAAAGTCTCCAATGTGGAACTGTACTTTTGAACTTGCTCCTGGTGCTGTAACCAAACAAAAACATGCACCATTAATTAGAAATCAACCAATCACCACTCAAAATTAACTTACAGCCAAGAACACCTGTTGAAGTCTTCCTATGGTCCACCTATACCAGTGAGTATTGTAGTCCCGACCGTCCGTATCGCACCTTACCAAATGCTCGGAGAGGATCATGATGAACCTCTGGAAGATGATCAAAAAGAGATTCTTCTGGTCCGCTTGCGCCGCTTCGAGCTTCTCCTCCATCCTCTCGACCATTTCCTCCGTCGGTTTCTCTGTATCCTCCGGCTTTGCCTTCGCTTGTTCCTCGTCTTCGGATTCGCTCGAGCTGGACTCGGCATGTGCCAGCTTCTCGCGCGCGTCGGTCAATTCTCCGCCCAGCTTGATGACGTGCTTGTTCATCTGCTTAATCGTTAGGTGCAGCACCTCCCAGAGATACATCTTCGTGAACTCCCCGCACATCTCCTTCGAGAAGATCCAGTTGGCAACCGCCAAACATTCGACGATCTGCGTCTTCAGCATTTTGTCGACGAGCACCAAGATCATCGGCTGGTGGTTATGCCACAGCTCGGACATGTTTCTGAGGAAGCTTCTTTGGATTGGGATAGAATTTTGCAGACGTAATGGAAATTGAAAAGGAGGGTAGATCTGTGGATGGATGATGATTTCCCCATACAGGTGAAGAAGTGTTTGACAGGAATTCGTCAAGATTTATAACCGTGTCATGGATTCATAGCTTTATATTGAAGACTAATGTCAAAAGATCCACTGATGTGGCAATTTCTACAAGGCTTGAGGCGTTTTAAACTTGGCTTGAATTCGCAGATATTTCTGGTGCTATAGTCAAAAACTACCAAACGAATTTTAATTTAGTTTTTTTTTGCTGAATTGTTCTCCTTAGTCATTACAGTTCATATTTTTATTACCATGTTCTATCCCAATCCAGACTATTTGACATTCAGCATACTGTTCCTTCTTTACTTCCCAACAAAAGAATCATCCATACTTACATTTCGTCTACATTCCAACAAAAAATAAAACTCATCTCCCATATTATAATACTTTTATTGTATGCGGACATACAACTCAGTTCTTATAAATTACATCTAGCGTTATAAAAGAAACTCCATGATCAATTCTATTCTACATAACATTACATCTAACAAGACACTTTCTTCGAACACCGACCAGAACGGAAGTATACAAATCGCACGATGATGATCTCTCAGAAAACCTTAACCTTGAAGCGAGACGAACTGGTGGAACACCTCCAGGATGTGAGGATCCAGATCTTGGGTGAACAGCAAAGTCTCCAATGTGGAACTGTACTTTTGAACTTGCTCCTGGTGCTGTTACCAAACAAAAACAACCACCATTAATAAGAAATCAACCAATCACCACTCAAAATTAACTTACAGCCAAGAAGACCTGTTGAAGTCTTCCTATGGTCCACCTATACCAGTGAGTATTGTAGTCCCGACCGTCCGTATCGCACCTTACCAAATGCTCGGAGAGGATCATGATGAACCTCTGGAAGATGATCAAAAAGAGATTCTTCTGGTCCGCTTGCGCCGCTTCGAGCTTCTCCTCCATCCTCTCGACCATTTCCTCCGTCGGTTTCTCCGTATCCTCCGGTTTCGCCTTCGCCTGTTCCTCGTCTTCGGATTCGCTCGAGCTGGACTCGGCATGTGCCAGCTTCTCGCGCGCGTCGGTCAATTCTCCGCCCAGCTTGATGACGTGCTTGTTCATCTTCTTAATCGTCAGGTGCAGCACCTCCCAGAGATACATCTTCGTGAACTCCCCGCACATCTCCTTCGAGAAGATCCAGTTGGCGACCGCCGAACATTCGACGATCTGCGTCTTCAGCATTTTGTCGACGAGCACCAAGATCATCTGCTGGTGGTTGTGCCAGAGTTCGAACATGTTCCTGAGGACGCATATCTGCGCCTCCTCGGACTCGGCGAGGATCTTGAAGACGTAGTGGAACTTGGAGATGGCGGCGAAACTGTGGGAGAAGCTCTTTGAACCCAGGTTAAGGAGTGTCTGCACAAAGACGTCAATCTTCAGCGGGTTGAAGCGGCTGTCCGCTTCTTCCTCGGAGCGAGGGTTAGGGAGGTCTTTTAGTACGGTGAGGACTTCTTCGGCGGTGCACTTTTGCCGGATGGAGACCACCAGCTGATGGGCTGCAGCGGTACCAGGAAGACTGGCTGAAATAGGAATTATTAAGACATTAACAAAAATGTGCGACACCAGTACAGTAGACTCTCCTATAACGCGGTTCCTACAACGCGAAATACTGCAAAGGCGCTACAAATTTTGCGACTTCATCTTCATATAACGCGATTCTCGTACAACGCGCATGCGTCAAAATTTGCGATCCTCAAATTTCTATAACGCGTTTTCATAAAACGCGGCGTTGTAGGAGAGTCGACTGTATTTGACAAAACAGAGCGCCATCGCAATCAATGCGTAATAATGTTTTGTTTAAATAAATAATAATTCGAAAGTTGGCATAAATACTAATATTCGTATTGTCCAAAAACGTATATTATACGATGATTGACACTATTTTCGCGGCATTGAGTATCCGCGCGCATGCATGATGGGTGAACGTACATAAATCGGGATGAAGTAAGAATTGCTCCACGTCGGAAGTCACTTTGCACAACAACAGTTGTGGTAATTACATATATTTATAATGTTTTTTGTTAACACCGTTTCTAGCTGTCTGAATGACGAAAACTGTTTCGAAAATGCTGTGTACGCCCTTGCGACTCGCATAGATTAATTTTGTTGCTAATCTTTAGCGTCAATGTCACCATCATCCAATTTTACTGAAATTTATTTATGACATTAGGCAGGATGTATTTTATCTACGTGTTTATTCACTCAACTTACAATTATAGTGCAGGCAAATTAACTGATTTAAAGCCAAAACTGGTATTTATTGTAGACAGGGCTTTTATATTTGGGAAGGGTTGAAAGCAGGTGCACAAGAGATTATTCCGTCCTATACTGAGTTGTAAATCATAAAAAAATCTACAACATTCAGAAAAGTCACTTTTTACTATGACCTCAAAATTTCCGAACAAAATGCAAATTCCATTTTATTAGAGATAGAAAGTCGGTTAAATGGACAAATTAGTGCCGATTTGTATGTTCTCGGGAGAAAACAGTTAAATACTTAATAATGTCAGAGGTATTTTGAATAAAGAAATTACATATACAAATTACAAAGAAAGAAATTACATTTTATAATTATGTGATCATAATTTGTTTTATTTGAGGTCCGATCAATTGGCCTTTTTGATAACTTATAAGCTGTTAATAATTGTAAATAATAATTTACAATTAGATTTTTTGTTTAGATATGTTTTTCGCTGGACACACATAAAACTTTTGTTTTGCTTATGGTTTCAGCATTTGTTTGTGAGTAATTTGATATGCACAAGCCATATGTTTAATACAATCAGATACTAAAATACTAGAATAGAAATTAATTTTTTATTAAATTTGTTTCTTCTTGCTTTTGTTTTCATAGCAAATTTAATGTTGCTCGGTTGTATTATTCTGCGTCAAATTTGTGATTATTTATGTAAGATTTTTACACATAACTATTTGAACATATTTTTGCATGCAATTTCTCTGGAGTCGGAGTAGGACCACGAAAAATATCTGGAGCCGGAGTCGGATATTTTTTTACCGACTCCGCAGCCCTGGTACAACTAAGTACATGTAAAAACAACAAAAATGAACATCAGAAGAACTCTGTACGATGACTTTTCACCACAGAATTTCTTTTTGAAAAAACACGGATTTTGATTGGAAAAACAAAATATCTCAAAAACTTCTTGCTCTTTTGCAAATAAAAAATATATGCTTATTTAAGACATAGAAAGGCACGCATTCACAAAATTTTCTCAAAATTGACCCACACTCAACTTTATTTGCCTGCACTATTATCCATTTATTGGATTATGAAATATATGAAATAACACTATTTACTCGGAATTTGAACGATTGAGTGCCATTATTTTTTTGAGGGTTTGTTGTGCGGTATCACGTTGAAGTCTCCACAAAAAAAGCATACTTTTCAACGATTTTATAATCAAATCTGATCAATCTATAGATTTTAAGACATTTAAGCCCAATTTACTAATATCCATAACAGCTCGATCATCACCAGTGGCGGACTGGGTAAAAAATATTGGTTGCCAGGAAGCCAGGGGGCCCACCCTTTTTTTTGTTCATGCTGCCGGTATATACATATACAGATGTCCCACTTTTTTCCCCGCATAATTATTTTTAGAAAGCAAATGTCCTTCTGAATAAATTTTTTATAAGGACTTATTTGTTTTCTCAAATCCTTCAAAAGTTTCAGCCGTTTGAACACATCCACTACACATTACAACGATAGAAAGTAAATAAATTTAAATAAAAATATTTAAAAGAAAATGAACAAATTAAAAAAAAATGAACCAAAAAATTCATATGAAGCTTTCTATTATTTTTTTTCTAGAAAACAAATGTTATTTTGAGTCAAAGGTATCATATGGACATTGGTTTTCTCAATTGCTTAAGAAGTTAGAGCTGGTTAAAATACGGTTTTGTTAATAACTCAAACGGCTGTACCTTTGTTATAAATTGAAAAAATAATAAGTCTATATGAAACGTTTTACACAGTATCTCATTTACTATACTGGAGAACAATTGCGGAGAAAAAAGTGAAAAATGAAAGAGTTACAAAGAAAAACAGAAAAATATTATGAAATAGAATGTTCGACTAAATATTATGGAGGTAAAGTAAAACTGTTTTTGGTGTACAAACGTTTTAATAATATAAAAAAGTAAATAATATTCAAACAAAAATAAATAGTATTCTAACAAATAAACAAACAAATATTTAAAAATATATAATAAATTTATATTTATCGATCTTATATATCTTTCAGCTTTCCTAAAATGTCTAACTCGGTTGTCTATCGTCAACAGCTAAAAAGATATTAAGCATCTAATCTTACATTTGTAACTTATGCACAATATTCACAAATTAGTATTAAATATCCATATTGTTCGATGAAATCCAACAATCTCTCAATTATAATAATTCTTCTTTTCATGCAACAGCTTTTAGTAATAGCATTCGGCAATTTTGATTTATACCAACATATAATTTGTAATATTTATTTTCTTCAAAGTTAAAGAATCAGCAACTTATGTATCAATCTAAAATTGTTTAAATAATACTTATTAAAGACATACATTGTTCATGG
Organism: Aphodius sticticus; assembly: GCA_963966075.1. Taxonomy (NCBI): domain Eukaryota; kingdom Metazoa; phylum Arthropoda; class Insecta; order Coleoptera; family Scarabaeidae; genus Aphodius; species Aphodius sticticus. The sequence goes on from OZ014511.1 coordinate 40,402,863, forward strand.
TGGTCCAACGCTTTGGAAAACTAGATCGCCTGATTTAATCGGGTTTCATTTGTTACTCTGAAGACATATTGAGGAACAAAATTATGGGAATATTAGAACTACCTATGATAGCGAACATGAAGGATAGAAGTAAGGAGGCGTCAAAATATTTTTGTGGAAACCATGGAAAATGTAATATTTCCACCGAGAATTTGAAGCAAAACTAAAACGTATTGACCTGAGAGGGTTGAATGTGCACTCTTGACAATCGTACTGAAATAATAATTATTTATTCAGTTTACAATTATCCATTTATTTAATTATTTATTCTTATGAGAGTACAGAAATGTTAGGATTTCTGAAGAACACCACATTGCTACCAAAGCACTCGTTGTTTTTGTTATCAGTAGTAACTGGAACATCCCCATAAACTTATTTTCTTTAACATGTCCCGAAATAAATAAATTGAACTGGCGATTTAGCTGGCTAAGGCGTTAGACCACTACAACCAACCCAAGGATCCATTAAAATTCTTTAAATAATTTATAATATTACGTAAATAAATAATAAAAATTTTAAACAAGTTTCGACTGGTACCAATAAAACTAATTCTTCGATGATCATAAATTGTTCGTTTGTGTAACTCATAGTAGCAGTTTGCCATGACTAAATGTTGCTGCAGAAGAATCATTACATTTGTGCGATTGCTGAATTTCGTCGTGGCAACTAGATATTTTATATTAATTTATGAATTATTTTGCATGCCTATAAATGCTAAATTAGATGCTTAATAACTTTTAGCTGTTGACGATAGACCTACCGAGTTAGACATTTTAGGAAAGTTGATTTATCGATCTTTCGATGTAAGTCAAGATATACAGGGTGTTCGATTTAAAATTCTTAAGTTATTTGACATTTAGCAAATCTCCAGTTATTTAGGTTAAGTCATATTTGAATCGCAAATAAATAATAACTTTAAAAAATGCGATACTTTTACTATGCAAATTGAGTTCTTTTATATCTTTATTCTTGTTAGTTACCTTAGAATGATTTTTTGAAAATGCTCATTTTTGACAATCATTTCACAAAATCTCAGAAAGAGTTGATAATAGCCTAATACAAGTTGATGTCAAAACTATTAGGCTAAAAATGCTCATCAAAAATTGCAATAATATACCTTGTTCATTTAAACAAACATAAGTTTGTTGGTACGTTATTGTGGGACACCCTGTAAGCATGCAAATATTTTCTGGCTGTAGGGCGAATGATTTCTATTCTCATGTTTTTTTTTAAATTTATTTTGTTTTAAATTACATACCATATTTTATAAAGTATGTACACCGAAAGAAAATAAGATTTTAACATGCTTGCACCTAGCGTACACCAAACGTAGGTCGGAGATTGTCGGTCGTCGGATACCTACCTGCTAAAGTCATAAAACCAAAGGGTCACTTTTTTTTCGTTTCGTTTTATTTTTCTGTATGTATGGAATGAAATCGAATTTCGTCTATTTATATATGTTTCCGATATCCGAACCTGACAAAAGTGCATTGTAATATTTAATGTATTTTAAAATACACAGTAAATTAATTCTTATTGTAAGTAGGTATACCGACAATTTCAGTCGGTATACTGCCGTTATAGTTCTAAAGGTCGTATCTGCAAATTTGGTGAATATTGTGTAAAGCACATTTTGAAGTCCTTGATCATCAGGGCGCCGCCAGCCGGCGTATGTCTAAAACACAAAACCGATCATTATAGCCGGCGTAAATAATTTTTAAAAAATTTCTACATATTTGCATTTAGTTGAAAATCTTATTTGTCCCGGTTTCTACTTTGCTGCAGATATGCCCTTTAGAACTGATACTAGTGTTGTTCGGCATTTTAGTTTAATTATAGAAATGTTGTTATTTTTGTGTTTATTAAAATTATATTTTGACGTTCTATAATAGCATCCATACGCAATTTTCTTTTATGTGTGATATGTAAGGGCAGGATTTACAATCCAATATAAATGATATCACATCAGAAGGATATGTTGATAAATTTGAAAAAATTATAAAATTGAAATTATTTAAATTTCAATCTACTTATATTTATGTTACTCAATCGTTTCGCCGTATTGAAAAAGTTTCAAGTCCACAAGTTCCTTGTATAATATTTTGTATTGCGGCCGACCTACCACAATCAACCACAAAGGTAGATATTTTTATTACACTTTGGGTCGCCTTTTCTTCCTTAATTGACGTTTTTGCTGGAATAGGCAAATATTGAAAATATGTATCACATAACGTTGTGACTTCGTGCCATCGACACACAATTTCGAAGAGTTACAATGCCCTACCAGTCTGTTGAAGATCGTTCACGAATTGTCACGCTTTGGGAACTTGGCAGAAGCTAAGGAGAAATCGCGAATGATTTAAATATATCGGTAAGTTTGCTTTTGTATTGTATTTTATGATTAAAATTATTATTCTAGTGCATAGGGTATGAATACGTGTATTTTAAATATCACAGTGTACTGTTTTGTTAAAATGTTTGCGTGCTATTGGTTTTGTTGATTATTTTATTATCATTAAATTGTTATTTACCTTAATATTAATTAATCAATTGAATATATTATTTATTTTGTAAGGTATGGAAACGACAAAATCTCTGGAATATTAAATTCAATGTCCAACCTTCAATTGTTTTTACTTATGACGTCATCGATAGCTTTTTAATGGCCATTCCCTCTTTTCTTACTGATTTTGATATATGTATCGCTTAATTGTCTTGAAATAATACATTTATAAATTTCTGTAATAAAATTTACGAGAAAACATTAACTCAAAATTATAAGAAATTGATAACATATTTTGTGAGTGGATTGTGAATATCGTAAGGATTGTTTGTATGATTTATATTTGATTTTCCAAGTATTCAGCTTTGATTTTTGTGGAAAAGACGTGCAGTCAATTCATCGCAAATTTGATTTTTGTATTGATAAAAGAATTTATACCGTCTGCTCCAATATTCTAGAAACCTCAAAAGGGTTCCTTAGAAACCTTAAAAAAACATAAAATGGTTGTATTCAAAGTTATCCGTTGCTGCATAACAATTGGTAATACAAACTCGGTTAAATTACAAAATCAGCAATACCCCGGAAATTATATTTTAGATAAAAATTTATTTTGCTAATATTTCAAGTCTGTTGTAACTTTTTGAGGATTTGAAAAAACATTAGGTCCATATGAAAAGTTTTACTCTGAATGACATTTAGTTTCTTAAAATATTTTTTGCGGGAAAAAATGTGGGACATACTAATTGTGAATATTCCGTATATAATATATTTTAAACACTTAAGTAAATATATGTGGAATACAGTCTAAACCTCTATAAATTATAATGAACAGCTAAAAGTCGTTAAATATGTCCATTAATTTAGGTAAATTGCAATTTAAAAATATATATGTAATTTAAAATGAAACATGATAAAAATGTAGTGCGACCTAAAACTAATATTTTATGCAATACGTTCGACAACCTGAAACAGTTGTTGTGGGTTGATGGATGTCTTTGCATAATACATATGTATATTATACATAATATATTTGATCATTTTTACGATATAATTTTCAAATTAAAGCTCACTGATAGTAAATGGTACAATTTAATATAATAGTAGATATTAACAATATTCAATAATAATATAACTTTACAACCAGCACATAAAGTATGGAAATATGACAATATGGAACTCTACAGCAACACGACCAAAATATTGAAATCTTGGATTTGAATATTTTCTGACTCAGCAAACTCAACAACGAACGGTTGGAAAATATATAAATCCAAAAGTGTGCTATTTTTGGTTATGCATTTATAGGGATTCTGTCATATTTACATACCTAAACTGTTCAGTCGCCAAAAGCAAATATTTTTATTCTTGCTGTGCGATTTCATTAAATTTTTCATAGAAAGACATAATAAATTGTCTCTAATGTTTAGGAAAGAAAATTGATACATTTTTATTTATTCAAATTAGTAGCCAAAATAATTAAAAATTCATTTATTTAATATTTTTTAACTTGCAGCTTGTAGCGACCCCCTATATGTTTTTATATTTTTTACTTTTTTATATTTTCATCGAGGTATAACAATTTGACTAAATTACCCTTCGTCGCAAATAATACTTAACTTCTAAAGCATGATATTCATCAATGTCAACATAATTTCTAATATAATATACAATTTCAGCGCCAAACGGTATACAAGTGGTATACGGTATACGTCGGCATACACCGACGTAGCCATGATAATGAAGTATTTTAATATTTGCATAATTCAAATTTTTACAATTATAACTAACGTTACTATGTATTGTAGTATATATGAAATAATATTGCAATTGCATATCGAAACAAAAATATTAACGAATCAAGCTTTACGAAACCAGCTTTAGCTACGAGCGGCAGTTTCGCTCGTTCCGAATATCGAAAATATATTATATAAATACGAAACTCATATTCAAGCCAGCGATCGATGTATATACAGAAAACTTAAAATGAAATGAAACAGAGGTGACCCTTCGGTTTTATGACTAGCAGGTAGATTTACGACGACCGACAATCTCCGACCTACGTTTGGTGTACCCTAGCTGCAAGCATGTTAAAATCTTATTTTCTTTCGGTGTACAAGTGATTCATTTTTATACCCAAGTAAAATTTTATTTATTTGATTTATTTTGGTCCCTCTCATATGTTCAGCAAATATTCCACAATGTTTTCCTATATCAATTATCCGATTTAAGTTTTAATTTTGTTCATCATTGCATTGACTTTTGTATTCATAATTTTTCTTGGTAAAAACTACCAAGTCATGCCATAAAATTTCTGTACTCTGTGACTTATTGGTATTTCAATTTCGGATGAATAATATTTTTGCCAGAACCTGGTCAATCAAATTTAAAAAAAAAAAACTTGTTCTTTTATGAAATTTAAACGTCCATTAAAAAATATCAAGTTCAAATAGTATAGATTTTAACAAGTTTTCTTAACAAGGGCCTTTTGGAGAATTTTCATTGTTTCGCAAAGTGGGTTTCTTAAAACTCACCATGGAATTTTCTTATTGGGTTCATATTTATTGCCAAACAAAAATAAATTCTTAACATAAGAAAAAAGTAAGAACTTGTATAAGGTTAAATATGCACTGTAACGTTAAACTACACTCTATAATTAAACAAACGAATAATATCTGGATTCCAAATGTGCTTCCTTCCGAAATTGTAGCTATCGCACGACTAAATAAACTACATATTTGTATTTTCGGTTATTCAACTGAAATAGTAAAAAATTTCTTTCCTGGCAGGGCACGGCGACAAGCCGCCGCGCCGGCACCGATTGCAATAGCGTGCTAAGGGTTTGTTTTTACTCTGTGTATATCTATGCAGACATGAATTTATTGCAAACAGGTGGGGCCCTTTTATTGCCTGATATTTTTTCGTGCGGCGGTCCAGTGCAAATTTCAGTATAAATAAATTTATTATTAATATTTTCAATATATTGTATTAAAGGGGGCCCACTTAAGGGGGGCCCACTTGCCATCGGGCAACCTGGCACCACCTGGCCAGTCCGCCACTAATCATCACTTAAAACATCGCTTAGATTCACCCAAGCTCAAACATCAAGCCTCATGTCGCCTTATCTCGACAAATCACGAGCACAAACAAAAACAGTGTAAATTAACCTGTCATTAACACCGTACAAAGAAACAATATAAAAAAGAAGAGACGCGCGCGACCGGAAACGCGTCATTATGTCTTTCTTCAAAACGAATTCCTGCTGCATCTTCACCCGTTACATGCAGATGGAGATAGATAGCGGCGATTTCGTCAAAGAGCGGACAATTACCAAACAGCGTTGCGCATACAATGTCAGCGCGTATCCCGTCATGTGTGAAAAGGTGCCTCTGTTCTGGCTCTCCTATGTTATGCACAAAAAGCAGGCACAATTATGTCGAAAGTTTTCGCCAGCCGAGCAGAGGGGCAGTCGATCAGATTGGCGATAATCTGGCCGGCGATGTGCACAACCATAATGACGTTCAGAACATGAAAAGCTGCTCTTAAATGGAAAGTGATTGTGCCTGTTGTAGTGCGTATCTGGATAGAACCGAAACGGAAGTGCTATGGGATACCTGACAGTTTGTTTTGTAAGTTGAGAAAAGCGAAACTACTATTTTTGGAGAAAATGGCGATATTTTGAAAAGACGCGTAGCCAAAAAAATATCCATAATTTAAGGGGTAATGCCACTCTAGCGCGACAAAAAATAGCCGATTTTGTAGGTATATTTTTTACAATATAGTAAATGAATTACAAAATCTCTTTAAAGCCCCTTACTGTTCATATTTTGGGGAATATTCACAATAAAAAAAAACAAAAATAAATAAAAAATAGCAGCGTTAGAGGACATCAAAGGAAACCTCTTCCGGCGGACAGGGTTGCACGGCCGGAAAGATTTTGCGCGCAGTTTTTCACTTAGCCATAAAAACAAAAAAGAATTGATTCTATATAAGATTATCTCGGGAAGTACATACGGAACTTAGAAAATTCCGCTTTAAAAGAAAATGGCGCACGTTTGAACGCAAAATACCACTTTTAGGTAGAAAATAAATAAGAAAAAAAGTTTCGAACTTATCGTTAAATCCGTACGTACTTCTCTAGATAATATTGATCTGAAGCTGCATATAAAATTTCAAGTGAATTGACGAAGATCAGTTGAAGTTATCTTTCCGGCCAGTTTGAAAAATGCGGTTTTGAGAACACACCGTTTAAAATATTGTGTAACTTTGATGTATAGAATTGTTATATTTTACTATAGTCGGCGAAGCCTGGACCATATAATTATCTTTTCAAATTAACATTTTTCTCCTCTTGTTTCTTTCTGTTTGATTTTGACGACAGACGGGCCTGTTTTGCAGCATCAGTCAGGGATGACTCTGAAAACATGATGCGCCGTGCGTCAGCCTTCGCGCAGATATTATTGCAGTTTGGCTAGATGCACTTCCATAATACCTCCATACACTTCATAAGGCTGGATAATGCATCATTGACAACACATATAGCTATACTTGCTGCAATATCCACAATTACTTTGCCACTTGAAAGTGAAAATGAAAATGAAATCACCAGGTGGCATTTCATCGGTCAGATTTTATGATAGTGTCGCCCAGACGTATTTTCTTCATTCTATCAATTGAATCATGATTATGACGAATGGCTAGTCCATCATAAATTGAAACCTCATTTATAGGCTTCTGGGTTAACTTCCCTTTTTCTTCGAAGCCCTAATTTTTGTCAAATGGCGGGGACGAGTGCCATTACTTTTTTCACGTGATCTATGCACTCCTTTTCTTATTTCCTTTTCTTATTTAAAAATTTGCAAGCTTTGCAGTAATTATTTAGATTTTATGAGAATGTCAACAACATTTCTCCAGCTGATAAGCGCCACCAATCATACAGACAAGAAAAAATATGTTTTCTCTATGTTCCATCGTCCGAGACAGTTACGCCATTCTTTTTTTTACTATTTTCAATTGACTTTTAGCCCTCCCTTCTTCTGCTACTTTCTGCATACTTTGTTGACAATGCTTCTGTTTCCACAAAAATGGTGCGAACAACTTTATCGTAAAATGAGTGAAAAATCTGACGAGGAAGGTCCTTGAATGCGCAAAACTTTTCAATTAAATCTATACCTATTCTTGTGCGCATGACAAGGATAATTCCGCTATTCATTTCATATCCTTTTTGAACAAATCGGCAACTCGGAATGAAAGTTTGTTCAAAATTCTCACATGAAACCACGATTTGAAATCCTAAGTCACGGTTGCCACTTTCGGCCAATTTCGCATTTGATTTGCACGTTTTACACACTACAACTTGTGAAATAGCAGAAAACACAACAACAAAGTTCAAAAGATGATAATTAAACGTCATCCACTTCAACGTTGTAATAATCTTCAACCGACATTACTTTTTTACCGGTGTGGACGGTGGATACGTTATCAGGCAGAGGCGACTCTAGTTCCAAACGATTCAATGCTTGTCATATTCGTTCTATTTGAAAATATGCTGCTTCCTTTCGACTCCTTTCGATCACGATATACTCCAAGAATGTCACTAATTATTTCTGCTATTTTTTTACCAACTAATCAAGAACAACACACGTTACAACAGACAGCTGTAACATTGTGCGGCTAGCGCCAGTTCAACGAACGTACCGAGGATATTTCCACAAAATCTGTGTGTTTTATAATATTTTATGTTATATTTCACACCACGCATGTAATTCCTCCAAATAAGATAAGAGCGTATAGGCCTCTAGGCCGTAACCTCTCACGCTAAACTTTTTGCATGTACGCTCGGGTAGACGCTTGGCCGTATGTTCATCAAATAAGCATTTCAAAATTTTTTTCCAATATGAAACGTATTGTACCTTATTTATAAGATCTCAAGACATCATTTAAGCAAAAAAAAATTCTTTTGATTTTTCAAAAAATCTAGAGTGGCCCCTTAACCGTTCATTTTCTCGTATAGGTTCCCGAATCCTTTTGATGGTAAATTTTGTCTGCTACAGTGTGGTATTTATATTTTTGCGACAGGCACAATATAGTGCCTGTCAGATTAATATAATAGAAGTAAAAAGCAAATTTGTTCTCAAACAATAAAATTTATGAATACCTACCGGGAAACATACAATTGTTGTGCTAATAATGATTGCTTACGCAATACAAATACAAAGAATGTTAACTCGTTCATACACACGCCCACTTCTATAAAACTTAAGTAACACAAATCAATTAAAACGAAACTACATCCACATAATAGAGTATTCAGAAGTAGACGGGAAGACCCATATTTCCTCTAAAACAATCACAACGACCGGCGATATAAACTATTCACACACTTTCCCATAATAATTTATTACTCTACTCTCATTAAAAGGTCTGCGAACCAGACAAATGAAAGTCTTTTCTATGCTAAACATTAACCACCAACAACAAAGCAAACAGAACAATAACTTTAACATACATTTTGACCATCAGGTACTGATAACCATCCAACTACCAAGCATTGTTCCAATCATCACCCGCCAAACTGAACAAGACCTGTACAGTGGCGACACCTATCCCCAAACGTCCACCAACTGGATAACAGGCTTGAAAGAATCGACATTCAGAGCGTTCGTACGACAAGGTTGGGTGGAACCAGGTTTGCGCGAAAACTTGTACAGCGCAGAACTGATAGGACCGCATCAGACTACAAGCCCGTTCGGAGACATCTCAATATTGGCCAGGGGCCAGCTATACTTCTCCTCGGGAAGGTTAATATTCGTCAAAGATCACAGGCTGTACGATTGCGAAGAATGCAGCAACACTCCTGAAGCCTACGGTCAAATATTGGCCTTATGGGCGGTGAAACGGATAAGACATCGATTGCAAAACGATAATTTCAGGTAATTGGTTTTTTTAGCGAGTTCGTCGTCTGGTGTAGCGTTGAAGTCTCCGGGAAAAATCATCATTTTTCATGATTTTATGAATAATTCTTGTTAATCTAAAGATTTTAAGATGATATAGCCTAATTTATCTATATGCGAAATAGCTTGGTTTCTTAGATATAGCATGTTTTGTGATATTTTTACTATCCGAAACGACTTCATTTGTTTCTTTATCCTTGTTAGTTACCTCAGAATGATTTTTTGAAAAATGTCCCGTTTTTTCCATTAATTAGAAAATATTTCAGAAACAGTTGATAAATCATTTGTTTTACTTTTAGATATGAAGTGGAGTACAAGATATCTCCGGTCACAAACGGCTTCTTAAAACCAAACGGGCACTTCAACTACGACATCCCTGGTCATGTCTTCCTCCTCAACGACAACAGCAAAGATTCAAAATGGCGCCGACAGCCGAAGAACGAGTACCTACCACCTAGTCCCAACAAAGACAGATACTACCTGCCACCGGAAACTACAACACCGTCCGTTTTTTACTACACCAAGAAGAACTACCAGTACTTCACCGAAAAACCTCCGACGACAGTGTCAAATTTGGAGAGAGAGATCGAATTGTACAACGAACTATTGCAGACCCTGAAGAACAACCAGAAATTGACCAGCACCACAGGTTTTGTACCGCAGACGACCACCGGTAGCACGATTGGTTACAGCACGGAGTATCCAAAACCCAATGGTCATCCGATAGCTAAGCCAATCGATGTCCATGAAGAAATTTCCATATTCGGGGAAACGTTTAGGCCTAGTCCTGAATATACGCCAACCATTACAACAATACCATTTAAACCGAGCCCTAGCCTTATAACAACGATGACCACGACTCCAAGTATGACTACTGGACCAACCAAACCAAGCAGCGCAACCATCACAACAATCGCATCAACAAAGCCATTTAAACCAAGCCCAATATACACCATGATAGTTGCGACAAGCAGAAAACCCGTGAAGTCAACTCCAGCATCTTCCCAATTACCAAAAACTTCCACAACAACACCGCTAGAGACCCAAAACCCAGAGACTCAAATCCCACCACAAACGACAATTTTCCAAATCCAAGAAACTTCCTTCAAACCGTCATCAACTTACGTATCAACAACATCGACGAAACCAACTGAAGAAATAAAAATAACCTCAACATCCTTCATTCCTCGTACATCGACAACACCACCCAGGTCAACAAACCCAACAACCAAAATCCCGCTGACCAGAGTAACGAAACAACCAAAGAAACAAATAAAGACGACCAGAGTTACGAAGAAGCCTAAGACGACCAGGAGGAAGCAACCAAGTGATGACATCTTCGATGTCTTCCCGACTAGGAAAACCACTGGAGCAACTGCGACAACTGCGGTTGCCTCCCAGCCAACTGAGAATGTGTTTTATCAAGTCACTGAGCAGATGCCACCTCCTGATCACGTTGCCAGTGCTACGGAAACTTATATAGCTGAAGAAACTCTTGGATATCAAACGACCAGTCAAGGCCATGAAGTGACCAATACTCCCGGTGGTGGAGGTCTTACGGATTACCCAAAACCTTCACCTGTGGTGCTGATAACCACTATTGGGGATGTGGTCCAGATTGAAACGTCCAAAAGCACCACAACACAGTACGACAACACGGAAATCATTAGTTTGGGTGTGGAGGAAGTTTCGACCACGATGGCTCCTCTGATAACAACAAGAATCACCGAAAAACAACACGAAACAACGTCAACAACACCAGGGATGGCGAGTACCACAAAGATAACAGAGCCAACACAAACCAGTACTCACCAGTCACTAGTCACATCACCATCCTCAACAACAACGACCAGAGAATCAACAATTCCTCCAGTGTTAACTACAATAACCAAAAAACCTCCACGATTAACAACAACCACCTTTGAACCAGAAACACCAATTCAAGAAGAAACGAGTGTCAAACAAACCACACCAGCC